>BLSH010277968.1:1064174-1099526 GCA_018402905.1 Glandirana rugosa | reverse complement strand
GGGCAACCCCCCCCCCCCCCCCCCTTCTCTGATTGGCTACAGGCAAAGTCGCCTGACATGAAGTTGTGTTGTAAGTCACCTGAAGTCACGCTGAAAGCTGCCTAGCAAAGTCTGTCGAAGTCGGATCGCCCCTGTGTGAACGCGAGCTAACAGTGTAAATTTGCTGTCCCCTCAAAATAACTCAACACACAGCCATTAATGTCTAAACCGCTGCCAACAAAAGTGAATACATCCCTAAGTGAAAATGTACAAATTGAGCACAATAAGCAATATTCCCTCCCCGGTGTCATGTGACTCGTTAGTGTTACAAGGTCTCAGGTGTGAATGGGGAGCAGGTGTGTTAAATTTGGTGTTATCGCTCTCACTCTCTCATATTGGTCACTGGAAGTTCAACATGGCACCTCATGGCAAAGAACTCTCTGAGGATCGGAAAAAAAGAATTGTTGCTCTACATAAAGATAGACTAGGCTATAAGATGATAGCCAAGAATCTGAAACTGAGCTGTAGCATGGTGGCCAAGACCATACAGCGGTTTAACAGCGCAGTTTCCACTTAGAACAGGCCTCACCATGGTCGACCAAAGAAGTTGAGTGCATGTGCACGTCATATCCAGAGGTTGTCATTGGGAAATAGATGTATGAGTGCTTCCGGCATTGCTACAGAGGTTGAAGGGGTGGGGGGTCAGCCTGTCAGTGCTCAGACCATATGCTGCGCACTGCATCAAATTGATCTGCATGGCTGTCATCCCAGAAGGAAGCCTCTTCTAAAGATGAAGCACAAGAAAGCCTGCAAACTGTTTGCTGAAGACAAACAGACTAAGAACATGGTTTACTGGAACCATGCCGTGTGGTCTGATGAGACCAAGATAAACTTATTTAGTTCAGATGGTGTCAAGCGTGTGTGGCAGCAACCAGACGAGGAGTACAAAGACAAGTGTGTCTTGCCTACAGTGAAGCATGGTGGTGGGAGTGTCATGGTCTGGGGCTGCATGATTGCTGCCAGCACGACCACCTCTCTTCAGAGACTGCAGGGCAGTATTCCAACATGATAACGACCCCAAACACACCTCCAAGACGGCCACTGCCTTGCTAAAGAAGCTGAGGTTAAAGGTGATGGACTGGCCAAGAATTTTTCCAGACCTAAACGCTATTGAGCATCTGTGGGGCATCCTCAAATGGAAAGTGGAGGAGCGCAAGGTCTCTAACATCCACCAGCTCTGTGATGTTGTCATGGAGGAGGGGAAGAGGACTCCAGTGGCAACCTGTAAGGTTCTAGTGAACTCCATGCCCAAGAGGGTTAAGGCAGTGCTGGAAAAAAATGGTGGCCACACAAAATATTGACACTTTGGGCCCAATTTGGACATTTTCACTTAGGGGTGTACTCACTTTTGTTGCCAGCGGTTTAGACATTAATGGCTGTGTGTTGAGTTATTTTGAGGGGACAGCAAATTTACACTGTTATACAAGCTGTACACTCACTACTTTACATTGTAGCAAAGTGTAATTTCTTCAGTGTTGTCACATGAAAAGATAGAATAAAATATTTACAGAAATGTGAGGGGTGTACTCACTTTTATGAGATACTGTATATCTGACAAATAGACAGTGACTGGGTACCCAGTTACCACATTCCTGCATTGGGAGAAGACAAAAAAAGCAGTTGAATGAAAACTATACACACTTGCTGATGTAACCCGCATCATACATTTTGGCCATTCGGCATCTGAGTCCATGAAGGTTGGCAGATGCCAATAAATAGGTTATTACCACAAACCATGAACTTTTTATGGCAGATAATCAGTCCGAGTTTGGTTACCTTGAAGGTAGAGTCCACCCAAAATATTAGTTATAGTTGAAAGCTGGTGGGCACAGTCCCCTACTGATTTTTGTATAAGTCTTGGAGTATTCAGCTGGGACATTAGCCTGCCATAGCTCTATCTCTATTTCTGTACACCCCATGGGTGTTCCCATTGCTCCTGTTGCTCTAATTATACTGTAAAATAAAAACTCCATAGCAGCTGCGCAGGTCTGTTGCATGCAGAAATATCATCACTAGAACCCAATGTGGATTCAGTGGTAGTTAAAGTGTTACTAAACCCGCAACAGTAAAATCAGTCTCTATATGCAGTAAAGCTTGCTTGTTATACTCACTGTGGAACAGGGTTAATCTTGTGCATTGTGTAAAAAGGCTGTTTGATCCCTTCTTCCCCAATCCATCTTCTGATAGTACAGAGTCTCGGGGGCACTCTGCACATGTTCAGTTTGATGTGTATTGCTAGAGAGCTTTTTTTTTTTTCTTGGGAGGGTGCATGTGATCAGCACAGGGCCAATCAGCACTGTCCAGACAGAGGGTCAGGAGTCATGCAGCCTCATAGTACAGTCAGAGGAGAATGAAAACTCCCCCTATAAACTTTAACCATTGCTCGGTCGGACACTGATAGAAGTCAGAAGACCCAATATAGTGCTGATGAGAAAAGGTATTTAGCAGTATATATTTACTAAAATAATTGCATTTCCATGTTCTGTGGGAGAGCAGATATAGTGAATGCAGGGTCCTGGGTTTAGTGACACTTTAACTAATATCAGTTTTGGGTGAAAGCCTGAGAAAGTGGCATTGGAGGGGAAGCAAAATGATAAGTGCCGTATAATTCTTGGTGACTTGTCTAACAAGATCGTATGTTTGCAAATATGTATTGTATTTTATCTATTTTTCCATTGAATAAAAACTGATGTAATTTTAAATTTTGGTCGTTGTATTTACCAAATACCTGTATGGTGTCTTAATAGTCCAATTTTGTTTGTCTTACGGGTATAGATTGGGGACTCTCTACTCTCCCCCTTGTAAAGATCACAATTATCCTAAACGTGCAGGACGACTTCTGGGTTTGAATTGAAGAGCCGCTACATTTAAAATAGTTTATTTAGAACAACAAAGACACCAACCGAGCTTGTAAACAGTAATTTGAGGACAATAGCAAAGTAGCTTTGTACTGTAAACATTAAAATATTTTTCATATTACAACTTCTTGTACAAGTCATACAAAAATAACACATATTCATCTTGTAACTTTCAACAGCGACACAGGCAAAGTGCATTGAGTACAAATTTTCCAGTGATAAAAACTGTTGGACCAATGTGTGTTTTATTTTTGGTTATTTCTTGAAAGATGATGAACAGAAATGATAAACTGAAGATCACAACCAGTTTAATATTGTTTAGGATGCTGGTGTTTCCAGAAACGTACTTTCCGATAGAGTCTGATATTCTGCAGACCCCTCTTTCGGTTCTAATAAACTGAACAAAACTTGGTGAAATTCTGACCTCCTTCAACCAAACAGATCATAGCTATCTTTTTTGTAGTCTTTTAGAAAATTAAGCATCTGATTGGTCACCTTGGTAAATTCCTTTATTGTAAATAAGCTATACTATATTAGCAACACATGCTTTATAGAAAGAAAAATATTACTCGAGACAAACATTTTTTGTGCTGTTGCTAGTAAACCGGTCACGCCAAGTTTTTTTTGTCCCTCGTGTACGGCACCGGTGGAAGTCTGCCTGACTGCCAGGGTCATTATCATTCCAAATAATGGTGCCATTCTCCCCTGATAATAATGGGTATTTGAAAGTAACTGGGAAATCCAGCTGCTTGGTCTAAGGCAAGGGTCTCCAAACTTTCCAAACAAAGGGCCAGTTTACTGATGTTTATATTTTTGGGGGGCCGCACTGTGGCAGAAGAAAATGTCCCGGTGTCAGTAAACAAGGTCTGTGGTTAGGAGGAGGAGGAGGAATAGTTCCCCATCATTTGTCTCAATGAGAGGAATAGTGCCCCCTTGTTAGTGGGAGGAATGATGCCCCCATCATTTGTGTCGGTGGCAGGAATAGTGCCCCATTGTTGGTGTCAGTGAGAGGACTTGTGCCCCATTGTTGTTTCAGTGGGAGGAATGATGCCCCATCATTGGTATCAGTGGGAGGAATGATGCCCCATCATTGGTGTTAGTGGGAGGAATGCTGCCCCATCATTGGTGTTAGTGGGAGGAATGATGCCCCATCATTGGTGTCAGTGGGAGGAATGATGCCCCATCATTGGTGTCAGTGGGAGGAATGATGCCCCATCATTGGTGTCAGTGGGAGGAATGATGCCCCATCATTGGTGTTAGTGGGAGGAATGATGCCCCATCATTGGTGTCAGTGGGAGGAATGATGCCTTATTAGTGTTGTCAGTGGGAGGAATAGTGCTTTGTATCATTGGGATGGCCGGATAAAAGCAAGCAAAGGGCCGCACTTTGGAGACCACTGGTCAAAGGGATAAAGCACATGAAGGCAGTGGGTAATACAATATACCCCTGCCCATCTCCTCTCAACAAAGTGCATTATGAAATTTCAGGAAAGTTGGTATCTGCACATGGCATGCAGTCCACTTTTAGGAGTTCCTTCCTGAATATGTTGCAGCCATATTTTAAGAAGCTGGAAGTTCCTGCCAACATTTGACCATTCCAGACCTCTTTCAGTAAGGTCTGTTTAGAAACATTTAGATGGCTAGAAGTGTCTCTGATTCACGTTTAAATAACATTAAAAAAAAATACTTCTGCATGAATCAAGATTTACCTAGGCTCTCTCATTTCCAGATCATGGGCAGTTTGGAGTTTGACAATTTGCTCCATGAAGCAACAATTTTGACAGCATGAGCATTAGGAGAGATGGAATTGTCTATACCACACAAGCTGGTTGATGTGGATGTATATTGCTGATTGCTATCAAAACAGGCTGTCAGCATAAATATCCCCCTTAAGTATTTGCAGAGCCCGTGCAGAGTATGAAAAATAAATGGGAACTTATTCCCATTTCAGATCGACGTGGCATCAGATATTGGAAAAACCTAGCCTGAAAACGTCGACATTACTTTATGTAGTGTAGATATGTGCTACAGTGCTGCATGTTATTGCTATAAAATAACATGAACAGTAATTCAATTTTAACACAGCCAATGCAACTTTGCATTACTACAAGTAATCAGAACAGGACCAATATTGCCTACAAGACCAACATAACTTTTCAAACAAAAAAAAAAATTACATCCCACTGTGTGCAAATGGAAGGCAATATTTTCCAAGGAATTTCGATGTTACCTGGCAGATTTGATGTTCTAATCATTTCCATAAAAACGATTATGCTCTTCCTTAGTTTTGAATAGAGTGGAGAGGGATTAGAAACCCTGTCAGTTTTTATTGCTTTCTGTGCCCCCCATTGCCCCCCAAATTCACCCTCTCTATTTGTCATGCTTACCATTATCATTGAAAATGAAAGTAAAAGAAAATCCCAAATTTTGGGTTGTCCCCAGAAACGTAATAGAAGAGAAATCTTCCAATGGGGATACTAGTTAGGATGACCTGAGGGTCCCCAAGGGATTTCCTTAATTTGCAGGAATTTCCTCTTGCTTCCTGTTTTGGCTTTGGGACAGGAAGTGGATGTAAATTTCCCCAAATGGAGCACAGATGGCAAATAATGAACTAATAGGGGTTACAACCCTCTCTTACTCTATCCAAAGTGAAAACGTTTTGCCTATAGTTCTACTTTAAGTGGAGATCTTCTCAGTAAGGATGCGGATTCCCACTCTATTTCAACATGAAACTAATTTTGGCAGGGATTATAGCTCAACTGATAGCTGAGACATATATTGTAAAATAGCAACACTGTTACAAAAACAGTGAGGTGAAATGTAGTAACTCAAAGCAACCGTATTTTAACGTAGCAAAGTCCATGTCAAAAAAAGATGACTTGTGGTTTGTATGTGTTACCACATTTGTACGTTGGCCTTATTAAACAGGCCCATAAGGCAGACTTGTATTTTCTACAAACCCATTGTTTTTATAGTAATACTGCATATTTTTAGGTTTAATACGAACTGTTACAAAGATTTTTTTTTTTCTTCAAATTTCCCAGTTACCACATGCACAGGTTTGCTGGCCTGATATATAAATCTTGAATCAGGAAAGCTAACTCTTTGATCTCTAGATTCCACAATCCTAGATCCTGAAGAAAAGGCCACATAAGAGGAAATAAATCAAATATATATGATGTTGCCTATTGGAGTTAATAGGAACCAGTCACCTTTCATTTTTTTAACCTGACCTACACAACGTTTTATTTTTTTTTATATTTACGAAAAGAGGAGACAAAATTGGAACAAATAAAGAATACTTGTCATTCACCAAAAAAATTAAAAACATGAAAATTGAAATGCCAAGGGTAACGGCTCCTACTTTCTTCCAGTTTTCATAAGCTATCCCTGTTACATTTTATAATTTTTTAGCAAGGAAGAGAAATTCAGCAGATTAATGTATAACAGTCCAGAGTTGCCATTGGATATTTAAGCAGCTAGTCTCACAAATCATGAATTCAAGTAATTGTGGAATCCTCATCACTTGTAGACTTGGCACTTGGACAACAAATGAAAACAGCAAATTGTGATTGGCTTGCAGAGTTGACATTTTGGCCAATACATTGTTTTATTTGGGGGGGTGGGTTAAATGTTGCTTTAACATTTTCAAATGCGAAAATGCCCAAACTATTAAATTAGATGATAAACCATATATTTTGTCTCAATCAAAGCTTACTGCTTGATTTAAAAACAAAAGACCAGCGTTTAGCATGTACATCAACATACGTGCTACACAGAATGACAGTACATGTCAAAGCTGCCTCACCCACAGTTCCGACATGACGAAACAAAGAATTTCATGCTCAATACATTAAACAAATTTTAAGTTAACATTTGACACATAAGGTAATTACAACCATGCAAGAAGGCTCTGGAGACTGGTGTGTGTACGTCAGTCAGGCCTGCAAACCAGCACACTGTTGACCAAAATGTCTTCAGACATCAATTAATGTCGGAGCAAGAGACAGGCAGTGTGTCAGCTCTGCAGAATGAGTGCAGCAATGTAATTAGGTTCTATAGAGAAACCATACATCTATATAAATACTTCCCTTAGTAGATTGCACAACCCACTGAAGACTCAAACCACTTCGTAATCTGATTTAGAATAAAAATGTTAAAAAGCAGCATCTCCTCATTAATTGTGACGAATGTAAAAAAGCCGCATGGTATATTTCTATTCCCACCAGCATCGCTGTGGATACATGGGTTTTGGTACACAAACACCTTTGCTCCCTATAATCATTAAGGCAGACAGGGTTAGTAATCCAAAACAGGGTAATGATCCAGTACATCAGTACATAAATCACAGATCCCAGCACCAACTGCAGTCTTGGAGAATGATATGATCAAAAGAGTGAAGGTTTTACACCACACATATCAAACTGATGCTATCTGGCCCACAGTCTTCTTTCCTTGTGGCCTTTGGAAAGATTAATAAAAAAAAGGGGGGGGGGGAGAATGTGCTACAACTTCTGTCAAGTTTTTATTCTAAGTCAATATTTATGAACAAGCAAAGATTTGACAGTGGCCAGTTACACACACACACACACACACACACACACACACACACATATATATATATATATATATATATATATATATATATATATATATATATTTTAACCTCAACAGTTTTTGTGATTGCGAGGGACGCTGGAACTAAGTCTATAGGACAAAACGCGTAGGATGGAGGTTTTTACACTATTGGAGCATCTTTTTCCTTTCTATACTCATTTGCATTGTATGTATGGGGCATGCCAAATTGAGAACCAGCTATTACCATCCACTGACAGTGGAGCCAGAAGAGCCGCCTTTAGGCTATCCAGGGCTGTGTGCCCTAATGCAGTGTTTCCCAACCCAGTCCTCAAGGCACACCAACAGGTCATGTCTTCAGGATTTCCATTATTTTGCACAGGTGATTTGATCAGTTTCACTGCCTTAGTAATTACCACAGCTGTTTCATCTGAGGGAAATCCTGAAAACATGACCTGTTGGTGTGCCTTGAGGACTGGGTTGGGAAACACTGCCCTAATGAAAACGCACATGACTTCTCTTTAATTAGGGGGTCACACAACAGCTGGTAAGATGTGCTCTTCCCATTTGGTGGTGGCTTCACGAGTCTATTAACCTTTGCTGGTGGTGGAGAATTTGTACACATTTACACATATTTGGATATAGAAGAAGAGGATTCATTTTAGTTTTTCTTTTTTCTTTTCTTTTTTTCTTATGTTACAGTCTTCCGGATTCTCATGCCAATGGGGAAATTTTCCATCGGTTCTATTTCATGGCATTGCTTATCGGGAAATGGAGGATAATCTCCCCAATGAGAATACAGATGGTAATGAAAACTTGACAGAAGTTCCATCTATTCCCCACTCTATCCAAAAAACAAATAAAAAAACAAACCCTCTCAACTGAATTTGGTTGCAAATTGTTCTAAAAGGCAATAAATTGGAAAGCCAAGGAAAATATTTTTGAAATGCAGAACTAGGAACCATTTTACCTCGTTATAGACATAAAGATGACCCCATTTTTTCCTGGTTCTTATTCCTTATCCAATGTTGGAGATTTAGGCTGGCCATACATTGCGTGGGTTGCAGCTCATTTGCTCAGTGGGTGGCTTCTTTGGCCCCACTCCTGACATCCTTCAATTGAAAGATCAAAGGAGCCGGGCGAAAAAACTGTCAGCCGAACGGCGACTCAATCCGATCAGATCAGGGGCGTAACGATAGGGGTTGCAGGGGTTGCAATTGCAACCGGGCCCCATGGTCTAGGGGGCCCATGTGCCTCCCTTGTACACCTGAATAGGAGGGATGGCGGGGGTGGCATTTAGAGGACCCAATCTCCTCCATTTTCCTCTGTCCAGTTTACTTGTCTTCTGCTGTTCCCAGGGCCCCTGTGTGCTTCCCTGGTCCCCCTGGGGCCTGCTGCAGAACTTGTGAAAGGGCCCCACTGCAGTACCGTAATAAAGGGACCCACGATAGGCGTAAAGGGCCCCAGGATCAGCGGGAAGAGGGAAGGGCCCTGGCCAGGGGTCAGGGGGCCCTTCATAATTTCTTGCACCGGGGCCCTGAAGGTTCTAGTTACGCCTCTGGATCAGATAAAGCTACTGTTTGGGTGTTTTGACAGCCGGTGGGGCTGACCATCAAAAAACAATAGACACAGTTGGAGATTTGACCTTCCATGCTATATAGGCTGGATGGAAGAACATCTTTTTCATTCTTCTATGTTCAGCTTTAAAGATGACAGCGCAAACCAGGAGTGTCACCTGTATAGGTGTGCAGATTGGTAGATGTGTTGGGGGGGGTGGAGGGGGGGACACAACAGTGACTTAAAGAAGTAGTCCAGTATGGATATTTTACATCCATCGATGGATCGATGTAACTATGCATATACAGTATCTCACAAAAGTGAGTACACCCCTCACATTTTTGTAAATATTTTATTCTATCTTTTCATATAACAACACTGAAGAAATTACACTTTGCTACAATGTAAAGTAGTGAGTGTACAGCTTGTATAACAGTGTAAATTTACTGTGCCCTCAAAATAACTCAACACACAGCCATTAATGACTAAACCGCTGGCAACAAAAGTGAGTACACTCCTATGTGAAAATGTCCAAATTGGGCCCAAAGTGTCAATATTTTGTGTGGCCACCATTATTTTCCAGCACTGCCTTAAACCTCTTGGGCATGGAGTTCACCAGAGCTTCAGAGGTTGGCACTGGAGTCCTCTTCCACTCCTCCATGACGACATCATGGAGCTTGTGGATGTTAGAGACCTTGCGCTCCTCCACATTCCATTTGAGGATGCCCCATAGATGCTCAATAGGGTTTAGGTCTGGAGAAATGCTTGGCCAATCCATCACCTTTACCTTCAGCTTTTTTTAGCAAGGCAGTGGTCGTCTTGGAGGTGTTTTTGAGGTTGTTATCATGTTGGTATACTGCCCTGCAGTCCAGTATCTGTAGGGAGGGGATCATTCTCTGCTTCAGTATGTCACAGTACATGTTGGCATTCATGGCTCTCTCAATGAACTGTAGCTCCCCAGTGATGGTAGCACTCATGCAGCCCCAGACCATGACACTCCCACCACCATACTTGACTGTAGGCAAGACACACTTGTCTTTCTACTCCTCACCAGGTTGCCACCACACACACTGGACACCATCTGAACCAAATAAGTTTAAGTTGGTCTCATCAGACCACAGGACATGGTTCCAGTAATCCCTGTCTGCTTGCAAACTGTTTGTGGGCTTTCTTGTGCATCATCTTTAGGAGAGGCTTCCTTCTGGGAAGACAACCATGCAGACCAATTTAATACAGTGTGCGGCGTATAGTTTGAGCACTGACAGGCTGACCCGTTCAATCTCTGCAGCAATGCTGGCAGCACTCATACGTCTATATTTCCCAAAGACAACCTCTGGATATGACGCTGACCATGTGCACTCAACTTCTTTGGTTGACCATGGTGAGGCCTGTTCTGAGAGGAACCTGTCCTGTTAAAACGCTGTATGGTTTTGGCCACCGTGCTGCAGCTCAGTTTCAGGGTCTTGGCAATCTTCTTATAGCCTAGGCGATCTTTATGTAGAGCAACAATTCTAGAGCGATAACACCAAATTTAACACACCTGCTCCCCTTTCACACCTGAGACCTTGTAACACTAACGAGTCACATGACACCGGGGAGGGAAAATGGCTAATTGGGCCCGATTTTGGATATTTTCACGTAGGGGTGTACTTACGTTTGTTGCCAGCGGTTTAGACATTAATGGCTGTGTGTTGAGTTATTTGAGGGGACAGCAAATTTACACTGTTATACAAGCTGTACACTCACTACTTTACATTGTAGCAAAGTGTAATTTCTTCAGTGTTGTCACATGAAAAGATATAATACAATATTTACAAAAATGTGAGGGGTGTACTCACTTTTAGGAGATACTGTACCATACCTGTGGGATCTTTCTAGGAGCTGGAAATAAATGTAGTAGACAGCACTACTACAGTGTTCTTCACAAGCGTCAGGGTTCTATGCTAAGTGGCTGCACTGTGAGCACAAGGGGTTGTCTACTTGGCAAGAGTGCTATGCAAAGATCGCTTAGCATTTGCTCGATGAATGCAAATGAACGGATGAGGAGGAGAAGCGGGTAGTGATGTCTAGTGGTGATCACTGTAGTAAATATGTCTATTACATTGATTTACAGCTTCTAGATGGGTCCCATGGGTATGGTATATGCATTGGTCTAAGCAGCACCAATGTAATTATGTAAAATATCCATACCTGGAATTCTGCTTTAACAAAAAAGTCCTTCAATTCATAATGCCAGCCATCTAATTTACTGATTCTTGTTCTGAATACTGTATTTATTACTTCTTTACATGGAGGAGGCTGCAACTTTCCAAGATGTCAGAATGTTTCCCCGACTAATGGTACAAAACTCTGTAACTTCTTGTAGTTCATTCGTTTTTCTGCCCACACATGTTGTAAGCTGATCACTTGATCTGGTTGATTATATAGAAAAGCAATCATATGTTTATTTTTAATCTGCAACTTCGGCAGACTCTCCTTGGCCGACCAATCACAGAGAGGACTGAATCTGAGCAATGCCACTGATACACTACATTACCAACGCACACTCACAGGAACTTTAATGGCAATCCCAGTCTTAGGCTGCATTCAGCGTTTTGAATCGTGGGCAGATTTGCCCACCGATATGTGAATGACAAAACGCGGGACTCGCATTTGGGATGCCATTCATTTGAATGACACCTCAAAATGCGGTGCGGGTCTGCCGTGATTGTCAGGCGATAAAGCGTGCTGCAATCACGGGACGCATGTCGCCAAAAAATATTTCAGGAGCTACTTTGGGGCGACAAGCACCTCGCGATTTTGGGTTGCTGTGATTTCAGCAAGCTTTATCGCCCGACAATCGCGGCAGACCCCCACCTCGTTTTGAGGTGTCATTCAAATGAATGGCATTTCAAATGTGAGTCCCGCGTCTTGTCATTCACATATCAGCGCTGTCAAATCGTAGGAAAATTCATGGCAAATCTGCCCGCGATTCAAAATGCTGTAATGTGAATGCAGCCCAATGCCTCGTACACACGGTGCAACGGCTGTACTGACATGAGTCAAGTAATCGTACAGCAAAGCCGAACGTAGTGACGTGTTACGAGCGTATAAAAAGTAAGTTCAGGTGAATGTGATTTGTGAATTAGGAATGTAGGTTTCCCAGAATGGACATTTCTGGGCTTTCCTGACTTCTGAGAATGCATGTTTTGCACGCACCGCTTTTGTTGGGCCAACTTCTCTGTACACACGATACAACAGCTTGTTGTACAACAAAAGTTTTCTAGTCTGCTCATCCAACTTCTGTTTGTACGACTGTCGAACGTCGGCTGTTGCATCGTGTGTATGGGCCTTCAGTCTTTATGGCTCAATATTGAGTTGGCCCACACTTTGCAGCTATAACAGCTTCAACTCTTCTAGGAAGGCGGTCCACAATGTTTAGGAGTGTCTATGGGAATGTTTGACCATTCTTCCAGATGTGCCTGTCTTGCAGTCTCCACTTTAATTCATTCCAAAGGTGTTCTATCGGGTTGAGGTCAGGACTCTGTGCAGGTCAGTCAAGTTCTTCCACCCCAAACTCGATCATCCATGTCTTTATGGACCTTGCTTTGTGCACTGGTGCACAGTCATGTTGGAACAGGAAGGGGCCATCCCCAAACTGTTACCACAAAGTTGGGAGCATGAAATTGTCCAAAATGTCCTGGCATGCTCACGCTTTAAGAGTTCCCTTCACTGGAACTACCAAGCCCAACCCCTGAAAAACAACCCCCCACCATAATCCCCCTTCCATCAAATGATTTGGACCAGTGCACAAAGCAAGGTCCATAAAGACATGGGTGAGCAAGTTTGGAGTGGAGGAACTTGATTGGCCTGCACACAGTCCTGACCTCTATCTGATAGAACACCTTTGGAATGAATTAGAGCGGAGACTGACAGCCAGACCTTCTCATCCATCATCAGTGCCTGACCTCACAAGTGCGCTTCTGAAAGAATGGTCAAACATTCCCATAGACACTCCTAAACCTTGTGGACAGCCGTCCCTGAATAGTTGAAGCTGTTGTAGCTGCAAAGGGTGGGCCAACTCAATATTGAACCCTACAGACTAAGACTGGGATGCCATTAAAGTTCATGTGAGTGTAAAGGCAGGCGTCCCAATACTTTTGGTAATATAGTGTATCTTGTCCTGCCACTGATTTTAGAGCTGTAATGCTTGAAGGGGAGATCCTCTCTGCTAAACAATGCAACATGTGTGACAGGTCAGGGCATTTCATACAAAAGTCTATTTTATTATTTTTTTCCAGTTAATAGTTTGGAATCATTCAAAGGAAACTGTGAAGTTGTCATAGAAAGTTCTCATGTGACATTAGTCACATCGCAAGTGAAGTGTTTTAATTTATGACCGTTAGATGACACTTGCAAGTCATAAAATTAATTAAAATATTGCAAAAAAGCACTGGAGGTTCAAAACCTCAATACTGTAGGGAACCATTCCACTGATATCAACCAACAACGTAAAGTACAGGTAAACGGCCATGAAAGTAGCTGGCAGAGATTCTTGATGGTCCGGGTAACTAACCATAAAAGCAGCCAGTAGAGATACTTGACTGTCCATGACATTACTTATTTTTCCATGCACACCCCAAAGCTAAGGTGCAATAACCCCCAGCAGCCAACTGAATCCTGATTGATCACTATGGCCCTGGGTTATCACACTTTTCAAGTTGCCCTCCTGAATAATCTTTAAAGAAATCTTTTTTACCTGAGGATCGGTAATGAAGAGTCTGCCAGATTCTATGGGGAGCAGGTTTAGAACCGAAAGTGCTTGTGTACCCAACACCAAGAATTGCATTGAGATATATAACAGTCCAATGCCTTATATATGAATAATCTTCTTTATACCTATGAATGCATTGGGCAGTTGACCTGCAACTGCTTGCACTTGGGATCGGTATTCACACACCAAGTGTACAGGTGCAACCTACAGTGCTCAATACCAAAGAACTGAAATCACTTTTAAAAAAAAATACATATAATGTGATTTTTAATACACAGATAAGCTTGCTGTGAAACACTTTGGATAAAATGCAGCAAAATAACAATTCTTTTTGTTTATTTTAGAAAGTCAATGCATGTCTCATTGCAATAAGGCTTTTTTTTTTGTTCTACTTCTATTTTGCAATCTTTTGACTGCATAGGCATGCGCACAGGGTGTGCCGGGTTTGCCTGGGCACACCCTAATCCCAATCTCCCCATGTGCATTAGCGTTATCCAGGGGTGGCACCAGGTGAGTGGTTGGGGGTGCCAGTGGTTAGTGCAAATGCCCCCTTTATATTAAAGGCTAAGTTAAAATTTAGGAATGACTTACACCTGTATTTAGGGTGTAACGTAATATGCGCCCAATCAATGGTCTCCCACCACCAGAGCCTCCTCGCTGTGACAGCAGGTGGCGTTCATGTGTGAGAGCTTTGGGGTGCCCACCCTAATGCAATAGGCTGCGCACACCTATGGTTGACTGGCTTATAGGCTACATATTTGCAGAATTTGTACTTGTCTCTAATATTGGAAGCTTAAAAGTGGTTAGCATTGGGAGGTTCAAAGTTTACTTGTCAAACGGCACACTATCTGCGTGGATTTCACTGACTAAAGCCCAGTAAAAAACGAGCAGTTGACGCATACAGTGCAGGCACAGCCCCACTACATGGGAAAACGTTTTCTTTTTTAAAGTTGCCATTGGATAAAGGTAAGTAGGCACCTGGGTCAGGAGCTTGTAGTATAGAATAGGTTACCAAGGTGGGGCTGGGTAGTTATTATAAAATAAACCTGTCTTTTAAAGTAAATTCTTTCTAAGAGAAATATAGGCTGCCATTGCAAACCTCTTTCTGAATATGCTAGTTGTCTGGTTATTATGCTGCTCCCCATCATCTTTGTATTCTGAGTCACCGACCCAGGTTAAGTATGATTTTTAGAAGCATCGGAAAAAAGTCAATAGTTCCAATCTGCACAATTGTTCTGAGGTCAGTAACTCAGTACTGAAGCTTGAAGGCAATCATTACAGCCAGGCAACAAGAATTTGCAGAATGAGTAGTCCGCTATGGCAGCCCCCATGTTTTCTCAGGAAAGGTTTATCTAAACTACTTAAGGCCCGGAAGGATCTCCCATGTTAGGACCAGAGCACTTTTTGTGATTCGGCACTGTCATTTTAACTGACAATTGCGCGGTCCTGCGACATTGTACCCACACAAAATTGACGTCCTTTTTTTCCGACAAATAGAGCTTTCTTTTGGTGGTATTTGATCCCCTCTGCGTCATTTCTGATCACCGCTATAAACAAAAAAAGCGCCAATTTTGAAAAAAAAAAATATTGCTTACTTTTTACTATAATACATATCCAAAAAAAATATATATATAAAAACGAATTTATTCATCAGTTTTGGCCGATATATATACTTCCTCATACTTGTAGTTAAAAAAAAAATCGCGATCGGCGTTTATTGATTTGGGCCATGGGAATTTTTTTTAATTTTTACTAGTAATAGTGGCGATCTGTGATTTTTATCGGGACTGTGATATTTGGGCGGACATGTCGGACATTTTTGACACTTTTTTGGGACCAATGACATTTTATACAGCGATCAGAAATGTAAATGTCCACTGATTACTGTATAAATGTCATTGGCAGTGAAGGGGTTAACCTGTAGGGGCGATCTAGGGGTTAACTGTGTTCCCTAGGCGTGCTCTAAATGTGAGGGGGCTGGTTTGCCAGGGGCATAAGAGATCTTAGTGCCCCTTCACACAGGGGCGACTTGCGATCCGACTTGAGTTGCCTCAAGTCGCCCCAAGTCGCTTGACATTTGAAATCCCATTGAAATGAATGGGAGCCGTCTTAATATACACGACTGAAGTCGCTCTGAATTCAAGGCGACTTCTATCCGACTTGTGCCCATAGGATTCAATAGAAGTCGCCTCCAAGTCAGATCCCCATCTACATGGAAGCAACTTTACAGTTAAAAAAATATAATTTATTTTTAGGCAGCCCTCTCCCTCCCTTCTCTGATTTGTCAAGGCAAAGTCGCCTGGCAAAAGTCGTGTTGTAAAGTCACCTGAGGTCCTTGAAGTCGCGCTGAAAGTCGCGCTGAAATCGCACCAAAGTCGGGTCGCCCCTATGTGAATGCAGGCTAACTGGTCCCAGTGACCGGGATCAGTAGATCTCTGTTATGCCGCCTGACAGAAAGGGGAACCGCCCTGTTTACATTGTCGGTTCCCCATTTCTCTGCCAGGCAATCATGGGTAGCCGGCGGACATCGAGTCTGCCCAACCCGCAGCCATACTGCTGCAGATCTCGGTTACGCCGCCTGACAGAAAGGGGAACCGCCCTGTTTACATTGGCGGTTCCCCGTTTTTCTTCTCTGCCAGGCAATCGTGGGTAACCGGCGGAGATCGAGTCGACCGTTTATAAACAGCGATTTGCGGGATAATGCCACTCTGCAGCAGTAAATGTACGCGATGCGGTCGGGAAGTGGTAGAAGTGGAACTATGCTCAATCTAGCGAAGTGACGTTCCAGAGATCCCCGTGCGCTGACATCTTCGGCCAGCCTGCTCTTGGGTCTCGATCACCGGCCGCTGTCATTGGCCGGGCCAAGGTGACAGAACTCCTGCACCTGCATGGTAGAGACATTAGGTGCGGCATAGGCAAATTTGTTCAATGAGTCGCCCATACGCAACTCACTGTACAGGAGCAGACAGGCAGGTAAGTTACTTTAATGCAGAAGAGACAAAGCATGTCTCTTATGCAGTAAAAATCCTTCCTGTTCGGCCATTTTTATTTTTCAGCATAAAGTTCCACTTTAAATAATTTCCTTGTTGTAAGGAGTGAATTATAACACAAATCAATATATAAATGAATATACAAGATTATTACCATGCAATAACAAAATGAAATAGAAACATTGTTGTAACTCTTGCACCTCAATCAGTAGAAAAAAAAAATGATCCTACGGTGATACAAATTTGCTAGCAAGTTAGGTCCTGAAATGTCTAGAATTTTTTTTTTTTTTTTTTGGTGCACATTAATAAAAATAATGAACCCTCTTTAAGAAGACTGTGGCCCTCAAGGCTGGAGATGGACAGCGCTGGCTTCAACCAAAAATAAAATCATAACACAAGTGTTAAGCTTCTTGTAGCAAGAGCTAAGCTCTACTTGAAGGATTATGTCAGTTGGCTGCTGCCTGCTTTATATATACTAAGAAGGGGGAGAAGTGTTGGGGGTTTGTAAATATTGCTTTTACAATGCAGCTACATGCGATACGGTGATGGAGTCCTGCTTGTGTTTCTCTCTGAGGATAAGAGGCATTCAGATTTGCTTCTAGGGTTAAGAAAACAAACAGAGGCTGACTCCGCTATGGCTGGAATGAGGAACTTCAAAAGGGATCTCCAGTGATGAGGAGACTGGATAAATAAAAGCCTGTCACAAGATGGCAAATGACAGTGCTCCCTGCCTGGCTTGGGGAAATGGCTCTGTCATTGATGGGATCTTCTCCATAAGCTTCAGGTTTAAAGGGAATTTGCAATGTTTTAAAAAAAGATTTTATATATAAATGATGCCAGCAAGCGGAACCAGCAACTGTTTTTTTAAGAAATGAGATTTCCTTGATAGAGTGCACAGCCCTGCCCCTACACAACTATTAGTTCTTGTTGGACAGAGCAGCTTTGTTAAAGCCTTTAAAAAAATGATTTTCAGTATGCGGATGTTAACCACTTGCTTACTGGGCACTTAAAACCCCCTCCTGCCCAGACCAATTTTAGACTTTCAGCTCTGTCACATTTTGAATGACAATTGCGCGGTCATGCGACGTTGTACCCAAACAAAATTTTTATCATTTTTTTTCCCCACAAATAGAGCTTTCTTTTGGTGGTATTTTATCACCTCGGCGGTTTTTATTTTTTGCGCTATAAACAAAGAACGACGATATTCTTTACTTTTTGCTATAGCAAAATATGCAAAAAAAAATATAAAAAAGAAAATTATTCATCTGTTTTGGCCGATATGTATTCTTCTACATATTTTTAGTAAAAAAAAATCACAGTCGGTGTATATTGATTGGTTTGCGCAAAAGTTATCGCATCTACAAACTATGAGAATTGATTTATGGCGCTTTTACTATATATATATTTTTTTACTAGTAATGGTGATCAGAAATGTAAATGTCCAATGATTACTGTATAAATGTCATTGGCAGTGAAGGGGTTAACCTGCAGTGGGCAGTGCAGGGGTTAATTGTGTTCCCTGGGTGTGTTCTAACTGTGGGGGGGGGGGGGGCGGGCGGAGCTCGGAGCTGGCTGGAACATAACAGATCTAACTGATCCCAGTGACAGGGATCAGTAGATCTGTCATGTCCCCTGTCACAGAACAGAGAACCGCCGTGTTTACATCGACGGTTCCCCGTTCTGCAGCTGTTACAGGTGATCGGCGGGCCTTGGGCGGACATCGAGTCCGCCCGACCCATGGGCATGCCCACGCAGCGTGCGGTGGGCACGAGAGCGCGCTGCAGGCTGTGGGTGCGCGCAAAGGGGCGGACGTAGCTGTCTTTTGGCTACAGCGCGGATCTGAACTGGTTAAACATAGATCATCACGGATGTGCCTGGCAGTCACTTTAAGGAATAATTCCAGCCATTGGTATGTTATATGTAGCACCCTTCTAGATAGGTGCTAGGATGAGTGTATAATAGTTTTTGCTTTCTCTGCTTAAAAAGAGAGACAGCTAGGTAATTTAAATTGCTGTCTACTTAACAGAGAGAATTGATCGGCTGGCGTAGTTCGCTCAGTGTGTTCTGGTGCGGCTCATGCTGTCTTGAAGTTTCACACTTTCCTAGGAGCTATGGAAAGTGCTGGACAGTAGGCAGAAACCATGCAGATGGGAGTATGAATATTCATGCATCCCTGGCCAATTAGAAAGGGAGGTGCCCCTAGGCATGCTGGGAACCTGTATTTATATTCTAGGAGCACATGGGCCCCTGTTTTTTCCTAGCAGAGAATTGCACCAGGCTGGAGGAGAGGCGCTGCCTCCCTGACACTTGCTTCCATGTGGTCTTAGGTGGATGACCTGAGGGTCTGAAGTGTGTGTGGCTGACCCTGGTCCTACCATAGCTGACAGAGGGAGAGTCTACAGTGCATCTGGTCTAGTATCATGGAGAGAGGCTGTCAGTGGTGCTTCAGGAGCCTTGTGAGTACAGACATCCTAAGGATCCTTAGATAGTTATCCTCTCTTGTGCGCTAAGTCAGCTGAGGGGCCACACAAAGAGAACACTGGCTAGTGTTCTTAGAACCTTGTTCAGGACTTTCCACTACTTTACTGAAGGACATTGCTCAGTTCTGCAATCAGTTTGCTGCTGCTGTGAAGAAGTCTTTATCTGCCTTCTGCAAGGACTTTAACTTCCTTTCCTAGTGAAACTTGATTGGAGTACTCAGTGTGAATAGTTCAGTTTAGAGTATCCTACAATATCCCTTCTCTATCCAAGTTCTCCAGTAAAATAAAACAAAACCCATAGACTGGTCATTGGAGACAAGGAGCTGGTGTGTGTGTAGCTGTGCACCTGGCTGTGTGAATCTACCTTGTGCCTCGTTGCGGAGCAAAAGTGAGGAAGACCCAGGCAACATACCAGCCTCCTGTGGGGGTAGTGCTACATATACCCAACCATGTAACTATGTACAGTATATATTATACATGGAAGCTGGAAATAATTGAAATAGACATCGCTACTCCAGTGATCCACTTGCTTTCGGGTTTCATGTTGAGCGGATGGCCTGATGCATCCTGAATACACGAGTTTGGCTGCTCGGCATGGGCGCCATTCACAGAAAGCTTTGCACTCCCTGAATGAATACAAAGTGTTCTCTAATCGGACGAGGTGGAAAGGCAGGGCGGTGACGCTCTCCACCTTGTCCAATCAGAACACTTTGCATTCATTCAGAAAGTGACAGAGCAACCAACTACCTTGTTCACAATTCAGGAAAATAGCTGCTTAGCGCAGGCCCAGGTAGCAAGTTGAGATCGCTGGAGCCACAGTGTCACATCAGTGATTTTCAGCGTCCAGGGGCATTGGTCAAGTATGGTATATACATAGTTACCAGCTTCCAGTGCCTTAAAATTTATTTCCACTCTTGTAGCCAAATTGGGATAACACCTACTATATATTTGTTACGTGTCCCAATTCACATAGCATTACTAAATTGTCACTTAAGCAACCCATAGATTGCCATCATAGACCTCTGGAAAGGGGACGTGTGCACCGCCAACGCCGTGGCTGTACTGTGATTAGACACAGCACAAGCCAATCAGCGGGTGCCAGCCAATGGATGTCTGTCAGCATCTGCTGATCGGTGAGCAGAGACCCAGGATAAAAAACAAGGCAGAGCTCTGTTTTATCAGCAGGGATGTGATGGATTTTCTTTCCCTGCGAAGTAGGGAAAGAAAATCCATCACATCCCTTCGTAAAAACAGCACACATGGCAAACACTGGCTAGGCACACATTTAACCCTTTGATAGCCCTAGATGTTTAACCTCTTCCAAGCCATTCCCTTGCAACGGAGCTGCACCTGCACTGCAAAGATTAACTGAACTTTAGTTCTAGGGGCCTAGCACTTTTTACCTACAAGATCCTCTAATCCAGGGTTGCCAACCGCCAGTAAATTTACTGACAGTTTGTAAAAATCCGTGATTTTTACAACTGTCTATAAATATCAGGGTCTGATAATTTGTCATGCTGTGCTGAATTTTTAAGTGTAAACCATGCAAATTACTTGCTATATGTATTGCCAGTGTTTCCATTTTGTGTTTAAATATCAATTGTCTTAGTTATTAATAGGAGTTCTATTATTTTTTAAGTTGCCAGTAAAAATAGTGCTCAGCCAGTAAATTTGTCATGCTTTGCCAGTAAAAAATGCTGTAGGAGGTTGGCAACACTGCTCTAATCCTGTGCACTCCTCAGTGCCTGGTCCCTGCAGCCTCTTCTTTCTAATGCTCCAGCGGTCTAGGGAACTTTCATCAGGGTCTGTAGCCCTGCACTGGACACTGAGAGACAGTCCACTGCTGGAGCATGGCAGAGCGCCATTTGCCAGGCGAGTAGAGTATCAGGTAAATAAAATGCTTTTACCATCTCCTAGAACAGGGGTCTCCAAACTTTCCAAACAAAAGGCCTGTTTACTGTTCTTCAGATTCTTGGAGGCCTGGACTGTGGCCAGTGGGAGTAGATAATGCCCCAGTATCAGTGAACAATGTCTGTGGTTAGGAGGAGGAATAGTGCCCAATCGTTGGTGTCAGTGGGAGAAATAGTGCCCCATCATTGGTGTCAGTGGGAGGAATGATGCCTTATCAGTGTTGTCAGTGGGACAAACAGTGCCTTGTATCAGTGGGAGGAATGGAGGGGTGGGGGGGCTGGATAAAGGCAATCAAAGGGCCGCATCTGGCCAGCCGGCTGCACTTTGGAGACCCCTTTCCTAGACATACACAAGCAGTTAAACCTTGAAGTGAGGGTAAAGCACCACTGCAAGCGAAGAATTTTACTTTTACTGGATTTGGGATTTAACCACTTAAGGACCAGAAGGATTTCCCACTGTAGGACCAGAGTACTTTTTGGATTTGGCACTGCGTCGCTTTACCTGACAACTGCATGGGCGTGCAACGTTGTACCCAAACGAAATTGATGCCCTTTATTTCCCCACAAATACAGCTTTCTTTTGGTGGTATTTGATCCCCTCTGCATCATTTCTGATCACCGTTATTAACAAAAAAAGAGCGACAATTTTCCTCATATTTGTGTTAAAAAAAAAAATCACGATTGGCGTTTATTGATTGGTTTGTGCAAAAGTTGCCGCGTTTACAAACCATGAGAATTATGCCGCTTTTTTACTATTTTTTTTTTGTACTATTAATGGCGATTCGCGATTTTTATCGAGACTGTGAAATTGGGGCAGACATGTTGGACATTTTTGACACTTTTTTGGGACCAAAGACAATTATACAGCGATCAGAAATGTAAATATCCACTGATTACTATGTAAATGTCATTGGCAGTGAAGGGGTTAACCTGCAGGGGGCGATCTAAGGGTTAATTGTGTTCCCTAGGTGTGTTCTAACTGTGAGGGGGCTGTGCTGCCAGGGGCATAAGAGATCTAACTGATCCCAGTGACAGGGATCAGTAGATCTCTTACATGCGACCTGCAGAGCGGGAAACCGCAGTGTTTACATCGGCGGTTCCCTGTTTTTCTTTCCTGCCAGGCAATCGCGGGTAGCCGGTGAACATCGAGTCTGCCCGACCAGCGGCCATACTGCTGGAGAGTGCAGCGGCCACAAGAGCTCTACCACCCGCAATCCGCACACGAGTGAGCCGCCGTTTATAGAAGGCGATTCGTGGGATCGTGCTACTCTGCAGCAGTAAATGTACGTGAGCCGGTCCGGAACTGGTTAAATAAGTTGTGAATTGATCATTATTTGCAATTAACACAAACTAAATCGCATACTAAATCTCCACCAGTATCCTTTCTATCCAGCACTTCTGTTAAAACAAATTTGTTGTGCCCTGTGGACAAACAAAGTTAGGTCACGCCTGAGGTGCAGTGACGCCAAACTAAGAATAGAAACATCTCAGTGTTAAAACCTGAAAACCAAGGAAACACTGTACTATAGAGATGTTTAATTCAAATATATTAAGGACTGCTACGTTATTTTTAGAAGTGTATATCCCACAAACTCAGCCTATACCACATGAAATCTAAATAAAGACGCAGCACATGTGCTAAACACATCCTGCTAATAAATGACTTGTCTTGTACTTTAATTAGCGGTTTAAGTGGTGTATACAAAGCCGGCAGTGCAAGGAAGAGATGAAAGTTTATGCCGGGCTATGCGGCAGTTCAACTTCAGTCCTTCATCATATCATGTGTACAGGGCTTTCCTCAATACTGTCTATTGGGGTTATTTAAAATCCTTCGAGGTAGGTTAACCACTTGCCACCTGTAGGACGTCCTATAACATCCAAGAGTTTCAGTGGTTATACTGGGATGATGCCTGCAGTTCCAGTGACTCTCTTCAATGTGGCTATACCGCCACTCGATCACTTCTACAAGCGGCGGAAGGGGTCACGATTGGGCGGGAGAGCCCGGTAATGATGCAACTGCTTCGGTCACATTCTTTAGGAAGGGTGGAAGGAATGGAAGTTCCCGTCCCTCCTCTGTGACGCCAGAAACCAGAAGCGATAAGGATTTGGGATTTTGTAACTTCTGGTTTTAGTTTGTTTGTTGACAAGCCGTTATCGAATTGTACAGCATCTGATCAAACCAATCTCGGTTTGATCAGATGTTTTGGAGGCCGGAGGAGAGATCTGGGGTCGAGGACATGTCATGGCTCATGCTGTCACAAGAGATGTTGTTCATCCCTTGTGATAGCAATAAAGTTGATTTAAAAAAAATAAACAAATAAAATAAATAATTAAAAAATAATGAATCGTTTTAAAATTAAAATTAAACTTTTCAAAGTGCCCCTGACCCCTGTGCTCATGTGTGAATGTGAGCGCGCAGGTCCTGCTGGCATATGTAAACGGTGATCGCACGAGAAATGTGAGGTATCATTGCGAACGCCAGAGTGAGAGCAACCAGTAGCTTGTAAAGTGTCACATATGGAGATTTTTTTGGTACCGTAGTTTGGCGCCATTCACGGGTGTACACAGTTTTAAAGCATGACATGTTATACATCTATTGACTTGGCATGATATCTTTTATATTTTATCAAAAAATTGGGCATTATATTGTGTTTGTGTTCACTAAAATTCATTAAAGTATATTTTTTTCAATTTGAAAAACCGCTGCGCAAATGCCTTGTGACATAAAAATTGCAGCACCCACCATTTTATTCTCTAGGGCCTCTGCTAAATATATATATATATTGTTTGGGGGTTCTAAGTAATTTTCTTGCATAAACATTGATGATTTCTACATGTCTGAGAGAAATGTCAGAATTGGCCAGGGTGTGAAGTAGTTGAATGAGACATGCAAGACTCTAGAAATCCTTTTGAGGAATTCTACCATAAGAGAAAAACGGAAGCTGTCATTGCTCATCTCCTTCTGAAAATGCTAGCAGACTGGCTGTCTTTAGCTTCAGTATGAGTCAGACCCAAAGCAAATATACTTATTGGAAAATTTGAAGTCAGATGTCCGTATCTGCATACCTGTTTTGGGAGAGTGACGTATAGGGTCCATGAAGTTAGCATGAAAGCCAAGAAACTTGTATTTTCTCATAGAGAGATCTGCAATGCCAGCCTTTCCATAGTCTCGTGACAGATTTCCCTTTAAGTGACCCCGTTGTTACTAAACAAAAAGTGAAATTTTAAAAGACCAGAAAGTTGACACACCATGAACTGGAGAGGTATTTTTTTCCTTTCCTTTGCCACTGCTATCCAGATATTTCGGATAGCATCTCTCCCACTTGGCTCCGTGGTTCCTCTTCCAGGCCCCAAAGTCACTACTGTGGTTAGGGGGTTGGTGAGAGGAACCACTGCACCCAGCAGGATACATACTATTCCACACACCTGGATGTGTCAGATAGCAGCAGCAATTGGAGTTTTGCAAGAGAACAAACATTTGACACGTCAACCACACCACAGGTAAGCATCCCAGATGGCAACAATTGTGCTGTAAGTTTAAAAATGACTTGCTGAGCTATTGCTAGCCTTGCCAGGCTTCACAAGTTTGTTGCAAAATTGCAGTCTGCATTGCATGGCTCCAGATCAACTTTCTTTGCAAACATTCTGCAAGTCTGCTGCAAGTTCTGGTTCAGTTATGTTGCACAATGGTCATCCCACCACAGGGGTCACTGTGGCTAAATTTCCATGCTGTAGGCTTGCAGAGCTCTTGCTGTAGATTAACCACTGCAACTTTGCTCTGGATAGAGACTTGCCACGCAAATTTGCTACAAATTGGAAAAGTTTCAGCTAGAACTTGTACTTCAAGTGCTTTGCAAATGTACAATTTGCCAGTGAAAATGTGCAACAAGTTAAAGTGGAGTTCCGCCCACGTGATTTTTTTTTTTTTTTTGCTGGCATCCACCTAGTTAGTATTTATTACACAAAAAAAGTAATTGATAGCTTTAAATCCGGGTAGTCTTTCTATTTATTTTGCTGTGGGCATGTGAAGCCCACTCGCACCCTCCTTGAGTCTCATCCTGGATAAGGTGCATGCTAGGCAAACCACATGCACCTCTCGATCACGAGTGTATGTCTCATTGCCATAACAATGGGCAGCCCATTGTCCTGTTGTTCCTGTTGTCCCTGTTGTCCCGTCCTGTTGTTATGGCAACATAGATAACATGTCTCTCCCCCACAAAATCACATCATTTCCTGTCTGGAAATAATGCGATTTTACAGCTCAGGGATGCCCACTGACTCATGGGAAAGGATGACTCACATCTCCCATGAGCCCAGGTGAGGCAGGAAGTGATGCGGTGTGCTGCGGATCAGGAAATGGAAGATTACAGGGAACACATAGCAACAGGGCACTTAGGGTGAGTATATATATTTTTCTTTCCAAAGGTGATTCATCATGCATAGAGGATTTAAAATATATAAAGATGTATTTGTGGGTGGAACTCCCCTTTAAGAGACTTACAATTCAACACTGCCACAAATTTGTGGCAAGTTATCCTTGCTATCTGGGATTAAGCTTCTTTTCATACAGGGTGCCTCCATTTCACTTTTTGTTTCATAATGATGGGTCACCTTAAAAACACAAATCTTTGAGTGGTTTCGGAAAGCTATGCACAGCTACCAAGTGTTTCACACACAACCCCTCTACAACAAACCTTTTCAGAATATCTTCATTACACTGCAAACTTGAAAACACACAACGCAAAAGTACCAACAAAGATGCATTTGAGGAGAAACGAGATGAGAATTGAACCTGTAAAATGCAGAAAGTCTGATAATTGAAATAAAAGTCCTAGGTTTCGCTATGTTATGTCCCATTTCACTATAGCGTGCTGCTAAAAACTTCAGGTAGCTGCAAGTTCTCCTTTTCATCAGGGTCAGTGTCAGGAGCAGCAATAATCTGCAAGGTGGGTTCCTTGGCAGGTGATCGGGACTCGTCTATATTCAAGGTCCATGTTTTAGTTTCATCTTCATGCAGAATTTGTTTGTAAGGCTCAACATAGATCCTACGGACAATGGGTTTAGATTTGCTATCTTCCGGCAAGCTCGAAGCATGAGGTAAATAAGTGCTTCGCGGACTGTCAACCGGTATCATTATTTGTTGACCAGAGGTAGGCTCTTCACTTAGATCCACAGCTTGAGACATGTGCTGTGTGTAGACACCTTCTGACAGGGACAAGGACTGCGACTCGCTATGTACTCTAAGCCAGCGGTGATGCCGGCTAAAATAGTTGCAATGTTGACGTTTTGCAGATCTCTTCTTACCCAAAAGGCTCAATTGATGCTTAGAGTTGGATGCTTTATCTGTGCTTTTTGTGGAGAAGTCCACAACAGACAGATTATCCATGTATCTAGCACAGTACTCTGCGTTGGGTTCTAAGGCGCTACATTCTTCCTTTAAGCTGAGACAAGGCTTCATATCATTGACCTGCAGAACATCGGGGGCGCTTCCGCTCAGCCCGAACACTGCTTGCTGGGAGATGTCATTAGAAGACGAATACACCAAATCTAGCTCACGAGGGCTGAGAGCATCGCAGGAATCATAATCGCTATCCGTAGGAAGGAACACTTCAGAACAGCCTTCTTCATCAGAACACGGCTGAGAATCTGTTAATATATAAAAACAAAATGTAGTGATCTGGAAAGCAGCTAAACAAAAACATTATAAAACATTGACAATATTAATAAGTATATACATTCTAGAAATGTATTGTTATTTATGCAATAGTGCAATGTAACTCATAAATTATACTATTTTTTCAAAAGTATTGGAACACCTACCTTTACACGCACATGAACTTTAATGGCATCCCAGTCCATAGGGTTCAATATTGAGTTGGCCCATCCTTTGCAGCTTCAACTCTTCTGGTAAGCCTGTGCACAAGGTTTTGGAGTGTCTATGGGAATGTTTGACCATTCTTTCAGAAGCGCATTTGTGAGGTCAGGCACTGATGCTGGACGAGAAGGCCTGGCTCACAGCTCTAATTCATCCCAAAGGTGTTCTATCGGGTTGAGGTGAGGACAGTCAAGTTCCTCCACCCAAAACTCGCTCATCCATGTCTTTATGGACCTTATTTTGTGCACTGGTGCGCAGTCATGTTGGAACAGGAAGGGGCCATCCCCAAACTGTCCCACAAAGTTGGGAGCATGAAATTGTCCAAAATTTCTTGGTATGCTGATGCCTTAGGAGTTCCCTTCACTGGAACTAAGGGGCCAAGCCCAACCCTTGAGAAACAACCCCACGCCATAATCCCCCCTCCACCAAATGATTTGGACCAGTGCACAAACGATGGGATGAATTACAGCAGAGACTGAGAGCCAGGCCTTCTCGTTCAACATCAGTGCCTGACCTCACAAATGTGCTTCTGGAAGAATGGTCAAACTTTCCCATAGACACTCCTAAACCTTGTGGACAGCCCTGAAACTATTTTAGCTGCAATGGGTGGGCCAACTCAATATTGAACCCTATGGACTAAGACTGGGATGCCTTTAAAGTTCATGTGCGTGTAAAGACAGGTGTCCCAATACTTTTGTTAATATAGTGTATATTATCTTATCCTGTAGGAATAATGGCAGCCTTATTAAAGGCACCAATGAAAAGAGTGATTCAGACATGAACGGTGGGGCAGTTTGCCAGGGAAAGATCATTTGTATTATGTGATAAAATTATCCTGCAAAAGAATTAGAAAAAATCATTGGAAGAACTGGGAGAGTTCAGCCTCTTTCTGTCAAAAAATATATCTTCATGTTCATTTTTTCCCCATGTTAAAATAACATTAAGCAATCTGGGTGATATCAAAATTTCTGAATTATCTGGGACCAATGCAAATGTATTTTTTAGGGCCCAATAACACCATTTGCATTGCACTGCACTGGGCAGACTTGCCCAGCACAGCTCCAACATAAAGTAAGGCAGGCCTCGACAAACCCTGGGCGCCAGGTCGCCATGGCGACCAGAAATCGCGTCCTGGCGAGTGACTGCCTTCCTTCTCTCCCTATGTTAAAACAGCGTGTCAGATTCAGCGAGAGCTGAGAGTTCTCTGCTTAATCTAACAGCTGTTAAACTTGGCCTGCCCATTTGTTACTTTTCTTCATTCTAAGTAGAAACAAACAATGTATCTTCTTCTTTCAAAGCAATGATCTCCGGGCTATCAGGAAAGTTTAACCATTTAAAGACTAAACCCTCTCTCACATTAGTGGCTTACAATTAAATATTCAGTGTTTTCTGCTAGAAAATGACTTGGAACCCCCAAACATTATATATTATTTTTTAGCAGAGACCCTAGAGAATAAAATGGCGTTGGTTGCAATATTTTATGTCACATGGTATTTGCGCAGCGGTCTTTCAAGTGCAATTTTTTAGAAAAAAAATACACTTTTAATGAATAAAAAAAAACTAAACAGTAAAGTTAGCCCATTATTTTTTTTGTATAATATGAAAGATGATGTCACACCGCTAGAAACGTGACCTTTATTCTAAGCAACAAAATTGTAATAAAGCCCTGTGTACCATCAGCAATTACCACTCTATGTGCAGCTGGGCTCCAGTATTTCATGGTGACCGGAAACCCACCAGAGCAATGAAAAGTCACTGTGGGGGACACACATGTAGGCAGGAAGTGGCTGCAAAGAGGCAGCAGAAGATCAGCAGCGCTGGAATACTTTTCACCTTTTTTTTGGTATTTTATTTACAATGTCACTAAGGCTTTGTTTAGATGTGCAAGTTGGGTGGTAATAATGTGCAGTAGAGACATGTTTTTGCCACCCTTAAGCTCCATTAGGCAGGAGATGAGGGCGTTTTACATGCCGCAGTCACCATCCATTCGGCACAATAAGGAGTTTCCCCCATAACAGATTTTTTTAGTGTCACTCTTTCTGGCCAGCCTATAACCCTGATGTAACGGTGGAGTTATTGACTGTCTGCTCTGCTGTGAGTAAGTTCGGGTTAGGGGTGCAAATTACTTGTCTTACCCCTGGCGCCGACAACCCCACACTACGCTATAAAAAACTGGCTCCTAACTTTTTTAGCCGGCTCCTAGATTCAAGGCAAATTTGTCAAGCCCTGAAGTAAGGGCAATAGTTTCCTATGGTGTAGTTTTCACCACTGCACTGCTGTGTTGTACGTTGAACAAAGAACTGCAAGCAATACTTTTTTTCAGCAAAGTGGGTTGCATTGCAAACCACATCATCACAACCACTTCAGCCCCGGAAGGATTTGGTCCCTTCCTGACCAGAGCACCTTTTGCGATTTGGCACTGCGTCGCTTTAACTGACAATTGTGTGGTCGTGTGACGTTGTACCCAAACAAAATTGATGTCCTTTTTTTTCCCATAGATAGAGCTTTCTCTTGGTGGTATTTGATCACCTATGCAATTTTTATTTTTTGCGCTCTAAACAAACAAAAAGCGACAATTTTGAAAAAACCCCAATATTTCCTACTTTTTGCTTGAGGTGATTGTAGCCGTATTGGTGCAATTAGGACAGAGAGAGTTGAGTACTGGCCGTGTCATGGACAACACTAAATTTTCTCTTACTTTTTGCTAAAATACATATCCAAAAAAAAAAAAAATATATATATATAAACAAATTTATCCATCAGTTTAGGCCAATATATATTCTTCCTCATATTTCTGGTAAAAAAAAAAAATCGCAATTGGCGTATATTGATTGCTTTGAGCAAAAGTTGCCACGTTTACAAAAGGATGAGAATTCATTTATGGGGTTTTTCTTTATTTTTTTACTAGTAATGGCGGCGATTTTTATCGGGACTGCGACATTGCGGCGGGCACGTTTGACACTTTTTTGGGACCATTGACATTTATACAACGATCGGTGCTATGAAAATGCACAGATTACTGTGTAAATGTCACTAACAGGGAAGGGGTTAACACTAGGGGGCAATCAAACTGTGTGGGGCTGACTGGCGGCGGAGAGTGATCGCTGCTCCCATATACAGGGAACAGAAGATCACTCTCCTTCTCCCCTGTCAGAACGGGGGGTCCGCTTCTTTACATTAGGGGATCCCCTTTCTGTCACTGCCGGGGAACAATCGTAGGTGGCTGGCGGACATCGAGTCTTCCCTACCTGCTCACTAGCTCCCCAGATAGTGTGTGAGCGTTGCTCCGGTGGTGCGCGCCCGCTCACAATACTCGCTCCTGCGGCCGCCATCAGGTGACGGCGATTTGCACAGGAGAGCCATGTTGCCACCGTCAAGCCACGGAGGGCGGTCGGCAACTGGTTAAGCCCTCTCATATACACTAATGCAGTGAACTTCCTCAGATAATAAACAGACATGAAACAAATCCTCCTACATAAGGTTTACTTGTATATCTGCTGTCTCCTCTTTTGTACATCCCTTCAAAGTGCTGATTTTTCAGTATCACAGAGGAACGGGTGGAGAGCTGCAGTTACACCTCTTATACAATATGTGAGAGCTGATTGGGAGAGTCACCCTATTTGGCATGTTTTCCATTATCATCAAAAGGTGAAAGTAAATTAAAATCCCCAAATTTGGGTTGTCTCCAGAACAGTAAGGCCCCTTTCACACATACGGACCGTTTGTCCGTTTTTCATCCATCCGTTTACGGATGAAAAACGGACATTAATGCAACTCTATGGAAAAACTGATGACAACTGATGATCAGCTATTTTCATCAGTTTTCATCCGCTTCCGTCAGCATCCGTTTTTTTGAACGGATGAAAGTCCTATTTTTCATCCGTCAAAAAACGGATCGGACGAAAAACGGATGTAAACTGACGAACGGTCAGTTTTTCATCCGTTTTTGCATTGGTAGTGAATGTAAAAAAAAAACTGATGAAAAACTGATGACCACTGATGAAAAAATGGATGAAAAAACGGATGAAAAACGGATGAAAAATGTATGAAAAACGGATGAACTGATGAACGGTCCGTGTGTGTGAAAGGACCCTAATAGAGGGTTCTGGTGAGCTGGGGGGTCCCCAATGGATTCTTTCAATTTGCAGGGATTTTCTCTCACTTCTTGTTTTGGCTATGGACAGGAAGTCAAGATAAATCTTCATAATGGGAGCCAGTGATAGTGGGCATGCAATTTCTTTTGCAGTAGCACCTGCTACCATTGGCTGCTGCACCTACCTCCTTACCAGTGGCAAAGCAGTGTCTCCTGAAGATAGTCCAAGAAGTTAAAGTGTTTTTGGTACAGGGGGAGCACATTGATGAGCAAGAAGAGGCAAGTGTACGGCTTTATGTACACATCCACTGTATATAATATTTGCGCTATAGCACTAAATAAGCAGCAACTAACCACGTGATAATATAACATGTGAAACAATAAGCATAATATATAGTTGCGCTAAAAATTGAGTGTAAAAAATTCCTTATAAGAAAAATCTGTGAAAAAACTTAAATAATCAGACAACAAGGCTCTAATATGACAAAGAGCACCAGTGTACAAATTCAAAATCAAATAATTGAATACCAAGGCTCTAATGTGACAAAGAGCACCAGTGTAAATTCAAAATAGCACCTTAATTGGTGAAAACATACATAAACAGTGCACGTTGAAACAATATTATAAATTATTATAAATTGAACAAATTTTTGGTGAACCACAAAGTCCAGTGATTAGTCCAGAGATTATCGGTAAGAGTACCCAACTATAACATCTCACCCGGTGTGCATGCCTCTGGTGGTGGAGTAATTTCTGAGGATAGATTCATGCTGGACACCTTCCCGGTTTCTATTTATCAAAAGTGGGATCTATAGTACACTTTGGGACTGTTTTCAGAGGATATACACCCTTAACTTTTTTCTAATCACTGGACTTTGTGGTTCACCAAAAATTTGTTCAATTTATAATAATTTTATAATATTGTTTCAATGTGCACTGTTTTCTATGCACTTTTATATGTATGTTTTCACCAATTAAGGTGCTAGTTTGAATTTACACTGGTGCTCTTTGTCACATTAGAGCCTTGGTATTCAATTATTTGATTTTGAATTTGTACACTGGTGCTCTTTGTCATATTAGAGCCTTGTTGTCTGATTATTTAAGTTTTTTTCACAGATTTTTCTTATAAGGAATTTTTTACACTCAATTTTTAGCGCAACTATATATTATGCTTTATGTACACATAGCCTACTTTGACTGCGGGCGTGGGAAAATGCAAAACACAGCACAATCGCTGCACAATTTTGCCACAATAGCCGCATGATTTTGCCATAATTTGTGGCCATCGGTCAAAATGTTCCTATCCGGAACGTGATTCTTCCGCATTCAGGAGAGGGAGGTTGAGGGAGGTTCGACCTCCCCTAACTGCAGCAGCTCCTAAACGATCCTAAAAGCCTATGTGTACATGGACACATAGTTTTTTTTAGAGTTGAGTTTAGGAGCTTTGGCAGTGTCTACAATGGCGCCATCCATTGATTTTCCACTACAGAACCATTCTATATCAGGTTGTAGTTAAGGAGCTCATCAGGTAGATTTTTTTTAAAGGGATAAAATCCTGACAGAGAGAATCTAACTCTTCTTTTCAAGCTAACTGAATTAGTTTGTGTTCTTCAGTAAGTTGGCTTTATATTTTTATCGGCTGTCAGAAAATTCTAATTTCTCTACTTGCAACCATGACTACAGTATCATATAAGTAAACATCTCTTCATCCCTCTCTGCTCATGTAATTGGCTTAATGCCTCACCAAAAGCTGAGAGGACTTTAAAATTGCAGGCAGTCTGTTATTTGGAATATGGCACCCAATACATGTGAGTTTCAGCTTGGTGAGCTGCTTACACATCTAAAGATCTAAAGGAAGGCTAAGGGAGCAGTATTTCGTATCACAGCAATGTAAATTATTACAGTAAAATAAGGGCCTCCACTCATGATAAACTAGAATGAGTTTGGCAAGCCCGATTTCCTTCAATTTAAGTTGTTGACCTTAAAGCTGAACTCCGGGAATCTGTAAAAAAAAATCCCCTTGCAACGTATCCCCCCATTCCTAGACCTGCAATGTACGTGATGATGCTGGAACGCTTCGACCAGCTGAGCAGTGAAATAGATTGGCTTCAGGTGACTGGTTGCAGAGTGGAGGTGGAGCGTTTGAGAGCGAAGAATATGTTGGAGTACTTCAGCTTATTTATTACCCCTAGACAAAATGAGTGGCAGGGGGCACTTCAATGTGTTTTTTTTTTTTTTTTTTTGCAGGTTCCTAGAGTTCAGCTTTATCTATTTTTACCTTTGGAAAAGTAAGGCAAGCCATAGAAAATTTGCTTGATTCAGTGTTGATGGGGGAATCCCTCCCACAGTGCTATTGTGTTCTGCCCGACAAGAAGCCTTCCCGGCCAGCAAAACCTCACAATTACTGCTAGCAGCTATATCCACTGGCAGTAGTCACATGTAAAAAATACAACAGGATGTATCAACTTGGGTACAATCAGCCTGCCCATGCATGGTTCAAATCTCTGCTGAACTGGTCTAGATTCGATCCATCTATGGCTGGCTTTAGTCCTCGTGCACACACTTCGTTCGAAAAAACGAGCGGCAAAGTCACTACCAGTGCCAGAAAAAGCAGCTGCAAAAACAAGCTTTTAGTATCTTTTTGCATTAATGCGCATTTAGCCGCATTAGCTTTTAGCAGCGTTTCTCTGCCTCTATTCAAAATCAATGGTTCCAGTCTTAATTGATCCGACTTTCAGCCCACTGATTTGAATAGAAGTTGCATCCAAGTAGGATCAGGATGATCCAACTTGTGGTGCGACTTGTGCTCTTAGGATCTTAAAGGGGAACCCCAAGCCAAAAAAATGGCATGGGGTCACCAGGCCATTCTTAAAAGGTGCTTCCAGTTTCCGATAAGCCCCCTGCCCTCAGACCCCCACAACCCTGGGGACAAGGTGCTTTGGGGGGAGCCCGCCCTGCCCCAAAGCACCCACCCCCCCATGTTGGGGGCATTTGGCCTACTATGGTCCAGGAGGCGCTCACTCGTCCCCTCCCCTTTTGCTGACCTGCCGGGCTGCATGCTCGGATAAGGGTCTGGTATGGATTTTGAGGGGAACCCCCATGCCAAAAAGAAAATGGTGTGACCCCCCCCCAATCCATACCAGACCCTTATCCGAGCATGTAGCCTGGCAGGTCACGAAAAGGGGAGGGGGCGAGCGAGCACCCCCTCCTGGACCATACAAGGCCACATGCCTTCAACATGGGGAGGTGGGTGCACCCTAAAGCACCTTGTCCCCATGTTGATTGGGACAAGGGCCTCTTCCCCACAACCCTGGGTGGTGGTTGTGGGGGTCTGCGGGCAGGGGGCTTATCGGAAACTGGAAGCCCCCTTTAAGAAGGGGGCCCTAAGATCCTGCCCCCCCACCCTATGTGAATGAGTATGGGGTACATTGTACCCCTACTGATTCACCCAAAAAAGTATCAAAAATAAATAAAATCATTTAACAGGTTGTAGGCAAAGTCCTTTTATTAAAGTAGCTCCATGTCCCTCCCTCTGGTCTTCTCCTCTCTCCGGTGATATTTTCTTCCTCTGGTTCTTCTTCCTCCTCCACTGAGGTCTTTTCTCTCCGCTGTCTTCTTCCTCTGGTTCTTCTGCTGCCTCCGGTTCTTTTTCCTCCTAATGTTTTCTCCCGACGCTAGCTCCTGCTGCTGTGTTAGATCCGATATGTGCCATTACATATATAGCTATGGGGCGTGGCCATCCGGGGACGTCATGCAGAGGCCCCACCCCCTTGTGACGTCACTGTTCCATCATGCCCAGACGATGACATCACAAGGGGCGGGTCTCAGATGACATCATCGGATGGCCACGCCCCATGGCTATATAAGTAATGGCACACACCGGACCTAACCAAACAGCGGGAGCTAGCGTTGGGAGAAGACGCCAGGTGGAAGAAGAACCAGAGGAAGAAGACAGCGGAGGGAGAAGAACCGGAGGGAGAAGACATCAGTGGAGAAGGGAGAAGAAATGGAGGAAGAAGACATCACTGGAGAGTTTTTTTGGTGTGGGGGTTCTCCTCCAAATCCATACCAGACCAAAGGGTCTAGCATTGTCTTGGGGGGAGGCCCACACTGTTTTTTTTTTCATTTTGGCGTGGGGTTCCCTTTCAAGATCACTCCCAGACTATAGATTTTTTTTTTTGGGGGGGGGGGGGCCACACTGTCTTTTTTTTTTTTTTTTTTTT
>BLSH010277968.1:1031112-1043937 GCA_018402905.1 Glandirana rugosa | reverse complement strand
GCCTGTACTGTGACGACTGTAGGCAGCGAGGTATCTCCATGTACCTCGCAGGCAAGTCCAGGTGGACTGGGTGGGTCAGGTGGACCTGAACGGACGCTCCATGTACCTCTATGGAGCGACGGATGTCAGCAGTGTCATGTCCGCTGACATCCGATCTGCTAAATCCAGATGGATGGAAACCCTATTTTCCATCCGTCTGGTGAATCAGATTGGATGAAAATGGACAGGTGAATCCGTTTTCATCGGATCCACATAGAGGAGAGCGGGACTCTAACAGGTCCTTCTTTGCACAGTGAGTGGAGACGGACCTGTCATCTGCTGGCTCAGCGGGGATCAACCGAGCGATCCCCCACTGAGCAAGCGGAGTCTGTGAAAACGGACATCCATGTGTCAAAGAGCCCTGATCTTCAATCATTGACAGCAGAATTAAATAAAAGATATTTATGTTTTTAACAACCTCAATACTGACATATATATATATATATATATATATATATATATATATATATATATATATATACACATACATACACAGTATCTCACATTTTTGTAAATATTCTATTCTATCTTTTCATGTGACAACACCGAAGAAATGACACTTTGCTACAATGTAAAGTAGTGAGTGTACAGCTTGTATAGCAGTGTAAATTTGCTGTCCTCTCAAAATAACTCAACACACAGCCATTAATGTCCGCTGGCAACAAAAGTGAGTACACCCCTAAGTGAAAATGTTCAGATTGGGCCCAAAGTGTCAATATTTTGTGTGGCCACCATTACTTTCCAGCACTGCCTTAACCCTCATGGGCATGGAGTTCCCCAGAGCTTCACAGGTTGCCACTGGAGTCCTCTTCCACTCCTCCATGACGACATCACGGAGCTGGTGGATGTTAGAGACCTTGCGCTCCTCCACCTTTTGTTTGAGGAAGCCCCACAGATGCTCAATAGGGTTTAGGTCTGGAGACATGCTTGGCCAGTCCATAACTTTTACCCTCAGCTTCTTTAGCAAGGCAGTGGTCGTCTTGGAGCTGTGTTTAGGGTCGTTATCATGTTGGAATACTGCCCTGCAGCCCAGTCTCCGAAGGGAGAGATCTTGCTCTGCTTCAGTATGTCACAGTACATGTCGGCATTCATAGTTCTCTCAATGAACTGTAGCTCCCCAGTGCCGGCAGCATTCATGCAGCCCCAGACCAGGCCACTCCCACCACCATGCTTGACTGTAGGGAAGACACACTTGTCTTTGTACTCCTCACCTGGTTGCCGCCACACACGCTTGACACCATCTGAACCAAATAAGTTTATCTTGGTCTCATCAGGCCACAGGACATGGTTCCAGTAGTCCATGTCCTTAGTCTGCTTGTCTTCAGTAAACTGTTTTTGGGCTTTCTTGTGCATCATATTTAGAAGAGGCTTCCTTCTGGGGCGACGGCCATGCAGACCAATTTGATGCAGTGTGCGGCATATGGTCTGAGCATTGCTACAGAGGTTGAAGGGGTGAGGGGTCTGCCTGTCAATGCTGGCAGGACTCATACGTCTATTTCCCAAAGACAACCTCTGGATATGATGCTGAGCATGTGTACTCAACTCCTTTGGTCGACCATGGAGTGGCATGTTCTGAGTGGAACCTGTCCTGTTAAACCGCTATATGGTCTTGGCCACCGTGCTGCAGCTCAGTTTCAGGGTCTTTGCAATCTTGTTATAGGCTAGGCCATCTTTATGTAGAGCAACAATCCATTTTTTTTCAGATCCTCAGAGTTCTTTGCCATGAGGTGCCATGTTGAACTTCCAGTGACCAGTATGAGAGAGTGAGAGCGATAAGACCAAATTTAACACCCCTGCTCCCCATTGACACCTGAGACCTTGCAACAATAACAAGTCACATGACACCGGGGAGGGAAAATGGCTAATTGGGCCCAGTTTGGACATTTTCACTTAGGGGTGTACTCACTTTTGTTGCCAGCGGTTTAGACATTAATGGCTGTGTGTTGAGTTATTTTGAGGGGACATTTACACTGTTATACAAGCTGTACACTCACTACTTTACATTGTAGCAAACTAATTTCTTCAGTGTTGTCACATGAAAAGATAGAATAAAATATTTACAAAAATGTGAGGGGGTGTACTCACTTTTGTGAGATTGTGTGTGTGTATATGTGTGTGTGTGTGTGTGTATGTATGTGTGTGTGTATATGTATATATATATATATATATATATATAGCCTCGTATTCAGGTGTTCTACTGGGATCCTGGTACTGTTGTTTTTTTTTTTTTTTTTTTTTAAGTAAGTGATCCAAGTGGCTACACAGACACTCGATCACTTTTACAAGAGGCCAAAGGGGTAACCACACTCCTGCTGCTTACCCGGGCTTTCTCATCCCACCGGGGAGCCCAGGACCGATCAGACTGGCTGCATTAGCTTCCCTGCACAAAGTGAAAGGGACTGATGCTGTTCCTCCCATTATGTGACATCAGAAACAAGAAGGATTTAGTCACTTCTGGTTTCAGTTTGTTTGTTGACAAGCCGTTACCGGCTTTTACAGAATCTGAACAAAGTAATTTCAGTTTAATCAGATAACTTGGAGGCCAGAGGAGAGATATGGGATCTAAAAGACCCTAGATCTCTCCATAAAGAGGACCTGGCATGGCCCATACAATTGCAAGGGATGTTGTTCATCCCTTGTGATGACAATAAGTTGTTAAAAAAAAATAAAAGTACAGTGGAAAAAAATGTAAATAAAATAAATATTAAAATGTAAAAAAAAAACATTTTTAAAGAGCCCTTGTTCCCCTGCGCCTAATGAACGCACACGTAGGACCCGCACACTGTAAACTGCGATCGCACCACTCATTAGGTATCACCATGAACGTCAGAGTGAGAGCAATCATTCCAGTGTCAGACCCCCTCTGTGACTCTAAACTAGTAATCTGTAAAGGATTTTAAACTGTCGTCTATGGAGACTTTTAAGTAGCATAGTTTGCCGCTGTTCCACGACATATGCAATTTTAAAGCGTGGCATGTTCATTATCTATTTACTCAGCATAACATCTTTTATAGTTTACCAAAAAAACTGGTATTACATTGTGTGCACTAAAATCCATTAAACTGCAAAAAACACACAGGAGGTGCAAACACTGTGCATTATCATAAGCAAATTTATTAAATACACCAAGACAAATAGATACTCAAAAGCAGATAAAAAAACAGCAAGCATGTAACTGATACACTTCAGCTGAGTGCAGTGAAACCCGCCCTGGGACCGAATGATTGGAAGGCTGACGCGTTCATTTTAATGGGCTTCTCTATTAGCAACAACTTCATAAAAGAAGTGTGGGCATATCCTACTATAACACACACTTTGTACCATATCTTACATAGTTGGTAAAGTTGAATAAAGACATCCAGTTCAACCGGTGTGGGTGTGTGCATGTAGATAATCACACCACCGATTGTGGAAGCGAGTTCCACATCCTTACCACCCTGACAGTGAAAACCCCCCTGAGCAGCTTAAGGTTAAAACCACTTCTCTTTCAGTCACATTGTGTGGCCCCGTGTTTTCTTACCCTCCCTGAGACTAAATAGTTTCCTACCTACGCTGGGATCAATATTGAGATATTTGTATATCGCTATCATATCACCTCTCAGGCATCTCTTCCAGAGACAATAAATGCAGTGCTTGTAGTCATTTCTCATAATTGAGGTCCTCCAGTCCCCTTATTATTATTTTTTTACTCTTCATACATTAGCGTTGCAAACCTATGATTGATTGTACTGCACTTTGGTATTTATACCAGTTGGTCTGGATATATAAATATATATGTGTGTGTGTTTTATACCTCCGTACAGCTGAAAATGTAAGAATAAATAAAAAATTTTTTAAAAAGAATGAATGGCATTGCACCTGCCAGGACATAGGCATTTTTACATTTACACATCACATAGATGTGAACAGAGCGTAAATTGTAAAGGCTCATTTTTTTTTTTAAATAACAAACATGTTGTACTTGCCTCCTCTGTGCAGTTGGATTTGCACAGAGCAGCCCGGATCCTCCTCTTCTCAGGTCCCTCTTCTGCTCTCCCGGCCCCTACCAATCAAGTGCCCCCTCCACCAGCAGCTTCCTATGGGGGCACCCGAGCTGAGTCAGAGCTCCATGTGTCCATTCAGATACGGAAGCCCCGCCCTCTCTCCCCTGATTGGCTGACTGATTTTGATTGACAGCCGCGGGAGCCAATGGCGGCACTGCTGTTTCTCAGCCAATCAGAAGCAGTGTCTGTGACAGCTTAGACACTCGTGGATATCGCTGGAGAGAGAAGGGGCTCAGGTAAGTGATTAGGGGGTGTTAAGATGAAAAACCTTCTGCCTTTACAACTCCTTTACATTCACATAACAGCAACCAATTAGAAACCATCTTTCTGACTGCTGACTACAGTAATACGAAACCTGATTGGCTAAAATGGATGATCGCACTTTGCATATCATCATTGCTCTCTGCTTGATTAAAAAGAGGTTCCAGGGAAAACCTTTTGACTTCATGTGGTTATTAGGACAAGGGAACACCCCACCCCCCGCCAAGAGGGACACAAGTAGCAGTAAAAACATGATAGAGAATATAATTCTTTTTTGTTGTATGAAAAACTAAACTTTTCTGCTTGGTCCAACTTAAGAATGTCTATGTAATTATAGCTAGTGATAACTGATTGTGTATCAGGGGTTTATATCATGATTTTGGGACAGGTTTGCTTTAAATCCCTAAATTTGTATTTGATGATGTCAGGCACTGGACTCAAAACTGTTCCCTCGCAGCAAGGAAAATGTTATTTGGTCGTATTTAGTCATTTCAACAGATCATCAATTTAAACTAGTATCTCGCTTTTCCATTCCAAGACTGGAATTGTTCTCCATCAGTACAGTTAAAGCTGAATGCCACCTTTAATTAAATGACAGAATAAAAATAGAATTATGGGTCCATTTACATTATGTGTTGGGTTAATGCATGTAATATAAATGGTATGCATTATGGCATGCTGCATTTAGGGCAGCCCATTCATTTTGGCTTAAAGTGGTGCACCTCTAGGGAAAACTTTTTTTATTTTGTTTTTAGTTTTAGATAAAAGTAGGCAGGCAAAGGTTTGGTCTTTTGTCTAGTTTTTATTACTATCTGCATACTGTTGACCATTGTCACTGAAAAAAAAAATGAGTGAAAATCCATCTATTTAGAGTTGTCACCAGAAGGTGAGAGGTAATCATAACCTAGGAGGCAAATTCCTTTGACTTCGGGAGATTCCCTCTAACTTCCTGTTGCATCTGCGAGACAGTAAGTCAAGAGAAATTTGCCCAACTGTACAACTGTAAAAATAAAAAAAAACATATATATATATATATATATATATATATACATACATACACTCTATTGCCAAACGTATTGGGATGCCTGCCTTTACACACATTAACTTTAATGACATCCCAGTCTTAGTCTGTAGGGTTCAATATTGAGTTGGCCCACCCTTTGCAGCTATAACAGCTTCAACTCTTCTGGGAAGGCTGTCCACAAGGTTTAGGAGTGTCTATGGGAATGTTTGACCATTCTTCCAGTAGCACATTTGTGAGGTCAGACACTGATGTTGGACGGGATGGCCTGGCTCGCAGTCTCCACTCTAATTCATCCCAAAGGTGTTCTGTCGGGTTGAGGTCAGGACTCTGTGCAGGCCAGTCAAGTTCTTTCACCCCTCGCTCAACAGTGTCTTTATGGACCTTGCTTTGTGCACTGGCCCAAATCATTTGGTGTAGGGGGATTATGGTGTGGGTTTTTTTTTTTTTGGAGGGGTTAGGCCTGGCCCCTTAGTTCCAGTGAAGGGAACTCTTAACGCGACAGCATACCAAGACATTAGAGCTGCACGATTCTGGATAAAATTAGAATCGTAATTTTTTTTTTTTTTTTTTTTTAGCATAGAGATCACGATTCTCTGCATAACATCATCTTTCACATTTATACAAAAAAATTGGGCCAACTTTACGGTTTAGCAAAAATATAGCTTTTTAACCGCTTCCCGCCCGGCCTATAGACAGATGTTGCACCTGTTATAGCTGCAAAGGGAGGGCCAACTCAATATTGAACCCTACGGACTAAGATTGGAATGCCATTAAAGTTCATGTGTGTGCAAAGGTGTCCCAATACTTTTCGCAATATAGTATGTGTCTATAAGCCGATAGGAATTTGTAATCCTTCCCTTCTATATGAAAAATGTTTTTAGCTATATAGATATATTTTATCACATCAAAAAAAAAATTATGCTTTTTTTTTTTTTTTTATTATTTTTTTTTTTTTAATATTTTAAGTGCATAAACCGATATCTTGCACCTGAGTTGGGATGTGTTGCTCAATGCACTGCTAACACACAGGCAGGGCAAATAGCATTACAACAGGAGAAGTTGTATTTTTGTGCAATACATTGGGGCACATTACAAGGTACTGCAACATGCAATAGGCTGAAAAAATATATATATATTTTGGTTCCTACTGTGGAAAAAAAAATATTGATGTTTTAATGCGTTAAACAAAAATTGCACTGCAGCACACAAAAAAGGTAGTACAGCACTATACAAAAATGCATCTCGTCGCACATGTATTTGAAGTGCCGTAATGCAAGAGGTATAAATGAACCCTCACTATATCGAATGAATAACGAATAAATCAAATGGTAACGATGGCAGCTGAATACATTTTGATTGGTTCATAATACTTAATAATGTATTAAAGTCCAAAGGAGAAATCATTATGCAAAACATTCTACATATTATAAATTGCTATTTAACTATTTTAAAATGAAGTCAGACCTTCCTCATTGTAAATAATAGAATTATACAAGCTGGAGGACATCCTTGATGCTCTGTTAATCTGTTGTAAATGGATTGATTTAAAATTATTCAGACTTCCCCATGCATAGTTTCTCTCCTGTTGTGCGATGCACAGACAGTTAAAGCCCACTGTAGAAAACAATATTGTGAGGCATTATACGTTATACCTGTTATGGTAGAATTCAGTATATTAATTCAGTTTCAGCTCTTAGTGTGCTGTTGTGACTGCACTGTCTTTTCTGAAGCCAAGGTATGACCATATTAGGTTTCTGAAGTCCCTCCTGATATGTTTCATCCCTCAGATCTTTCACCATTTTTGTTGCCCTTCTCTGGACCCATTCCATCTTATCAATATCTTTTGTAAGTGAGGTTTCCAGATCTGGACACAGTATTCCCAAGGATGTCTAAATAAAAACATATTATACCGGGGAATCAGGACTGCCTTTCTCCTGCTGGTGACCCCTCTAGTTTAGAATTCTATTTATTTTTCCCACTGCATGGTCACACTGTTTGCTCATTTTGCAGTAATCTGAAATAACTACTCGCAAATCTTTTTCCTCGTTGAGAGCTATTAAGTCCAAGATGGCATCAATGCTTCTTGGTTTTGAAACTGGAAATCGCTTTGCATGAAAACATTGAAACCTTTCAGTTTGGACAATGGCTATAATAAGCCCCTGAACAGCAATCCCTGAATGGCTAAAACGCTATTGCGTACCCTTTGGATACTACCTCTTGCACTCATGCATCAGCTATGAAAGATTCCCAAATCTCTGTGAAAGCTATCAGCATTATTCCACCTCTGAGGGGTTTGGATCTACATGGGTTGATGGATTTATCCCTAGGCTTGGATTTCTTGGTTTGCCATGGATGCTTAGAAACCCTTGTGCTCGAGGAGGTGAAGAAGACTTATAAGTCAGGTAACATGACTTAGAGTAACAAAAGGAAGGTGCTGATCCGCATTGTTAACTTTTAGCTTTATAAGTGAGTACTCTTACCCCTGTTGCAACTTTGAGTTCATCCAGTGAAAAGCTGAAATGATGGTCCCCTACAAATGGTCGGCATAACACCAACTAGTATTCAGTGGCGTGTCGCACAGAAAGTTCAATGCGGCAATCGTCCTTGGTCAACACAGGCAATACGCCAGCTTAGGGATTTTGACCAATGAAGCAAAGTCTGGGTTGGGAACCGCTTAAGGGCAAGGAATTGTTTGTCTGGGTGTTTCCAGTCTCTTTAGAGAAAATCAACAATTATGGGATGAAGAGGAAAAACCTTGGTGGAACGCATGAGAACTGAGCCAAGATACCACAATAGAGAAATAGCAGCGAAATCCTCTAATGTTTGTGAGTTACACACAGCTTTATTTCAGGTACTTATATAGCGCAGTCAATTTACGAAGCGCTTTTGCATATACATTGTACATTTACATCAGTCCCTACTCTCAAGGAGCTTACAATCTAAGGTCCTTAACTCACATTCATACATACACATAGTAGGGCCAATTTAGACAGGATACAATTAGCATATCAGCATGTCTTTGGAATGTGGGAGGAAACTGGAGTACCCAGAGGAAACCCACGCAGGCACAGGGAGAACATGCAAACTCCAGGCAGGTAGTGTCGTTGCTGGGATTCCAACCAATGACCCTTTTGCTGCTAGGCGAAAGTGCTTACCACTACACCACGGTGCCACCCAGCCTTGACTAGAAACAGTTTCCTTTGGGTTTAGGTTAGATCACAGCTGACTAAAATTCAGCTGGTACGATCTGCTACTCTACTGAAGAGAGGGACTCAGCATCCAGCAACAAACCCTTGGAGGATCAGAAATAATAACCATCTCTGCATCAGATTTCGCTGGAGACGATGGTGGTGGATGTTTTAGGCCCTTGCGATCAGAGGGAGCAAAAAGCTGCATAGAAGTAGGAAAAAAGGCAGTTCCGACAAGGATCTATAAGAAGTTCAGAAAGTACAATCTGCCCCTGTGCCAGGTTTAATCTTGCATAAAATGCAAATGGGGTCCTAAATTGTGGGTTGTATAAAGCAAGATAAAACATACCAGTCCCCTAGGAATACTTGTTGACCAGCTGATGAGGCATGGCTGTGTAACTATTTTTACTGCAAGAGAAGTGCAATAACACAGGTGGGTTGGTTGGTTGTCACATGCATTTTCTTTCTATGCAGTGGTCAGTGGAGAAGAAAAACTTAACAGTAGAAAAAGGACAGCTGCCATTTCTCCACAACATTTTACTACCAATTATTTTGAAGGTTGTCTCTTTAAGAATATGCTGTGTGGTGTCCCCATGGGGTACCCCCCAAGCACTGCTCTGTTGTCTCTGGCAGAGCCACTATGAGGGTGAAAAAAGCACTGTGTAGCATCTCTCTCAAGCACATCTATGTTGCTCTGGTAGAGAGAGAAGCAGCCTGGTGGAGTAGAAGAGGTTGGGGCTTACATGCCAGCTCCTTCCTTGCTGCGTCTTCAAGTCCAAGCCTGTATACCTAGTAAAGGCCGGAAATTCGAATGGCAGCCCAGCCAGCAAAGCACAAAAATGCTACCATGTAAAAGGGCAGCCCAGCCACCAGAGTAAATGCAGAGACCTTTCCCTAGGTAAAAAATTAAGAGTAGGCTTGCCTCAAACTTTAATAAATAATAATAAATAAATAAAATAATAAAATGATAAGCATTGACCAGAGAAAGAAAAAAATCTTTATACAGTGTCCAGCTAACTTTAGATGCCACTGACAGTATCACAAATTCAGATAGCTTTAGGTACAAAAAGGGAAAAATACCTAACACAACAGATTCTGCTAAATTCACTCAAAAAAGTGATTCTTTACAGATAGGAACATGTGAAAATGACCAAAACTCTGGGATCCCCAGGTAAAGTAGTCTAGCCTAAAAGCAGAGTCCTGTGAAAACTAGACAAAGACGGGTGGTCATTGCTGACAGCAGGACCATTACAGAAAGAACACCAGTTAATGAACTGGGAAGCATTGGTTCACTGGATAACTGGAGTGACTCCCAGGATTTACAAAATCCAGTCTGAATCTACTGGTAGTTTTTAATAGAAAAATCTCCCAAAATAATGTGAAAATTATAGCAGAAGGGAGACACTTCAATCTTCCCAGGACAATATGCCGAAATGTGCAAGTGTGAGGCGAAAGAGTCTCAAGGGGTCTGGTATTCAGTTTTCTATATTTTTAGTGGTGGCAGTATAACCCCTAGATTGGTTGCTTAAAGTGGTAGTAAACCCTCCTATCATTTTCAGCCAAGGAAGCTGCCATCTTGGCCTCTGTTTAATCTACAACTGCCATGATGCTGCACATGTGATCAGCTATGACACCAGCCATTGGATGGTTTGACAGTTTGGTTTAGAAAACAACCAATGGGAGTGTTACATTTCCGGCACGTGCCGGAAATGTGACTGGTTTTTAACCTGTTAAATGCATGGGTTTACTACCGCTTTAATTATCATCAAGCTGTGTCTCCCAGGGGCAATAGAGAAAAGGAGATGAAGAAGGGAATGGGAGGGGAGCACCAACTGAGTGTAGTATTAAAGCATACGTTTTAATAACACCATATTAAACACACTTACAAGATAAAAAAAGGTGCTGGTAATGGGGTACTCAGCCCAAAATCCACACCATCCTGCAGGCTCCGCCGGCTGGATCCAGATCACTGGCAGTGGATGAAAAGAGACATGGACGCTCTGTTGCAGTAGCACGTCTCACACTGACCAGCAGAGACCACGCGGGTGGAAGTGACCTCACCAGAAGGATTGGTTGTCAAGGCCGTATAATTACAGGCTATGCGCTTGGAGCTCACAGCTCCTTCCACTGGCCTCATGGCCTTTCTTATAGGTTATCACATTCCCTCCATTCTCAGCTGTATAAGAGCTGGGGGAGGAGAAGCAGCAGCACACTGAGTTTGCCAGTGAATGGCTGTGCAGTGGGGGCATGTCAGGACAAGTCTGATCATTGGAGGAGAGTATACGGAGTTCCCAGCATAGCTAGAGAACTGACCATGGTGTGTTCTACTGCTTAATGTGGTCAGTTTTTAATAGGAAAGCAGAGGAACTGGCAGGAACACCAGGGATTTCACATAAAGGAAGCAATACAAAGAGAACAGGAGACTTTCTCATACAAGTACATGGTACAGCAGGTACATATTAGGAATATGAAGTGTTGAGGTAACAAACTCTTTAATTTGCATTGGTGGCACAGCGAGAGAGAAATAAAGGTACATACCACATGCTTCAATAAGCAGGCCCACCCACCCAAGAGTATTGAGCACTGTAGAATGAGGTTACCAGGGTATACAGAGAGTTTTGATTAATGTAAACCAAGCAACATTTTGCTGGTTTCTAACTTTTGCTGGATACCATTACCAGTTCTCAAAGCGTTGATGAGCACTCTAGGTAGCTCATTGATCTTCTGGTCATTCAATAAATTCTATGTTATATTTAATTCAGCATTAGGGTCGTTGGTTCGAATCCCAACCACAGCACTACGTGCCTGGAGTTTGCATGCTCTCCCAGTGCCTGTATGGGTTTCTACTGGATACTCTGGTCTCCTCCCACACTCCAAAGACATGCTGGTAGGTTTATTGGCTCCTGTCTAAATTGGCCCTAGCATGTGTATGTATGTAAGTTACGGATGGAGTTAGACTGTAAGCTCCTTGAGGGCAGGGCTGAGATATATATATATATATATATATATATATATATATATGTGTGTGTGTGTGTGTAAAGAGCTGCGTAAATTGACAACGCTATAGAAGTACCAATACTGATTAAAAATTCTGTATAGAAAGGTGATTTACAGGCACACATTTATTTCAGGTACTTGTATAGCACTGTCAATTTACGCAGCACTTTACATATACATCGTACATTCACATCAGTCCCTACCCTCAAGGAGCTTACAATCTAAGGTCCCTAACTCACATTCATACATATACCAGGGCCAATTTAGACAGGATCTAATTTACCTACCAGCATGTCTTTGGAGTGTGGGAGGAAACCGGAGTACCCAAAGGAAACCCACGCAGGCTCAGGGAGAACATGCAAACTCCAGGCAGATAGTGTCGTGGTTGGGATTCGAACCAGGGACTCTTTTTGCTGCTAGGCTATCCACTACACCACTGTGCCACCCTAGGACTGATGACTTTGACTTGTAGTCAGATAAGGTTTTGCAACCTGTCGGATTCCCATCACCTCCATTGATGAGTCTCCTCTAGAGGGGTAGGGAGGCGCTATTTGCCATCTTTATTTTGGTTGCTAGAAGACCTTGTCCTGGCCGTGGGTACACTACAACAATGCCAGGAAGAAACGTAATGCCCTGAATAGCTAGGTTGAATTCTGTGTACTTCATTTTCAGTTTTGACTGGAGTGTTACTTTTAATTGATCATAAACTCGCAACAAAACAAGAGTCATATTGCCAGCGTATGCAGACTGTAAATAAGAAGGGTGGCGCTGCCAAGAGATTTTTACTAACTGAGCTAGTTTCCCCAGATCTTCATCTGTCTGTAGAGCGATTTTTTTAGTCTCCTGCTTGAGTGTGCTCCTGCTTAATGGAGATCTGTCTGCAAAACAGAAAGTCCTTTCAGCAGCCAGCACACTCCTATTTGTCTTCACCCTCTAGCTTTTTTTCCCCGTCGAGAAAACCCAAGCTTAAATGAGTTAATGGGCTATGGAGCCTTTCAGACAGCTATATGTAGAAAGGATTAAGTATCAGGATCATATTGTTGCTGTGCTCTGTCCTCTGATTTTTTTAGCGAGATGTCTGTCTACTTCTAGACCCCTTTGATCGAGTCAATCATTTTTAGAGAACCGTCGCGGTGGGAAGAATAAATGTCAGACGTATGCGACCGTTATACTGAGAACAAAACAACGCTCAAATACTAGTTAATTTTCATTGTGAGGTCAGTTTTGACTTTTACTTCATGTGACTTAAGTTGGATCGATAAGTCCCGTAATG
>BLSH010277968.1:997424-1029407 GCA_018402905.1 Glandirana rugosa | reverse complement strand
GGGCGCCCCCCGGTGTTCGTAGAGACCGTCGCATTCCGCCTCTTCCGCCTCTTCAGGAGGAGGCGTACTACCCAGCGGGGGCGGACGCCAAGCCCACCCCCCTGCCGAGAACGCCAAGCACCTGGCCACCTGGAGAGTGTAGAGCCTAGAGACCCACGCGCTCCACCAAAGCAGGCCCATGTTCTATCTCAAGGCATGAGTCGGGGGCCTGTCCAAGAAGCGGAGGTTAGACTCCGAAGGGGGCCCCACTACCGTCCGGGACAAACCCCGGCACGTTCAGGACGAGGTAGTACCCCACGAACAAGACAAGGGAAACCGCCTTGCAAAGGTGCTAAAAATAAGTTTAGAAAAACACTAAGGCTTTTTTCTACCCCAGTCTGGACCACAGCAGAGCCAGCACTGGGGCTAGGAGCTTGGTGAAGACCCGCGGCGCTGAGGCCAGACTGAACGGAAGGGCCACAAACTGGTACTGGAGATCCCCTACCGCAAAGCGCAGAAAGCGCTGGTGGCGCGCACATATGGGCACATGCAGATACGCGTCCTTGATGTCTAAGGAGGCCAAGAAGTCTCCCTGATGAAGCACCACCACCACAGAGCGGACAGATTCCATTCTGAATTTCCGCGCCCTCACAAAGAAGTTGAGAGCCTTCAGGTCCAAGACAGGTCTGACCCCATCTTTTTTCGGAATCACAAAAAGATTTGAATAAAAATCGTGGAAACGTTCCGCCAAAGGGAACAGAACAAGCACCCCATGATGGAGCAGGACTTGCACGGCCCCAAACAGGGCCTGCCATCACCCCGGGGGAAGCCTCAGATTGGAGGCGAAGAACCTGTCCGGGGGCTGAGTACGGAACTCTATCTTGTACCCGGACGAAACCACCTCGCGCACCCAGAGATCCGAGATGTGAGAGGTCCACCGGTCCACGAACCGCAAGAGCCGTCCCCCCACCCGAACCGCAGGCGGGGGCGACCCATCATGCGGAGGAGGACTTCTCCGCCTTCTCCGCCTTACGCTGCCAGAGATGCTTGTGGCCCCCCGCGGGGGCCTTGGCGGGCTGAGAGACCTTGTTCGGGGCATGTGGTGCACGAAAAAACCTCTTTTGAGTAGGGAAGGAAGGGTCCACCCTGTGCCGGGGCTCCTTGCCCCTTCTAGGCTCCGGGAGGAATGTACTCTTCCCCCCCCCCAGAGTAATCCTTGATGATCTCATCCAGGGAAGCCCCAAAGAGGCAACCACCTTCAAAAAGCAGGTCCGTCAGGCCCTTCTTTGACGCCTGGTCTCCTGACCAACATCTAAGCCACAGCAGACGTCTAATGATGATTGCAAACATGGACAGTTTTGACAGCATGGGAGCCATGTCGAGGACCGCATCACAGAGGTACTCAAGGCCCTGAATCAGCTGGTCCACCATCTGCACAGGTTCCGGAGGGGCCTGGAGATCTTCCAAAGCCCGGTGCACGATGGCCGCCCATTCCGTAAGCGCCTGTGCCACCAGCGCCAAAGCCAGCGCCAGCCGTCTTTGAATGATGGAGAGCCTTCCATTGGAATAGTGGTCGCTTTGTTCACGCGAGCCACAGGCGGGTCCACCATCGGGGACTTCCACTTCTGCAACAGGGTATCTTCCAAGGGATAACGCAGAGAAAAAATTTTAGGCATGGCGAATGAACCCTGAGGTCATTGCCATTCCTTGTAAACAAACTGATCAAAGTATGACAAATAAGGGAATAACTTAGGCGTCCGGACCAGCCTATGAGACCCAAAAGCGTACGGCGCCCTGTGTCGCAGCCGGGCCCATCTTCAGCGTCTCACGGACCGCTGAGACCAATGAGCCCATTCACGAGCCTCGGTGGCCCCCGAGGGCTCGTCCTCTTCATCAGAGGGGTCCCTGAGCTCGCCTTCCGACAGCTCCAGGGGGGTCCCCTACACCACGGAGCCCCCCTCAGGCTCTGAGTCCTCACTAGAGGACGGCCACCCCACGGTCACGGATCGGCTCCACCCAGGAGAAGAATTTCTCCAGGATGGCCGTCAAACTGTCCAGCGGAACCACAGGTCCCAGTGCTCCCTGGTCCCCACCGGAGACACCTGGCTGGGAAGCACCTGCTTCGGCCGCCATTGCTCGCACCCCGGAAGACACCCACCGGCTAAACCGTACTGTGCGTCCCACACCACCCCTCAAGCTGTCGCACTAGGGCCCCAAAGGCTCCCAGGAGGATTCACCCCACCGACCCGGGTGCTGCTGTAGCTGCCTGTAACCACCACTGCCGTTGCTCTGTGTCCCCCACTTGTAGGAAAGGCTCTTCCGGCCCGATCTGGCGCCAAGAAACAGGACCGCCCACTCCAGCCAGCGAATCTAAGGCCAGGATATGGGGGACCACGCAAAAATGGCCACCGTATGCACTAGGGGCCAAACACAGCGGCTGGCTACCGCAAAATGGCAGCTGCGATACACACGCAGTCGGCTACAGGACAATGGTTGCCGTGCACAACACGCGGCCCGCAGCCCATCCAGGGGAACGCAGCCAGGCAGGGAGATGCTACAGCCCGGGGGGGGGGTTGGGGGGCAATACTAGAGGGTAGGCAGGATCAGCCACCTATACCCGCGGAAGGGGGACACTACCCGCCGCACCCCGCAGGGGGGGAGGGGGGAAGGAGAAGCGTACTCACCACTCTGGACGGGCGCAGCGGGTAGCCACCCGAGGCAGACCTGCCACCCTGCCAGTTTGGGGGGAGCCGCTGGCCACGCATCACCCGTGACGCGGGCTCCGGGGACCCGGTCCTAGGTGTGCTATCGGGACATTTAACCCGCTGGCTGCCCCGCACGGAATGAGGCCCGATGCCCTGGATCTAGGATATCCAGCCTGTCACCTAGTCGGCTACTTGATTGCATTCATCAGAATCTTGAGAAAAAAGAACGGGGAACCGCAGATCCCAGCAGGGAGCCAGGTCCTACTCCTTGCACTAGGCAGAAAAAACTGAGTTACTGAGCAGGGTAGGAGGGGTTATACCAAGTGAGGACTGGGAGGGGCTGTGTCTGCTTTGAGCTGAACTACGTTCTGCCTAGTCCACTCTTAGTGAAAGGTGCATAAACCCCACATGCCAAGAATAGAGGCTGCGTCCGTCAATGAACGATTGAAAAATCCCGCTCTTCACAATTTACGCATTATTCATGTCATCATTTTTCGGCAGCACCTATATTTGTGAGCATTGCAACTAATTTCAAGGATGAAGCACACAAAGGGCAAAATTAGAAACAAAATATCTGATGAGCACCTTTAGAATTCATTGAGAATTGCTATTAAATCCATCTAACTAGATATTGATGTGTTAGTTTATCAAAAACAGTGTCAAATATTCCACTAGTTTTAGGTTGCCCTCTTTTATTTTTATAATAAAGGATATTACAAAAAAAGGTTTTATTACTCATATAGGAACATTATCTATATCAGTGATCTGTCATAGGTGGTTTGAATCTCGGCAGGTTCAGCAGGAACCGGCTGAGATTCGAACCGCGTATGGGAAGGCTAAATGTACCAAAGTCGATTGATCGATCAACTTGGGTACAACCAAACTGCCGGATTTTACATGTGATTATCGTTAGCTGTAATAGCTGCTGTTGCGGCGGACATGGTTGCAGACAAGAAATTGCTGTATCTATGGCCGGCCTAAGGTGGCTTGATTATGTTAACATCTTGGAGTCTTTTCCTCATTTTGGAGAGCACACTTTGCATATAAACTCATATATAAATGCTACTTCCAGAGGCCATCTGAAGATCTTGTAATGTGATTACAATCACTACCTGAAGCTCAGCTGCTGTCAAAACCTTCTAACTTTGTTTTAGTTTTGATTAGAGCAGGGAAGGATTAAAAGAGAAGTAAAGGTTTTTGTTTTTTTTAGGATTTATACTTACCTTGGTTCGATGCTGCATCTGTCTCCCAGCGCCTCTACACGAGAACCACCTGTTGCTTGGTTTTCAGAGCTCCCTGCTCCCTCCTCGCTCATTGGAGCGCTGGGCTGTGGAGGGGTGGGGGTGGCCAGCTCAGGTTGGCTGAGCCGGGTGTCAGTCCAGGCAGCTGGCGGATCCAGACTTTATTGTTGTGATAACGCGGTGCCTGGACTGACTTCTGTGACTTCAGCCCGCTCTCTGCTGAAAACGGGTCACAGGAGTGCAAAATGTACATAGAAGTACAGCCTAACAATCTTTGGCTGGACTTCTCCTTTAAGCCTGATACACACTATTATTATTTTTTTTTTTTCATTCAAACCAGCGGGCTGAACAAAAAAAAAAAGAAATTGAAGAGCTCGGGAGGAGCCGCAGTACTAACTGTCCTTTTTAGGTCATGCCCCCTTTGAATGAAGCTTGCCAAAGGGCCAGCATCTGTTGGACCGGCTGCCCTACACACCGGCCAATGCCGCCTGATATTTGGCCCATGTCTACTAGGCTTTAAAGAGGAAGTAAACCTAGATGGGGTTTACTTTCCTCTACATACCCCTGTAATGTAGAAGCATAATGGGCTACTTTGCATCGCATCCAGTATGTGCCACTTACCTGCAAACAAAGCCTGAGATGTCCAGCACTGTCCCCTGTGCTGGCGGCGTCCATCTTCTGCCCCTTTTCCTTCCGGGCCGCGACTCGGGCACTGTGACTGGCCAGAGTCGCGTGACGTCACCCCCGCGCATGTGCGCAGGAGCCACCAATCACGGCACGGTCGCAGTGGAGGAACGGCACAGAGGCCGTTTCTTCACTGCGCATGTGCCAGCAAATACACTGCATATCTCCTGAACCATACAGGTTTAGGAGATATGCAGGGCACCTGCAGGTAAGCCTTATCATAGGCTTACCTGTAGGTTAAAGTGGTTGTCACAAGTTGACAACCACTTTAAAGACCCTTTATTAATCAGAGTTTTTTGTGAGGAATGAAGGTTTGGCAACCTAATTCTGTAGCTGTACCATGTCATAAAAATTGAATGATGGTCACATCCAAAGGATGTCTTGTGTGACCATTGACTAAAGCATAATAGACAGAAAGTAGTTTTGTGTGGGCTCCATGATATCATGAGCTTAGAAGCAGCCACACCAGAGCGATTTTCAAAGTCATTCTCCTAACAATCCTTATTGGCCAATCTTTTCAACCAGGCTGCACCTATTGCAGTTTTTTGCAATAGCCTTATTTTTACTCCATACTTAAAAGGTGTGTATGTGTATATATACTGTATGTATTCACAAAGAAAAAAAGGGAAAAAAAACAAACCTTTTGATTCAATAACATAAAACAAGCAAGAGAATATCTATAGAATCCACAGCTTATAGAAATGACATACAAAAACCACATCAAGGAACTAAAAAGCAAACAACTTGAGGTGCGCAGAACCATGTACAAACACACTAACTTTCCTGAAATACAAATACGCGAAGGGAAATACTAAAAGCTCTATTTTCACTATTATATACAACATTTCAAATACTAATAATAGTACATAATTTAGTTTATATATAACAATATTGACCACATTAAATTAAAAAAAAAAATATGATGTAAAAGGGCTCAGTAGGGAAAGCAGCCACTTTTTTGGTTTTGTTTTTTCAAATTATGGCTGATTACAGGTATTTTGGTAGGCTTGCCTCCCTCATTTGCTAGCTTCTAGCTACCTTGAATATCGAGCTGTAAGGAGTGTTAACTGTCAGAGTTTGCTGCCACGTTGAATGTCCTAAATGTTGGTTGAGCGTCTTACTCTTGTCTTATCACTTGTGCTTACCAAGTTGTACCATAGTCAGAATTATATCTTTGTTGTTTGTACTTCCTACAAGTGATCATGATGGGGAAATGTTACAACACAATTTTTTTTTTTTTTTGAATACAGAATATAACAGATTTAGGCTCGGTTCACACTGCTGCAACCCCAAAGTTGTGCCATTTCCTTGTGATTTTTGTGATTTAACATTGCAGTCTAAGTCGCACCAAAGTTGCAGAAAAGTATTGCAGAAACCTCTTTTTTTGTTGCTGCCACTTTTTTCGTTGTCACTTGAGCTGTCTTAATCAATGCGACTCAAGTGGCAATGAAAAAAGTGTCAGCAACAAAAAAAAGAGGTTTCTGCACTACTTTTCTGCAACTTTGGTGCGACTTAGACTGCAATGTTAAATCACAAAAATCACATTCTTTGCATTAAGATCTGTGTGCAGTAGCCCCCCTCAGCCCCCCTAATACTTAGCTGAGTCCCGTCTCAATCTTGCACAAGAAAATTGGCTGTCGGGGACTTTCCCTCCTGATGGGTTGAGGCACAGCCATTGGTTCCCACTGCTGTCAATCAAAGTCAGTGAGCCAATGAGAGAGAGGGGGTGAGGCCGAGCCCCTGATCCATGTCTGAATGGACACAGAGCAGCGACTTGGCTTGGGTGCCCCCATAGCAAACTGCTTGCTATAGGGGCACTCAGCAGGAGGGAGGGGCAAGGAGCAGTGGTGAGAGACCCAAGAAGAGGAGGATTGGGGCTGCTCTGTGCAAAACCAACTGCACAGAGGAGGTTAAGTATAAGATGTTTGTTAATTTTTACCAAAAAAAAAACAGGACTTTAGTATCATTTTAAAAATGCAAACAGGTGGAGGAAAAGTGGGAAAAAACCCCACTGCCCTTAAATCACAGACAACAGAAAATAATCACAGAATGGTTGTTCTAGGGTATACACTCATTCTAGTGTTGAATGTTCAACAAACCTGATGAAACGCTGAATAGCTTATAGCCAGGCTAAGATAGATGTTCGTGAGCCTATAGTCGAAAGTTCATGATTGACTGAAAACAGCATTATTTTTGTAATCACCGACACAGCAATCTTTTCTCTTCCCAAACAGCTCCTAGGTTCTTTAGGTGTTACCACTCTAAGAACACAAGAGTTCAGGGGTGGATTAGTAGAAAAACATACGTAACTTTCCTGAAGGTGAGCTATCAATGCGGAGCTGGACTAGAAGGCTAGGATTAGTAATGGACCGAACACCCCCCTGGTTCGGTTTGCACCAGAACTCCCGAAGATGGAAAAAGTTCAAACCCAAACCGCAAACTCTATTAAAGTCTAAGGGACCTGAAATTGAAAAAACAAAAGCCCCCATTTTGAAGTCTTCTAGGCGAGTTATTTCATAGGAGCTGCAAAGGAGCAGTAATTTTTATGATGCTTAACCAATTCAGCACCGGAAGGATTTTCCACATTAGGATCACTTTTTGTGATTCGGCACTGTGTCACTTTAACTGACAATTGCGCGGTCGTGCGACGTTGTACCCAAACAAAATTGGTGTCCTTTTTTCTCACAAATAGAGCTTTCTTTTGGATCACCTCTGCGTCACTTCTGATCACCGCTATAAACAAAAAAAGAGCAGCAATTTTGAAAAAAATATATTTTTTACTTTTTGCTATAATAAATGTACTATATATATATTTAAAAACCAAATTTATTCATCAGTTTTGGCCGATTTTTATATACTTCTACATATTTTTGGTAAAAAAAAAAAAAAAAAAAATTGCAATTGCCGTTGATTGATTGGTTTGCGCAAAAGTTTACAAACCATGAGAATTCATTTATGGCGTTTTTACTATTTTTTTTTTTAACTAGTAATGGCGGCGATCTGCGATTTTTATCAGTACTGCAATATTGCAGCGGACATGTCGGACATTGACACTTTTTTGGGACCAATGACATTAATTCAGCAATCAGAGCTAAAAAAAAACACTAATTACTGTATAAATGTCATTGTCAGGGAAGGGGTTAACCTGGGGGGGCACTCTAGGGGTTAACTGTGTTCCCTAGGCGTGTTCTAACTGTATGGGGGTAGGGCTGCGAGGGGCATGACAGATCTAACTGATCCAACGTATCAGTAGATCTGTCATGTCCCCCCTCACAGAATGGGAAACCACCGTGTTTACATCGGCTGTTCCCCGTTCTGGCTCTCTGACAGACGATCGAGTCTGCCCGACCTGTGGGCATGCTTATGGAGCATGCAGTCGGTGCGTGCGCGCTGCAGCCGGCGTATGCACGAGCCGCTGTTTATAGACGGCGATTTGCGCTACAGAGTCACTCTGCAGCAGTAAAAAGTCGCAACGCGGTTGGGAACCGGTTACGATGAAACGATAAATACGAAAAATTCCTTTAAATATAGTGCCTGGGGGGGGGGGGTCCCCTTAGTCAACCTGTAAAATGGTGCACCTGTATCGTGTATACAACCTGCTGCAGCAAAACTGACATATATTAAAAAAAAAAAAGATCTTTAAATTGATTTTCCCGGCTGCAAGCCATTACCGATAATACAAAAATGTTTTTAAAAATGGTGTGGGGGCCCCTCAATCCTTTAAGGGGAACCCCATGCCAAAATAAAAAAAAAAAAAAAAAACAGACCCTTATCCGAGCATGCAACCCCCCCCTCCTGAACCTTACCAAGCCACATGCCCTCGACATGGGGGGTGCTTTGGGTGGGGGGCTCTGCCCCCGTCAACCAAGAGCACCTTGTCCCCATGTTAATGGGGGGCGCTGTTCAGGGCCGCACCGATGCTCGGCCCGAAGAGTTCGCCCATCTCTAGCCAGGATTAAAAAATGTGGCAAAATGAAGACGCGCAAGGGAAGGTGCCTAGAGAATAACAGTCATGCAGTAGGTTGGGGAATGTTCATATGTCCTTTGGACCCACCACCCTGCTGAGCATCCTTAGCGGGAGAGCCGACTAGACTGGCTGCATTCTTGACAGCCATTACTGGTCCCCCCCCCAACAGATTTGCACCAGGGATGTCTTTAAAGCACTTCCCATCTTTTTACCATAGAAACAAGCATATCCATGTTGACCCTCTTCCTTCATTTTTGTTTCATCACTAACCCATCACTGAACAAATACACAGGACTTCTTTCACTGATTTTCCTAATCTGTCTATTTATTCCTGGTCAGAAAACTTTCAGAAGGGAGTAAGCAAGCAGCCCCTGGATTTCATTATGACAGGTATACTTTAAGATTTAAATTTTAGGCCTCATACACACGGACGTTTTCTGGCGTTTTTTGCAGCTTTCCATGTTAGTCAATGGCCTCATAAAAACGTCGGCGTTTTTGAGCTGTAGGTGGCGTCGGCGTTAGTGAGCAGAAAGTAGAACCCATGGCCATCACGTTCTGAGGCTGTAACGTTTTGACGTTTTTTGACGCCGACGCCACAAAACGCCAACAAACGCCACCTAATATTGTACCGGCGTTTTCCGCCGTTTTTTGACGCCGATGTTTTTAGGTTGAAAAATAGCAGAGGGATGATTTTTTTTAAAAAACGCCTATTGACGCCGACGCTCACTAACGCTCAAAAACGCCAATGCATAACGCCGAAAAACGTCGACTTTTTTTCCTTGACGTCGGACCCGACGTTTTGTTTATTTTTTTAGATACGCCCGTGTGTATGAGGCCTAAGCATTAACTATGTAGAGACATTCTACATTTCCCAGAACTAGCGACAATTAGACACTGACACCCATCTGCTGTTCCTTTTAAAGAGGAATATAACATTCACTTACTTATTCCTATGAAACAGGTCCCAGGGGAATTAGCTGAAAACAGACTGTCGCTGCAATTCCAACCTCCAAAAACTCACAAATCCTGAAACGTTGATTGCGCAAACTCCTATTCCCCCACCTGTCCTGGTCGGCTGGCAGAGTTTTCACTTAGTCGTTTAGTGGTTTTCTGGTTAAAGTGACTTAGTGGTAAATGGTGCTCCTTTGAAGTGGCAAAGCATGTAATGTCTGCTGTATACACTGCAGTTACCGAGTGTTATTCTTCATTACAGCATTAGTGCATGAGATGTGGGATTGGGGGAAATTGGAGGATTAAGGTCCAGGATTGCTAAACACTTCTCCTAAATGAATCAAGGGGATTGAAAGTGTCAGTGAACCTAGATTGCAGCCTGATTTCCTGAGAATGCCAATTATTGAACACTTATCAGTATAAAACTATCATGAACGTTACAGAACTAAAAATAACTGATTAAAAAGAAAATCTAAGGAGGGCATTGTCCTGAAAGGGAAACTAGAATGTGTTTTCAGTGGAGAAACATTTTGAATTACTACTGTAACATTTACCTGCTTAGAGTTTCCAATTTGTGATTGATTACTGTTTAATTTTTTTGACTATTGTATTAAAGTGTTTGTTACCCCAGCATTTCATATTCCTGATTTGAGCCTGCTGTATCATGTACGTCTATGAAAAAGTATCCTGTTCTCTTTGTATTGCTTCCTTTGTGTGAAATCCCTGGTGTTCCTGTCAGTCCTTCTGCTTTCCTATTAAAAACTGACCACTCTTAGCAGGAGAGCATCGTGGTCAGTTCTCTAGCTCTGTTGGGAAATCAGCCTGCTCTCCTCCAATGATCAGTCTTGTCCTGACACGACCCCTCTGCGCAGCCATTCACTGGGAAGCTCAGTGTGCTGTTGCTTCTCCTCCCCCAGCTCTTATGCAGCTGAGAACAGAGAATATGTGATCACTTATAAAAAAGGGAAATAGGTATTTATAATATTTTTTTTTTATATATCTACACATGCATGTTTTGCCCTTCATTTTTCAGTTTTAAACTGAATGGTTTGGTTTGTTTTTACAAGGTGATCGTTTACATTCACTTTAAGTGTGTGTCCAACCAATAAATGTTTTACTTGAATAGAATGAAAAAGTATGGGAATGCCTTTCAGGCTTGTAATGCTATCGGTTAAAACACAAAAGTGCTGCACTAATTTGTATATGAATTAGTGTTGTTTTGCAAACACATCCAGACCGCAATTATTGTGAATAAATAAATGAATAAATAAAGTGCTATAAAATCAAGTACATACATAAAAGTTAACAGTTGTGCAAACAATATAAACAATGAGGTTCTCAAATATGGTAATAACTAAGAGCCCAAAAAGTGTGACACTCTCAGTGCAAGAATCTGTGTATCCAATGTATCAAAACATTAGTAAGATGGTGTTTGTGAGTATTACTGGCATTTTGGGATGATTTTGTTATCTCTTAGCACACTAGATGGCGTCTGTGTACAATATCAGTACTCTGAGGCGAGTCCATTAGCTTAAGGCGACTTTCACACTGAGGCACCAGCAAAACAGCGCTAAAGCGCCAGTTGTTTTACCAGCGCTTTAGCTGCGGTTTACCAGCGCTTTTCGGGCACTAGTGGGACGGTTTTTAAAGGTCACTGACAATCGAACCTAAAAAAAAAAACACAACAAAGACCCGTGTTGCTGCAGGCCATTCATTACAGCGCTCCCAACCCGCCCCAAAGATGCTGCTTGCAGGACTTCATTGAACGTCCCACAAGCACACCGTCCGGGCGTGAAAGCACCCATTGCAATGAATGGGAGGTAGTTTTCAGGCGCTATTTCTAGCGCTAAAATGCCTGAAAACTGCCTCAGAGTGAAAGGGGTCTTAGGCACAGTAGATGTTGTCCTAGAGCTCTAGTAATGCTTTTATTCTAAGTCCGTCATGAGTGACATGGAAACTTCATATACATTTCTGTTACATATGGTGTGTGATGGACGTCACTCTTCTAAGCCTCAGGTGACATCATCTAATTATGAAATACGTAGGAGGCAGCCAGATGTGCTGACGTCATCACGCACAGCGACCAGAGTTTCCTTGTTTGTATTTCATACATTGATGAGCAGTACCTATTCTTCAATATTGTGAGCACACACCTTGACTTGTAATGAATTATTATAAATTATGGTTGATGCTTCCTTTTATGCTTTGTTTTTGTGGCCATGCCATCGTATACTGAGAGAAGCGGAGACCATTCCTTATACCAGGATTGGTTGCTACACAGATTCCTGCACTGAACCTTTAGACTGTTTTTATAATTGCCATTCTGAGATTCTCACTTGTTCATTAGATGATGTAATTAGATGACATCCTCACATATTTGAAATCCTCACTATTCATAGCGTGCGTACAATTGTGTGTTACACTTTGGATTATTTTATTTATTGCCATATTTGAGATCCTCACTGTTCACATTTTGTTTGCACTTGGTTTTGTAGGCACTTTGTTTATTCATTTATTTGTTAACAATTCCTTCCTCTGATGACGTCATATATGACAAAACACATAGGGTGGAGCTAGGACGTATGTCATACCGTGCATGTGTGATACACTCGCGGCCATTTTGGAATAGAGCATTTGGAGCTCAGCTTTTGTATGCTTCACATGCCTGTTTTTACTGAAACATTGTAAGTGCAATATGTTTTAATAAATTTATTATCATAACGCAAGACTTTAATTCGCCCAAAAACTGTTTAAAACACTTACAAGTGATGATGTAAACACAGGCTCATCAAAATAGAAAATGACGTCCAGCGAGAGGTTCTCCCTTGAATATCTTAGCAGTGTATCTCCTAGTCGGCCAGCGGTGTAGAGTTGTGAGGCAAGCAGGAAGAGGCACCATGCTGCCGGAGCCAGCGTGGAACGCGAGCACCTGGATATGACATCAGAGGGGATGTTGCTAGGATATTCAAGAGAGAACCTCTCGCTTTTGATGACCCTGTATTTACATCACCTCTTGTGTTTTTAATAATTGGGCTAATTAAAGTCTTGTTTTATTGCACTTAAAAGCACCTTCAATGTGTTCTATTTTCTATCAGAGCTTGCTTCTCTCTATTGGAGTGCTGCTGGTGTGCATATTAAGACACCTGCCCGCTGTTTCTTGTCTTCATCATGTATTAAACTTTGAACTTTATGATCTTTGGAGGATCTTTTTTGCCAAGAGTGCCATATACCCAACTATTTCCTTCTTACCTGGAGGCTACTGTACCAGGAAGATGGCTTTACACTGGTGCTCAGTATAAAAACGAAAAAAGTAAAGCTGGCTATAGATGGATAGAAATTCGATCAGTTCAGCAGGGACTAGCTATTTCGAGAAGTGTGTGGCCATTCCGGTTTGCCAGAAGTTGATCAACTTTTGTCAATGAAGGATGTTGGAAACTTTTTCTTGATCAACCGCTGCAGATGGTGATCAATGTGTTCTGACAGCTGTGGGCTCTGCAGTTAGAACAGAATGTCTCAGTGAGGGAGAGGGATTCCTCCACCTACCTTGCTTGCGTTCAGCCCCCTGGCTAACAAAAAATGAACCATCTATGTCTAGCTAAGTAATGTAGAACTGGAGGCAATCTTTTTTCCTATTTTCTGGGGACACAGTGGGGATTGCCTCCAGTTCTTCTAGTACAATAGTGTTTATTGAGTAAAATAATATCAAGATACAGGCTTGAGTAAAAAGGAAGCATCCCATGCAAAGGAGCAAAAAAAGTAAAGCACATGTAGATACAAAAGAAACACCTATTTGAAGGTTTCAAAAAGTGGGAGCATTCAGCATCTAGTGTTGCAAGTGACAATGAGTAACTGGGCTCAAGACCAAGGACAAAGTGAGGAGAAGGGAGTGGGATCTTCATCCCATAACAGAGGGGAAGAAAAAAAAGGGGGGGGCAAAAAAAGGGGGGAGCGGAGGGAAGGTGGGAAGAGGAAAGGTGGGGGACAGTCAGAATGAGGAAGGGAGAAGATAAGTGCAGAACTAAGCCAGGGGAGAAGGTAGGAAGACATGAAAGAAGAAAGGAATGATAGAGGTATAGACCTAGATAGGGAGAGGGGACCTGTCTGACCTGGGGTTTAGATGGAGTTCCAGGATGGTCCGTAATACACAAGCTGACCGGGAGCAGAGTGGAGAGAGCATAAGACCACCATGGGTTCCACACTTTGAGGAACTTGGCATGAGAGTCATGAAGTATACTGGTCATTTTCTCATGAAGCATGAGGGTGGTCAGAATGCTCTTCACCTCTGCAAACCCAACCAAGGCCTCCAGTTCTTCATCATTGAATTATGATAATACCCCTTTATTTTGCAATTTACCTTACCCACTAGAGGCCCATCCTTTTATTATGTCTAGCTAAGACATTTAAAGAGTTGTAATTCCCTGCACCATAAACTTAATTATGAGTGAAACTACACTTGGCCTTTAATTTTGGTTTTCATTCTGAATACTTTAGTACTACCTTTGGGATTCAGGCAATATGATTTTATTCAAGGCTGCATTTGCCTTAAATGCATAAACTGAAATGCAATCTCAGCTAGTGCCCTCTGAGGGCAGCATGAAACAAACTTGCTACCTTCTGGTCTCTGAGCTGCTTCCTGCTGCTGTGGGCACTTTGGAAGCAGCTCAGAAGTGCAGAATTAGCATGTTTGTATTGTTGTCTTGCTAGGAATAGTGGCAGGGTTGGGTGAGGTCATGGGACAAAACACCTGAAGTTGTGGGGGTGGGGGATTTGTGTGGCTTTTAATGCTTCACTTTAGGTGAGCATGAAAGTTTGAAACTGATAATTCTACTTAAAATAAGAACACGGTCAGGTTTCATTGTAACAGCATTCAACACAAATCCAGCAGAAAGGAAAATGCACAGAACTTTGGCACAAAATATTTTAAGCAATCAGTCCACCGAAAGCTATTATTTTGGTTATGGTTGGTCTGTGTTGGGTTGACTTAGGCTATGGCTTTTTGTCTCTCAGAAATTCCAGCGGCTAGATCTAATGGCCCAGCTATGCAGGCAAAAGTAAGGCCCCTTTGTAAAGTGACAAATTGGTAGACTGCCATCAGAGAGATTACAAGAAGCTACTGGATAGTTTAAGCACATCCATCAAAGACTGAAATATACAGTTTTTACAGACTGTCCCACTTTTCTTGTCTGCTGAAACCTTACCGCTTACAGCTTTCCTGCGATGCATTTCAGGTGATGGTGAAGGCGATGGCAGACAGTCTAGGTTTGAGGATGTGGAATTATTTTTCTTCTGGTTTTGCTCTTCCGTAAGATCGAGAAATCTGGTTATTAGTAATCCAGCAACCGGCTGCTTATACCTTGCATACTGTAGAGCATCCATGATCCATCGCATTTCACGCCATATTTCATCAGTTTGCTATTAAGACATGAAAAATTAAAAATATATTTATGTTAAAGTTCTCATATTATTCTACATATATATTTGGTATGGCAGCATTACACAAACATTTTAAAACTCTAGAACACCACCCCTTACTGGTTTTCAAAAGCATGTCTACTGTTACAAAAGGTGTCAGGCAGAGCACAGCAGCCATACACAGAGGGGCGGTTGCACACACCAAAGCTGGAATTGTGGGTTATGTGAAGCTTTTGGCTTAAAAACTTTACTTGTGAGTGAGTTTTGATTGTTTTCTACTATTTTTAATCAAATACATTTTATGCAATAAGAGTCTTCTCTTCGCCTCTATTTGTCAGAATCTGTTGTGAGCCACGAAGAAGGTGAAACGCTCATCAATCTCATTAGTGGGCATATCTTTTATGAAGAGGTCGTCCTTTATATCTGGTGTGTGTATTTGGCCTCTGAGGAATCCTGGAAGCTGTGAATTAAACACTCTAATTACAACAATTTTGATTATTTGATTTTTTCCTATTTAGGTCAACAAAGGAGGCTCAACAGCTCCTACAGGGCCGCTTGAAATCCTATACACAAGAAAAGGTTCTTTACAGGTTAAGGCTACTAATTCAGAAACTTGCCTTGCAGAGGTGATGGCAATGTAAAAGGAAACCTTGTGAGAAACCAAACACAGAACGTGTCAATGGTTTCTATAGACCTGACAGAACTAGGTTGAGTCATTGGGGCATGTACAAGGAGAAGAATATGGGCAACACTCTGTACAAAGGCTTTCACTAAGGAGTAAGAGGCAATCAATTTTTGGGATTTGACCCTTGAGGGAACTCAAGGCCAAATGTTGATTCCGAATGAACTGGAGAAAAGACAGATAAGTACTTCCTTGGAATTGAATATCCTTTCTTCAAACCATGAGAAATAGACTTTGCTAGGAATCAATTTTCTATGCTTCAAAAGCATAGGGATAAACCAAATCAGGTTGGTTTGTATCTTTTGGGGCCTGGACGTCAACTTCTCGGCTGGTAAAGCCAGCAACCCAGAAGCAGGTGGTAAACTGGTCCTTGAGACAGAAGATCTGGATGATTTGGGAGTGCCCAAGCAGAATACACCAGGAGTCTGAGAAGTACCAAATCTCCCTGGGTCAGTACAATGCAATGAAATCGCTGGCATACCCTCCATCTTGATCCTGCAGAGGAGTTTTGTAGGAGGAAGGCATACATCGGGATTGACTGATCCCACAGACTCACCATAGCATCCACTGCCAAGGCTAGAGGACCCCTAGACCTAATGACAAACATGGACATCAAGAGGTCCATGTCTGGTGCCCCACCTGTGACAGGAGTCTTGAATCACCTCAGGCTAAAAAGACCATTCTGCTGAGTCCAGACGTTGATGACTGAGGAAGTCCATCTGCCAATTTTTCATGCCTGGGATGTGCAAAATGGACAGGGCTGGAACAGGAAATTCCACTGAGCCAGAACCTGATTGGTGTCTGTGAGTTGTGAGACCTCTGCTCCCTTCCTGATGGTTGATGTAAGCCACTGCCATAGTGTTGTCTGGCTTAATCCTGGTCAGAAGACCTAGCAGTCAAGAGGTCCATCGTTGAAGGGGAAAACCATGCTGGACCTGTTACACCTCTTGCACCAAGAGTGTCCAAGACTTCTACCCAGCAAAGCAGGCTGTCATTCCTCATGGGCAACTGTCTCTGTGACCCACAAGGCCATTGCAAGCCCAATTTTGAGGGTCAAGTGCATGCTACGGTTCAGAAATTGAGTCGTCTCATTCCACACAGTGAGAATGTTGAATTTCATGGTCTGAAACATGATCTGCAGAGACTAAAGTTGGGCATACAGAACTGATTTGAAAGAGGACATCATTAAGTCCACAATTCTCATGCAAAAGAACAGTGTTGGTTGGCTCCTGGGAGAGGAGAGTTTAGAGATCTTCCTGAGGAAGGAAGATCCTGAGAGAAGTATCCAAGATGCTTCAAGTAATGAGTTAATTTCTGCTCCATCTTCATGGGTTTCAGGATCCACCAGAACCTCTGTAGAGTTTGAATAATTTGTTGGACAGTGACTATCAGATTCTGTGCTGACTGTTCTCATAGTAGGAGGTCATCCAGGTATTCCACTATGGTAATGCTCCAAGAGCGAAGTAGAGCAAGAACAGAGGCTAGCAAAGTGGTAAAGACTTTAGGAGCTGTGGATAGACCAAATACAAGGGTAACTAACTGGCAAAATTGGGTGCTCGTCACAAAATGCAGGATGTGGTAGTGCAATGGAAAGATAGGGAAATGCAAGTAGGCATATTTGATGTCCACAGAGGCCGAACACGTTTCCAGGAAGGAGGGACTGTCTTAATAGATCTCATATAGAAATTTTGAACCCAAAGGAGGGTTTTGAACCTTTGGATCCAGTATGAGGCAAATGCTGTTTGCTTTGGGAACTATGAACAGGTTTGAGTGGACAACCCAGAATCTTCCCTCACCCAGAACAATTGCTATTACCCCATGACAGATTAGCAGAACCAGGGCAGCACGATGACCTGCTAATCTTTTCAGGGACATTGGCAGGTTTGACATAATGAAGTGGGGTGGAAGCAGAGAATACAATTATAGTTTGTAGACCCAAGCATCTAAGATGTCCTGAAACCAGATGGCTGCAAAGGCCAACAGATGACACCAGACCCCCCCCCCCCCCCCACTCTGAAAAGTACAAGCATCCCCTCATTGCAAGGAGGACATTTGGAAGACTTGTGAGTCTAGGATCTGTGGCAAAATGGAGTCTCAGGTTTGGCCCTAGACTTGGAGGCCTGGGTTGAAATGAAAGGGACTTCTCTTAGCCACAAGGAAGAGGGTTTTCTTGACTGAGTTATAGACTTCTTTTGCTGGGGAAAAAGGGGGCTTTTTCACCCAGTGATAGCCTTGATAAAGGTGAGCAGACATCTGCCAAAAAAGATTTCAATTAAAGGGCAGGTGCAATAAAGTGATTTTTTTTTTCACTGATACTTCACAGATCAGTATTTGAGCCAAAGGGTCTTTTGCATGTACATGTATTTACTTTTTTTTTTAAAAGTTGAACTTAGCCTCTATAGTGACACTAAATTTTTGTCCAAAGAATTCCTTAGGCTGGATTCACACCTATGCATTTTTAGTGTTTTTTTTTTTTTTTGCATTTTGCAGATTTGCACTACAGTCCATTTAACATAGGAAACTATGGAACACATTCTGCAGGGCAAATATGCAAAATGCAAAAAGCACTAAAAATGCATAGGTGTGAATCCAGCCTAAAAGGAAGTCTTCTTTGGACAAAAATTTAGTGTCACTATAGAGGCGAAGTTCACCTTTTAAAAAAAAATAAATAAATAAGCGCTGCACAAACTGTTGGCACTATTTAAATCCTGTATTATAACAATAATAAATGCACATATTTTTGTGGGTAAATTAAGAGCTTGTAAAGCCCCTCGATCAGCTTATTGCAGGTGCTTGCAAGGCTCCTGCAGACTGTCAGTGTAGCTGTCTGCCCCATTTGTTAATTTGGTCGAATCCGAATTTCGAATTTCCAAATTTTTTTGAATTTTTGTGATTTAGACTTCGAAAATTCGGTAAATCGGAAAAAACTAAATTTGGAAATCCGAAAACAATCCTTCCTTTACAATTTGTCTGTTATAATAAGTAATAAGTAATACATTTGATTTATGTTCACTAACCGCCTAATTTTAAAGGAAATTCCGATACCTATAATTTAATAGTTATTTATTAGTTAGTTATTATTTTGAAATTTCGGATTTACTTTCTTATTTTTGAATTTCCAAATTTCCAAAAATTTTTGAATTCCCGAAATTCAGAAATTCAGAATTTTCAATAAAAAAAAACCCAAATGAAACGAAAACTAATAAAATTTTCGGCCGTGCACATGTCTCATCCGTGCCCTGATAGTTCATTGAGAATTGGAAGATGTCAGCCGCAATGACTGACGGTAGTTGTAGTTCTCCAATTCACAAAACCCTGTGCTTATTTAGTAACATGTTAAACCCTGGATTTGGGTGTAAGATGTAACCTGTTATGAAAGCTGAACTTATCCTTTAACCACTTCAATACCGGGTATGAGTAAGGTCCGTTACCCATTATTAAAGTGTAAAGTGATAAAAAAAAATCGTATTGCTGATGTGCAGAAAAATAAATACATCAATACCACTTAGGGCCAGTTCACACCATAGAAACGCAATCCGGATGCGTTCCGGATGCACGGTTTTGGTGCGTTTTCGATGTGTTTTTGGTGCGTTTTTGATGCAGTCCAGTGCATTTTTTCCACCTTCTTTTCTTAACCTAAAACAAGGACATGTGAGTTCCAGTGCGTTTTTGGTGCATTTAGGTGCGTTCCATTGCATTTTTGATGCGTTTTACCGCGCTCCAGTAAAGTTCAGTGCAGAAAAAATGCAACATGTTCTACTTTTTTTTCTGGAACGCACTGAGACTGACCGCACTAGTGTGAACAATGCCATTGAAAACCATATAACCTCCTTTCCATGCGTTTTTGATGCATAAAAAAACGCACTGGACCGCATGTGGTGTGAACGGGCCCTAAATAAATTAATAAAAATAAATAAATACACATGAAAGCGCAAACTGTGAAGTAAAAGTGCAACAATCTCAATACATAATTGTGTCCATAGTGTTATGTAATTAAAAACCATCCAGTTCATAAAGAGGTTCTGAGGTAGGTTGAAGTAGAAAGATTCAAACATGCAATCCAGAGGTGAAAAAAAGTTCATAAGTATAATCCAAAGGGGAGAAATTTATGAACAGTGGAGTCCCAACTTCCATATAGCAGCGCCCGTGCACAAAGGATCCACCACCATTCAAAATGGGATCTTTACCGGAACAAGTGAACCTAGAAGCCGTACACCAACTAAGTCAACGAGGCAGGGGGTGTAACACAATAACAATGGAAGCTCCACATCTCTCCTATTTCACATTGGTATGGAGTAATCTCTGTCTCGGTGGCGAAAACCTCTCTTGTACTTATACACACAACCAGGTTTTATGCATCTCGTTGGGAAGCAGGTACAGTATATGCAAAAGAGAAAGAAACTCCACATAGCATAATTCCATATGAAAAAGTAATATTAATTATAACATAGGAACACTCACATGTCCATGCAGACCCCATCATCTGGGGTCTTTTCAGATGAAACGCGTTGGGTTGTGCTGTTTGGCTGCCATTGCATCATGCTGAATGAGAGATTTTAAACCAAGCGCTTTTTTACTACATGGACATGTGAGAATTCATACAGAATTACGCTATGTGGGGTTTTTCTTTGTCCTGAAGGGCCTGCACTGATAATTGATACGCTGAGAGTGCGTCATAGGCTCTTTACCAAGATCGGAGATGCAGTATATCACAGCGACACACCGCACTACCGGTCGTTGCGCTGAGTGCCCTCGTGGGTGTGCGCGAGCGGCTTATCCTGTTGGACGTCATATGACGCCCAGTAACGATAACTTATCCCCGCTACAGCCGTCATTTTACAATATGGCAGGCGGGAAGTGGTTAAGAAGCTGGTGCGTATGAATTTTTTTTTTTTGAAAATAAGGATATTTAGGGGTTGATTTACTAAAGCTGGAGAGTGCAAAAACCGGTGCAGCTGTGCATGTTAGCCAATCCGCTTCTAATCTTAGCTTGTTCAATCAAGCTTTGACAATAAAACCTTGAAGCTGATTGGTTTCTGTGTGGAGCTGCACCAAATTTTGCACTTTCAAACTTTAGTAAATCAACCCCTTAATGTCACTTTTACCCATCAAACTACTCCTTACCTTTCCATGATCCCTGAGCTTAACCCCAGCCTCAAACCAGCCTATGTTAATATTTATCCTAAATCTGAACTCTAAGCAAACTGCTACAGTAAATACACAAATGAAATCTATGTATGAGAGCTGTTTTATCTGCTAAAATGATTTGTACTTCTAACCAGGGGCGTAACTACAGTGGTTGCAACTGCAACCGGGCCCCATGTGCCTCCCTTGTACACCTGGATAGGAGGGATGGCGGGGCGGCATTTAGAGGAACCAATCTCCTCCATTTTTCTCCAAATGGAGGAGATTGGTTCCTCTATATGCTGCCACCGCTGCCCTTCCTATCCAGTTTACTTGTCTTCTGCTGTTCCCAGGGTCCCTGTGTGCTCCCCCCCACACATAGCTGCTGTCTTGACCCCCTCCTCTCTCCTACCGGCTGCTGTAGAAGATGAGTCATGATGGAGAGATGGGAACGGGTCGGTAAATTTGTCATTTACCGGCTCCTTCCTTTTCTGAATGGACAGAGTCGGTGATTGGTACCAATTGGTTCATTCATAACTGAAGCATAGTAAACTGATTTTTACTATACTTTTCTGAATGAATGGGAGGCTCGGTACACAACTATTCCTGTCCATTCATTCTGTGCAGCTGAGGTTACACAGATGGAGATTGAGGGCTGAGGTTTGTTTAAACCCCTGGTATCTCATCAAAGCTCCCAACGGAGCTCCTAAAAAAAAATTGTAAAAAATAACAAAAATAAAACTTTAAACGAAATAAAATGAAATGGTAAAAAAATAATAAAAATAAAAATTAAAAACTACTGAGACCAGTGGGGGAACTATCAGGATTGCAAAGGTTGCAATTGCGACCGGGCCCTGGCATTTCACCACCATGGGGAGGCCTGAAGATGGCAGAAAGGGGGCTCCCTGCGGTACCGTAATAAAGGGACCTGCGATAGGTGTAAAGGGCCCCAGGATCAGTGGGAAGAGGGAGGGCCCTGGCCCTGAAGGTTTTAGTTACGCCTCTGCTTCTAACCATCCAGTCCTGAGATTTACACAGGGCTGTCATACAACACAGTCTGGTCTGGCAGGGGAGGGGGGGGGGCTGATCTGTCTCTGCTATAATTTTACTTTAACTTACAAATCTCCTCTCCACCCAGTGACAGAAACAAGCAGAACATTGATTAGCTAATCTCTGTGTCACTTTGCTCTCTCTACTGTCAGCATGCTCCTTGCATTGAACATATCTTTTTATCTTCTTGTGCTGCTTCTCCCTCATCCTCTATGAGCTCTGCTTTACCGGGACTAAAATAGGCTGATGTCAAGTCAAGGTACTTAAACTGCCTTGATTTAGAAATATATTAAATCATGAATTAATAAATACAAAGCCGCATTACTTTTAATATCTGCCTAAAATGCAACTTTAACATTTAACTCAAAACCAAAAATGTAACCTAACACCTAAATCCTAGCTCCAATCCTAAATCCTAACTCCAAATCTTAACATTAATTTAACTCATTGAGAATTGAGAACTACTTTGGCGCCAGAAGCAGCAAGCTGTTCCTGGTGCAAGAAGCTCTCTGTACTGAGCAAAGATCTTGGCACTGCAAAGAAATAATACAATTAATAAGCAAAAGTTTACAAACTTAAAAAAAAAAAGCAAGCAATACTTTGAATGGGTTGATGAAACTTATCCTGCAATGCTGGCTCTTGTGTTTTTGCTCCTTTATTTTCATAACTATACCATATTTATATAGCCTTTCCCTGCTCACCATAATGTGCGGTTTGTGGAGTGGCGGCTGTACAGTTCAAATGTATGATCACACACATGTTCCTGTGGTTTGTGGTCAGTGCTGCAGATCACTGTGGTCTACACAGATGATTTATTCCTTACAAGGTAAGGTACAGCTGCTTTTTATTAGATTACAACCTGGGGCAACTGCATAATCAACCATCAGATATACTGTGGATATTAAAGAAGAGCTCTAGAGAAAAAAGGTTTTCTCGATTCTAATTCTTTGTGTATGTGAGTGTATATATATATGTATGTATGTATGTATGTATGTGTGTGTGTGTGTGTGTGTGTGTGTGTGTGTATATGTATGTATGTGTGTGTGTGTGTGTGTATATATATATATATATATATATATATATATACACACACACACACATACACTGCTGTGCAAAAGTTTTAGGCAGGTGTGAAAAAATGCTGTAAATAAAGTAGGTTTTCAGAAATAGAAGTGTTAATAGTTTATTTTTTATCAATTAACCTAATGAAAAATAAATGAACAGAAGAGAAAACCCAATAAAATCAATATTAGGTGTGCCCACCCTATGCTTTCAAAACGGCATCAATTTCTCTTGGCACACTTGCACAACATTTTTGAAGAAACCCAGCAGATAGATTGTTCCAAACATCTTCTGTGGATGTAGGTTGTCTCAAATCCTTCTGTCTCTTCAAGTAATCCAAGACAGACTCAATGATTACTATTATACAGGATTTATAATTATACAGGATTTAAATAGCGCCAACAGTTTACGCAGCACTTTACAATATAAAAGGGGGACAATACAGGTACAATACAATAGAATACAAGAGGATTAAGAGGGCCCTACTCAGAAGAGCTTACAAGCTAATATGGAGGGCAGGTGGTACAAAAGGTTGTAACTGTGGGGAATGAGTTGATGGAAGTGGTAAAAGATTAGTTGGAGGTGTGATAGGCTTCCCTGAAGATATGCGTTTTCAGGAAACGCCTGAAAGCAGCTAGAGTAGAAGATAGCTGGACAGGTTGAGGTAGAGCATTCCAGAGGATGGGAGAGGCTCTGGAGAAATCCTGGAGACGAGCATGGAAGGAGACGACAAGGGAGCTTGAGAGTAGGAGGTCTTGAGAGAAGCAGAGAGGATGGTTTGGGTGGTATTTGGAGACAAGATTGGTGATGTAGCTTGGGGTAGAGTTGTGGATGGCTTTGTATGTTGTGGTTAGTATTTTAAATTTAATTTGATGGGCGATCAGGAGCCAATGTAGGGATTGGTGGAGAGGGGTGGCAGACACTGAGCGGTTGGTAAGGTGGATAAGTCTGGAAGCAGCATTCATGATAGACTGAAAAGGGGATAGCCTATGGAGAGGTATGTTAACGAAAAGGGAGTTGCAATAGTCAAAGTGAAAGATAACAAGGGAGTGGAATAAGGAGCTTGGTGGTGTATTTTAGAGATGTTACTGAGGTGAAGTCTACAAGCTTTCGACAGTGATTGAATTTGGTGCTGAAATGACAGGTCAGAGTCTAGGATTACACCCAGTACCCTGGCATGATGGGAGGGATTGGCTGCATTATTGATTTTGATGGAAAAGTCATGGAAGGGGGCACAGGCAGGGGGGAATATTACTAGCTCAGTTTTAGAAAGATTTAGTTTAAGGAAGTGGTGTGACATCCATGCTGATATATCAGTTAGCACGTTAGTAATGCGAGAGGAGACTGAAGGCGTGAGGTGAGAAGTAGGCAGATAGATTTGGGTGTCATCAGCGTATATATGGTATTTGAAGCCATGGGCAGTTTTTAAGTGACCAAGGGAGGAGGTGTAGATAGAGAAGAGAAGGGGTCCAAGAACAGAGCCTTGGGGTACCCTTACAAAAAGGGGCAATGGAGAGGAGGAGACAGAGTTGTAGGTAACACTGTAGGAGCGCTGTGATAAGTAGGAGGAGAACCAGGATAGAGCAGTGTCTTGGAGGCCAAGGGAACGGAATTTATTGAGAAGGAGCGGGTAGTCAACAGTATCAAAGGCCTCAAAGAGGTCAAGGAGCAGGAGAATAGAGTAGTGGCCATTGGTTTTGGCAGTTAGTATATCGTTAGTGAGTTTTAGTAAGGCGGTTTCCATGAAGTGCTGTGAGCGAAAGCCAGACTGTAGGGGGTCAAGAAGGTTATTTTCACTGAGGTAGGTGCTAAGACTGTTGTAGACTAAGCATTCTAGAAGCTTAGAGGTGAATGGGAGCAATGAAATGGGTCTTAATAAGTTGTTCAGGTTGATGGGGTCCAGTGAGGGCTTTTTAAGTATGGGAGTGATCTGCGCATGTTTTAGAGGGGAGGTGAAGGTGCCACTAGAGAAGGAGAGATTGAATATGTGAGTGAGGGAGCATAGGCTACAATAAGAGGGCAACCGTAGAAGTTGTGAGGGAACATGATCCACGGGACAATTGGTTAGGTGGGCGTCTGAGAAAATTTTGGAACCTCTTCAGTAGTAGCCAGTTCAAAAGAGGAGAGTGTTGACTGTGCTGTTAGGCAAGGTATGTTGCCTGGGGAAGAATTACGCATAGTGGAGGTGTCCTCGCATATTGCATCAATCTTGTCTTTGAAGTGTTTGGCAATCTCTTGGGCAGTGAGTGAGTTAGTGGGTAGAGGGGGTGGGGGATGAAGCAGAGAGTTAAAAGGTTGAGAAGAGCCGACGGGGACTGGATGACAAGGTATTAAAAATAGAGATAAAGTAGGCTTGTTTGTTGAATTGTATCTTAGGAGGGCAGATTCATATAGGGTGATGTCCTGCAGGCATTTGGTTTTATGCCACAGACATTCAAGAGTACGACAATGTCTCTTGATATTTCTAGTGTTGTCAGTTTGCCATGGTTGTAACAGTTAGGGCCTGATTTTGTGTGTAGTTAGAGGAGCAAGTGCAGGCAGTGATGAGAATGAACTGTTGTAGACCGAGGTGGCCAGATCACGACAGGACAGGATAGAGATTATGTCTTATAGGTGATCAGTAGCAGAGTAGAGAAGAGAAGGGTTAAAGTGGCGAAGATTCCTACAAGTATTTGTTTGCTGCTTGCAGGGATGGGTGGTTGGAGGCAAGGATACAGTGAAACTGATGAGGTTGTGATCAGAGAGAGGAAAGGGGGTGTTGGTGAGGTTGCCAGGAGTGCAGAGATGGGAGAATACAAGGTCAAGGATATTACCATTAGAGTAAGTGGAAGTGTGTGTCCATTGGGTTAGGTCAAAAGATGAGGTTAAGTTGAGCTGTAGCTAGGCTATTAACATTAACGGGGATGTTGAAGTCACCAAGTATGATAGTGGGCATTTCAGAGGAGAGAAAGTAGGGTAGCCATGCAGCGAAGTCATACAAAAAGCGCGATACTGGTCCAGGAGGCCGATTGCTGCAATCCTCAGAGAGGAAATGGGAGAAAACAGACGAATACAGCGCATCACGAAAGAAGAGAGGAAGGGATAGGAAGGACTTGGAAGGTGCTTTGTGGGGATAGAAGGAATCCAACTCTACCTCCTTTCTGTCCATTGAGTCTTGGGGAGTGAGTCCAGTGGAGTCCACCATGGGAGAGGGGAGCAGGAGAAACTGAGTCTCTTTGAAGCCAGGTTTCAATTATGGTGAGTATGTTAAAGCCATAAGAGATGAAAAAGGCACGCACAGATGTCAGCTTGTTACAGATGGAGCGGGCATTCCAAAGCGAGCATGAGATTGGGGGGCTGGTTTTAGGAAGCAGGGGAATGTAAACTAGACAAAGTGGATTGTGGATGTTGCCAGAGGAGGGGTGTCGGATATGTGGTTTGCATTTATGTTTGGGGTCATTTTCCTGCTGCAGAATAATTCTGGGTCCAATCACATGCCTCCCTGATGTTATGGCATGATAACTGCCTGTATTTCTCAGCATTGAGGACACCCTTGACCAAATCTCCAACTTCAGTTGCAGAAATGCAGCTCCAAACTTGCAAGGAACCTCCACCATGCTTCACTGTTACCTGTAGATGCTCATTATTATACTGCCTTTCAGCAAACAACCTGCCTCCTGCTACAGTCAATTATTTCAAATTTTGACTTCTCAGTCTACAGTAGCGGCGGCTGGTCAATAAGGAGCGCTTGGCACCACCTCCCCGCCGCTGACAAGAAAAAAAAAGTCAGCCTGGCCCCCTACAGGAAGCGCCAGTGTATTGACTTTTCTTAGTTTTTTTTCTCGGCTCCTTGCTGTCTGCTGACAGCAAGTCGTGAGCCGATTGGTCAGTCATTAAAGACTATGTGTGTGTGCTGAACAGGCGCACACACATAGTCTGACTGGCTGCCTGAGCCAGTGACTGACTGGCATTGGATGCTGAGGGCGGGGGACTGTGGCGGACGTGCAGCACTCCGCCGGTTTTCAGTCCCGCCGACTCCCATGCCACAGACCATCCACTCTAGGCCCCAGCCCGCTCACCGCAAGCGCAGCTCTGCACACTGACAGCCCGCTTTCAGCAAGCCGATCTCTGCACACTCCTGCCTGCCTATTAAATGGGGTAAGTGCGGGACTTGTCCCGACTTCGGAAAAGGGGGGGGGGGTCTCTGCAAAGTACCCCACCTGTGTTGCTGGCTGTCCTTAGCGTTGCCGGTTTCTTTGTGCTTCTTCAAAAGAGCTTGAACAGCACAAACCATGTCTGCTTTGAAATCTTTGCCTGGAAGAGATCTTGTGGATGCAGTATAACTACATGGGTCTTGTTGCTGTGTTCAGTCTTGCCATGGCGTGTGACATAAAATGGTCTTCCACAACCTCAACTTAGTAGCAGAGCTTGGCTGTTCCTCACCCAGTTTTAGGATTCCTACACAGCAGTTTCTCTTTCAGTTAATGTCTGTGGACTGTGTTTCAACCTACATATGAAATTGATGATCATTAGCACCTGCTTAGTAAAATTGGTTAATCATACACCTGACTCTAATCCTACAAAATCCCTGACTTTGTCAAGTATACAAAGTGTGCAAGTGTAAGAATTGATTGAAAATCTACCTCCAATATGAAAACAAGGCTAAGCGACTCAACTATGCAGGAAAACATATGAACTGGGGTGCAGAGAAATGGCAGCAGGTGCTCTGAACTGATGAGTCAAGATTTGAAATATTTGGCTGTAGCAGGAGGCAGTTTGTTTGCTGAAGGGCTGGGTACAATAATGAGTGTCTGCAGACAACAGTGAAGCATGGTGGAGGTTCCTTGCAAGTTTGGGGCTGCATTTCTGCAAATGGAGTTGGAGATTTGGTCATGGATCAATGGTGTCCTGATAAATACAGGTAGATACTTATCCATCATGCCATACCATCAGGAAGGCGTGTGATTGGCTCAAAATGTATTCTGCAGCAGGGCAATGACCCCACACATACAGCCAATGTCATTAGGAACTATCTTCAGCATAAAAAAGAACAAGAAGTCCTGGAAGTAAATGTTTGGTTCCCACAGAGCCCTGATCTCAACATCATCGAGTCTGTCTGGGATTACATGAAGAAGAGAGGGGGATGTTTGTTGGCATTTGTACCAATCTAGATCTGAGACATGCAGAACTTCTGGGTCCAATCTGTCAAAAGGAAAGGGGTACAAAAAACAGTTTTTATCCCTGCCCCTTCCTCTTCTTACATTCCAATCTGCCAGCTTCAGACCAAGAAAAGGCAGATTTCATAACCGCCCTTGCATCAACTTCAGGCACAAGAAGTGGTTGTACCAGATCCTTTAGAATGGTTTCAAGGTTTGTATTCAAACCTGTTCACAGTTCCAAAACCAAATGGGGACATCCATCCAATACTTGACTTCAAATCCCTAAATAGATTTCTTGTTCCGAAGTTCCAGATGGAATCGTTGATATCTATCATTGCTTTCCTCAGGCAAGGGGAATTTCTTGCATCAGTAGACAGACGCCTTTCTCCATATTTCCATATGGCTCTCCTCTGCTTTCCAAGTGTTCACAAAAGTGCTTGCCTTGCTTCTGGCTCTTCAATGAACTCAAGGCATTCATGTCACAGGCCACCTGGATGACCTCCAGAATCGTGTCTGCCAACATCCAGAAAATGATCTTGTTTCTTTAAACCTTTGGCTGGATAAACAACTTTCCAAAGTCAGCTCTCCGGCTCCCACATTGTCTGGAGTACCTGGGTCTAATCTTTGACACAGGCCAAGCTGAAATCGTATACCTTCAGGAGAAGATTGCCTCCCTAAAGTCTAGCTCTTGGACTCTCAGTTCACAATGACACCCTTAAATTTGCTTCTGCAAGAGGGCTCTGGGATCCATCCTGGCCTCCTTTGAGGCAGTCCCCTTGTCCAATTTCACTTGCACTTTCACTGTGAACCTTCAAGCCCTCCTGACACTCTAGGTTCAGACATGTTGCATGCGCGTTTAAATGACACACTGACACAATGCAGACTGATTAACTCTCTTAGACTTTACTTGCTCAAGAGGAGAGTTTAGTATTAGGGTATTAGTCAGCTAAGTCCTGGGTGAACAGCCAAAACTCAGTTTAGACGGTCCCCAAAAGCATAACAGCTTGAAATCACAGATAAAGAATATCAATATACATAGGAACAGACAATATATGAATGGATAAACCACTAGTTACTGTATATGCTACCACCACTAAATGGGGAATCCCAGGCCAGCCTATTATATCTCTAATCCTAATGAGAGACCAGGTATTATAAGTATTAGGAATGGGTCCCTTTAAGTAGCAATAAAATAAGTGTCCAGGGTGCAAGGCCTGCAATGATCTTCATCGGCATCTTGGAGCTCAAAGAACCGTGATGCAGAATATAGCACAGAGATGTATAGGCAGAGCACAGCAGTTTAACCTGGCTAGCAGTATTCACTAGATCAATCCCAAAGATAAGATGTCTGTATACAGTGTCCAATGAAATATGATAAAGTAATCCCTAGTGTAGGGTGTCTGTATACAGTGTCCACTGAAATATAACAAGGTAGAGATTGTATTGTGAGCGGAAGCCCTCTCCCCAAACTGTACAACAATGTAGGGACCTCCTGGATAGCGTCTGCAGAACAGACAGAGATGATCAACTGGCTGCTGGAGACTGTAGTCTGATACGGCTGTTACAGCGGTTCTGCCCCCCTCATGTAGCGAGCAGCATTGGACCCGCCTGGGCCGGGACTGGGATCCGTGTTGCCGTGTGGTAGGCCGCAGTCCTCTTGCACAGCAGTGGAAGGGACCCCGGGAAGCAAGAGAGCTTGGGCCTAATCTGCTGACCCTTTTATAGCAACTCCCAGAGTTATTTTCTGTATAGCAGATGGCCTGCTGGGATGTGTAGTTCAAAGATAGTTCTGCAAGTCCAGGACGTCTGTTCAGGAGACTACATTTCCTACAATGCATTCTGCTTGGCTCAGGAAGATGATGCATGTCATTCGAGCCCAGCACTAGAGGGACACAGAGTCATCTAGGAATGAAAGTGGACGAGTCTGCATTGTCAGATGATTGTAGTCCGCTGTCGGCTACACCAACATCAAGATGTGGAACAAGCAGATGCCATCCTTGACTTACCCAATGATTCTATCCAGTCAAGTGAAGCTTTCCCTGGCATGGTGGCTCTCCAATCCTGCCCTAAAATATGGAAAGTTATTCCTTCACAGGACTCAGAACATAGTAACACCAGATGTGAGTCTTACAGGCAGGGGTGGAGTTTACAACTTATTGACTGTCCAGAGGACATGGTCCCCACAGGAGTCAAAACTACACATCGATATACTGGAACTGAGCTGAATCAGTTTCTCTCTACAACATCTGACCTCTTTTCCACGTCATCACCCAGTCAGTGAACAGTCAGACAATGCCAAAGCAGTGGCCTACATAAATCATCAAGCGGGTAACAGATGCTTAGAAGTCCTAAAAGAACCAGTTTAATACCCTCATGGGCCGAAACTCGCATTACAGCTCTCTTGGCCATCCACATTCCGGGAGTGGACAATTATCAGGCAGATTTCCTAAGCCATCAATGCCTAGACCCAGGGGAATAGTCTCAAAATTAGTGAAAACCAGAGGTGGACATCCTAGCCTCCAGCTTCAACATCAAGCTGAACAGGGATCCTCTAGCTCAGGTGATTCCTTGGACTCAATTCCAGATGGTTTATACATTCCCTTTAAAGAAGATACTCCCCCAACTGTGAGACTATACTGTTGGTCAAGCCTCAGTTTTATTGCTTGGGTATGTCCCATGGTCTATGAATACAAGTCTTGTACTGTAAAATTAAGATAAAAGGGATTCAGATTTACCTGTATATTCCTTATCTTGCAGTACAGAACAGGACACGTGTCCCTCCCCTTTGTGTCTTGATCACATAATGGGTGGGATTAAATGTGTATGCACTAGGGGTAGACCTAGCAAATGTTATTCTAAGTTTCCAATCACCTAAAGGTAGCAGCATACAGTTTAACCCATGGTCTATAAATGCCAGTCCTGTGTCTTCTACTGTGCTCCCAAGATAAGGAATTCACAGGTGAGTCAAAATTCCTATTTTTTTCTTTAATAATCATACCCAAGGATAACTGTTTAACAGTGAGATTATAGTGACATTTTAAATGCTAACTCCATACAAGTGAAAACAATCAGGGGAATTTAATGCTACTCAGGAAACACGGTAGCTGTTCTAAGGTAAGAAAGATTACTAAAATGTTTCATTTTTTTCGTTTAGAATAGATAATAATTCCATTACCCATGCTGCCAATTCATGCATGGCTTTTAAGGGCCTTTTAGGCTAGCTTTACACAAGTACAGTGTGACCTAGCGCACGCAGTTTCGTGTGCCCTGTGTTGGGCAGCCAATTAGTTTAAATGGGCTGCTCTATTAACGATAAATGTGGGGAAAGTCGTCCCCGACTCATTTCTTACCACACCGAACCGCATGGTAAAAATTAATGGCACCCCTACGCAGCTGCTAAAGAGCGTGTCAGGAAAGTGTGCATTTTTGCGTGCTTCATTGACATGCACGGATGTGAACCAAGCCTTAAGTAGGACTGCAGCTTGTTGACAGGCATTCTACACTGTCCAGCCTCCTTTCTTCCTTGAAACTGCAGTGGGAGTGGATCAGTGATATGAAACATATCTTTTGGAAAGGCCAAGTTTGTGTATAATAAAATAAGGCTGCCCCAGGGCATGCATACTTAGAATAGGCATGTACATCAAGATGCAGCCATCAATATGTTTTCAAATGGGTGGAGTTAGGAACTTTGGACTTACTTTGGAACTTTGGACTTGCTTTGCAACAAATGTGTTTGGAACAGGGAATTCCTAAGCACTAATTTGCAGGTCTGGTGTCTAGAATCGTTGCTAGGTTAAAATTTGGAGGCACCATAGAGGGAAGTACGCTCAGTACACATCATTTTTGCCTGGAGCTTACCTTGAAGAATAGTGTGGTAACTGAGTAAAAATACATAATAGTCTGAACTCATTTTTGTAGTTTTAAGAGTGCGAGAGTAAGGGCGTTTAATCACGAATCCTTAAGGGACAAGGTTTGTGTAAACAACGTT
>BLSH010277968.1:984569-997369 GCA_018402905.1 Glandirana rugosa | reverse complement strand
GACAGAGGGAGGAGGAGAGGGAAAGAGAAAGAGAGGGGGGAAGGAAAGAGGGGAGAAAGGAAGGGGGGAGAGAAAGAGAAAGGGAGAGGAGGAGGGAGACAGAAAGGGAGGGAGAGAAAGGGGGGGTAGAGAGAGAGAAAGGGAGAGGGAGAGTGAGAGAGAGAGAGAGAGAAAGAGAGGGAGAGAGAGAGAGAGAAAGGGAGAAAAAGAGAGGGAAGGAGAGAGAGAGTGGGAGGGAGAGCGAAAGAGAGAAAAAAGGAGGGAGAGGGAGAAGGAGAGGGAGAGAGGGAGATTGTCCTATTATTTATATATTTATTTTTTACTCCCACTGGAGACCTAACAAAATTATTTAATTAAAAGCAGTGGCTTTTGCATGGATAGCAGATAATGACACTATTGTTAAGTAATAAGACATGACAGGATGCCTTTTATTAAGCTGTTTACCCATGCTATGGGCAGGCTGGGAGGCACAGAGTCAAAGGCCAAGTGACTTCAACCATCCGAAACGTGCTGAAAAGTGCCAATAAAACACAGTCGAGTGTGTTTCTGGTAATGTATCGTGGACTCGACGACAAAGGCGAGCCAGCAGGGAACGCGTGTTGTAAACCAAAAACCTAATAGAGACCTGTGTAGCGACATAGGAGGTGAGAATATACATTCCTTCACAGCGTTCCTGAAGCTGTGAGAAATATCTAAGACACCTTAACAACACTAGTCTTATTAAAAAGCTAGACATTGTTTTAAAATATTAATATTAAAAAAACATCCTCCTGGCCTTGCTGGGATCCTCTGCTGAATTCCTACCACTAATACTATCTCCATGGGACTTGTACCTCCTTTGCTGCTTCCTGATCTGTTTCCTAGCACAACCCAAAAACATACTAACTAGTAGGTTAGGGGACCATCAGGAAACATGCATCTAAATAGCTGTTTCAGGTAAATTAGATTGCAAGCTCCTCTGGGGTTGTTCTCTCTGAAGTCCTGCATAAAGTGATTTGAAAATATGGGAAGGATAAAATAAACAATACATACAAACTAAACATGTCAATCTGGGCAGTTCAACAATCTTACTGACCAGTAGAATCGAAGATATAAATAGCTGAAAATATAAGCAAATCTTGACATCTCTTGTAATAGTTAATCTATTCACCACCCCTTCTGCCTTCTTAATTTCCTTACTGGTCCTTTATTGTGATAGAAGACATTATTGACCAATAGGAGAGGTCTAGAAAGAGGGAGGGGATGAGACAATGCAATCAAGATCTTCAAGCAACTGATGCTGCCTAAATCCTTGGATACATTGATCATTTTAACAAGTGCTTTTCAATATGTGCATTTTTTCATCATTAGCAGTTCATCAGCAAACATCAGACATTAAAATCACAGGAAGAAAAAAAATGCATTTAACATCTTGATAAATTAAGCAATATTAACACATGTGATAAGCCACTTTTGGTATGAGTTATGACATATCAGAGCTTAAAGAATCAGGCCCACACAGCAGAATTTAGTGATTACCTTTATAAGTAAATAGGCTGACATACCTGTACATAAATCAGGTATAACATTAAGCAGTGGGATTTACTGTTTGCATCTTTAAAGACATGGTGGTGGCACTATTTTATGGCAAACAGTTCAGTTTGGCAAGTGTCACATGGAAAGTAACTGTATGTGCTGCTGTAGTGCCAGACGATGGCATGTCACCAGTGAAATAGGAGCCCTTCGGGCAGTGCCGTTGAAAGGGTGACTGTAGGTGTGGGCACAGCTGTATATTAGAGCACTCCATCTATTTTGAAGCTGTAAATATATTCTGCAAGACAAGCCTGATGAAAGGACTCCTGTATATCATGCCTGGCAAGGGCTACCATAATCCCATTTCTACACTCACATGCCGTCAGAATCACTCAAAACCGCATGAATAGCTTGGAGTGAGGGAAATACCGGCCGCCCACCACTGGGGTGGTGACAGCAGAAGTTGGGTGTAATGGAGTCACTGGTGGTCTCTGAGTAATCTGGCCTGTGACCATGACTGACGTTACAGCACCAAACAAACTGACCTGAATGCAAACAAAGGTTGCAAGAACACCTACAGCCTCATTCAAAAACAGCTTATATATTACAGGTCTACTAACATGATCCTTTGTTGCTGCCCATGGCAAACAGTACATTTACAACGGTCATTCTAAGGTCCTTAAAACAAAGATTCTAAATGGTCACTATGGGCAACAAGAAATGTTTCTAAAGCACAGTTTTCATGCATGAACCCCCCAGTTCTTTACTTTTAGTGCAGAACAGATCAGAATTTATTCAGGCCAGCACAATTCCAATATTTACCAGAAAAAGCTTCCCTTATGTAGAAAGTCATAGACAAAAGTCCCTAATCTGCTGCTGGGTGCTGCCATCTTGGATGTGATGTCAGCAGCCCCAACAGACTATAGCGATGTCTCAAGTGACACTCTACAGTATTCTTCTTTTCAGCATCCCCCTTGCCTATTATAAATGGAAGTGCACTAGGCAGATCAGGATGTAGAGTCTGAAGATGATCAGGATGGGGGGTGGAGAGGCAGAAGAAAGTTTACCGTTGTTAGTGCCTGGCGATTCTAGAAGTGGTAATAGCCTCTTGATGAGATCAGACTTAGTGGCTGAAAATTCTGGTTTAGCCACACAGGCCGCATGTTGCGTGTCTGTGAGGCAGCCCAAATCAGGGGGCTGGAGTGGTGTCCGTGTAAGACCTTGCTCTGGAATAAGGGAAATGCTATCAGCCTGAGAGGTACTTGCGAGTTTCCTCAGGGACTGAAATGGAATTTCCACTATTTCGCCCTGTGCTCATAATCCTGAGCACATAATCTGCCATTGCTGCCCCCTGAGGGGTACTCACAAGGTGGGTGTGGACTGAGAGGTTTCAGCGTATCTGGTAGATCTGGCGATAACCAGGTTCTTGTTGGTGTGTCTCTGGAGTATCAGGCAACAGATGAGACAGCAAATGATCAGCAGAAATGGTGACCAGAAGTAAGAATCAGGACCACTAGACAGAGAACTTCTCTGATAATAATTGTACAGCAAAGGAAACAGTTGATTCCAGTGAATTACAATTATGATACAGCAGTTCTGGAACATATGGGGCATACAAAAGCAATCCCCTCTGAGGGGTGGGCGACAGCAACTGAGAGATCCAACAGATGTGGAATCCTACTATCAGAACATCTAAAGGAAGCAATGCTTGAAAAAAGGCTGGATGAAAAAAGGTGGAATAAACATGAAATTGCTAAGACTAAAAAAGCATCAACCTGGTCTTCCAGATTAGGATGGGTAGCGCCACTAGGGAGGTGGAACTGCTACCTGAAAGAATGATGCACCTCTACCATAATGTGCAAGACAATGAATCATCCAGCATGAGGAAAATGGGTGAAACAACTGCTACCTGAAGTGGAGAAAGGAAGTCTGACCACCAGCTAAGTTGGTGAACAAACGGATGTTTAGTAAAAAAATGATCAACATCGGGGACAAAGCATGTCCCAACCAAAAACCAACCAGTGTACAGCTGGAGATTGAATTAGAAAACCAATAACCCCAGACTTTACTGAAAGAAAAGTATATAATATCACAAACCTCTCTGCAGCGATCTAAAGGGAGAGAGAAGGAAACCTTCAATGTTTAACAAAGAACAGTAGAATACTAAATCCCATTTTAAGAAAGATGGTGGAGAGATTCACACACCTATATAAAAAGGATGTTTCCATGAAGATATATTGTAATGCAATATGTATACTGGGTCCTCAGAATGAGAAGGGCAAGAAGACTACTTTCTTACTTGCACCTATAGGTGAATCAAAGGTGTGATAACCACCATGCAACCGGCCTGATCATATACAGTATGTGAAAAATCAATCTAAAAGAAGGGTGATGATCTCTCTTCTTGTACATAGGTCCCATAAGGACCTTCGTAGCTAAGTAATAGAGTGCCAAGTCAACTGACGTTTCAAGAAAGTACAGAACTGACAATTTAGATACTTCTATGCGAGACAGAAGAAAAGGATGCATAAAATGGCGGCAGTTGCAATTTATGTCACAAGATATTTGCGTAACTGTTTATCAAGTCCACAAACAAGTGCACACAAATTATAAAGATGAGGTTGCTTTGAGTAAATATATACAAAACATGTCAAGCCTAAAAGATTGTGCACTCATAAATGATGCTTTAAAAATGTTAACAGCTCATCAATTTAGAGTTAAACGAGATGGCCCTAGAAATATTGCTCTCATTTCAGCGTGCCATAGCGATACCGAATATGTGCAGAGCAATTGATATTTCTGTACGTGTGTACACCCCAACGCATGTTTATATGTGTATGTACATGAGGGCTGGGGGCTCAAAATGTTTTTGGTGGTGTTTTTTTTATTTGCCTAACTATATTGCTATCACAAGGGGCTGATAATCCCCTTAAGTGATATCAGTGCTGGTGGCAGGTTCTCCTAAAGGGAACATTAGAGGCCTGTTAGATTTCTAATGTCACCCCTCCAGCTGGGGAAGGCTGGAGATTGACAGCTCTGAACCCTGAAGTAATTAGGAGGTGATCACTTCCAGGTTGATTCTTCACAGGGAAGATAAATGCATAAATGTTCACTTATTGCCCACCACTATCCACCCTGACACCCATCATGATAGTCCTGTGCACCAGGGAGGGACAGACTAGCATGGAACACATGGTGGGGAAGGAGGGCGGGGATGGGGAGCAGTCACCTATCGCAGGCTATAACTGTGATCAGGTGGCTAATATTTACTTCTACAAGAATACCTGAAAAAAAGTAAACCAACTGTTTTTACATTTCATGCTTCTGTCACTATAATTCTTCTGGCAGCAGCAAAAGGCTGAGTTGGGGGAAATCAGATGCAGGATCCTGTCAGCAAGACTCAGGGGTTGATTTACTAAAGCTTGAAAGTGCAAAATTCAGTGCAGCTCTGCACAGAAACCAATCAGCTTCAAGGTTTTATTGTCAAAGCGTGATTGAACAAGCTGAGGTTAGAAGCTGATTGGCTAGCATGCACAGCTGCACCAGTTTTTGCACTCTCCAGCTTTAGTAAATCAACCCCTATGAGTCCTGGATGGAAATGCCAAGGACACTGACACCACCAAGGCTGTCTACTGTAAGAAGACAGATCAATCAGATACAGGTAGAGTACTCAATATTTGCAGAGGTGAAGGTTTTGCACACACAAGTGAAGTGCAGCGGAAGCCAGAACAAAAAGACTGACCCACATAGAGATACCCTACTGCTCTACAGAACCAGACTTAAAAGTAGGAAAATGGACACACCCAAAGGAAAAGCAATGATTTCTATCCTATCCAGAAGTCAACAAATGCCAAACGGGACTTGTAAGATTAACCTCTTGAGTCCAAGAGCCATTTTTTAAATGACGCTTGTAACGAGGGCTTTTAAACACATTCTACAGCAGTTGGGAGAGGCTCTGATGAAGAAGGTCCTCACTCGAAAAGTGTAAACTATTATGGACGCTGTTTGGTTTTTCTATGTCATCGGTTGATTGCTGCGGACCTAGAGGCAATCCCATGACATGCTCACTTGTGTCATTTGTTTGTTAGTATAATACTTGCTTTTATCATTCTAGATCAGTGTGCCCTCTCTTTGTTGTTGTTTTACGGAGTTCTGAGAAACTGGGTCACACCAAAAAGGCTGTTCAATGGCTCTTGAACTGGAAAGCGCTCTGGGGATTACTAATACAGTACAATAGGGACTGAGAAATGCCATAAATCAGTTCATTGCCCAAAGGTCACATATCGGGATACATTCAACACAATCAGAGACCAGCTCAGACAAAAAGACATGGTTACACCAAAAGCTGTAGACCTGGAGAGTGGTCTGATACGAAAAAACACAGTACACTAAGGTGTGGAAGGTGCCACAAGGCAGAGATCAGTGCCCAAAGGTCATAGTATGTGAGTTAGGGACCATAGATTGTAAGCTCCTTGAGGGTAGGGACTGATGTGAATGTACAATGCATATGTAAAGCGATGCGTAAATTGACTGCGCTATATAAGTACCTTAAATAAATAAATAAAATATTCAAGGTTAACCCGTCAATCATCTGCAGAGTACCGAGTTTGATAGAAAGGAAAGATTATTTGCCAGCAGAGCTGAGGAAAAAGTGTCCCAAATCCTAGCACACTAGTAAAAAACTGAGGCAGGGTGGATGTAGGCATGGTTATATGGGGTCTGCCTTAACTTATTTCTTATTCTGCCAGTGTCCACACCTCCTAGAGGCATCAGTATAACCAAAATGTCCAAGACTTACTATACTCCTGTGTCCCTCAATACACGATAAAGAAAAATTTTTATGTGTTTTACAGTATCTGCATTAAGTTGGTGACATGGTCTCTTCAGAAGGTTTATGCTCTATGTTGTAATGTTTTCTCATATATACAGTGAATACAATCATGATGACTGATGACTTTTTCATATCTTGCAAGCAGAAACTTACAATGGAACCTTGTTATTAGGAAACATTTTGGGCTCTTTCAAGACCAGTGAGTTGTGCTGAAAGCATGGCCACTAGTGTGGGCTGGGACACTGTGCTGATGAGCCAATCCCGATTGTTTCCTTGTTTTTCCACAGAACTTTATTGAAATTTCACAAATAACATTTCAATATGCTTTTATTCAGCGGAGCAGTCCTCATGTACTGTATATACTTGATAAAGGTACCATTATTATTGCAGTAAGATGTATAATTAGGTAAAGTTTCTTACCTGTATGTAGTCCAAGACTTGCTGATGCCTCTGCTTAGCAGCTGCGACTTCATCATCTGAAATCGCTTCACGCAAGGCCTGCTGGGAAATTAAGGAGTCCAGCTCTACTATAGCAGACAGTCGACAATACAGGCTGATAAACTTCTCTTTGTAGCAGCAAAAGTGAACTGAAATTTGGAGAAATAAAAGACTTATGAGTGTTTTTGATCATTTTAGGTGCATGTGATATAGAGACATAAATACAGTAAATACACACGCAGCGCAGAGAGGGTGTGGCACTCCTGTTTACATCCCTTAGTAGTTAGTGCATGCAAAGTGATGGGCTCTCAAAGCCATGTAATAATAAACCCAAGTAGCAGCATTATGCAGTCCATCATCTTTATTCTTTAGTTGATAAAAATTGTAACAAATTGCAGAGCGAGAGTTTCAGAATCACCAACCCTTCCTGACGCTTATCACATCTATATATACACGTATATATGTAGAGTGTGTATATAGTATCTCACAAAAGTGAGTACACCCCTCACATTTTTGTAACTATGTTATTATATGTTTTCATGTGACAACATTGAAGAAATTACACTTTGCTACAATGTAAAGTAGCGAGTGTGCAGCTTGTATAACAGTGTAAATTTGCTGTTCCCTCAAAATAACTCAACACAACCCATTAATGTCTAAACTGCTCGCAGCAAAAGTGAGTACACCCCTAAGTGAAAATGTCCAAATTGGGCCCAAAGTGTCAATATTTTGTGTGTTCAATATTCTTTTCCAGCACTGCCTTAACCCTCTTGGGCCAGAGCTTCACAGGCTGCTACTGGAGTCCTCTTCCACTCCACCATGACGACATCACAGAGCTGGTGGATGTTAGAGATCTTGCGCTCCTCCACCTTACGTTTGAGGATGCCCCACAGATGCACAATAGGGTTTAGGTCTGGAGACATGCTTGGCCAGTGCATCACCTTTACCCTCAGCTTCTTTAGCAAGGCAGTGGTCATTTTGGAGGTGTGTTTGGGGTCGTTAGGTTGGAATACTGCCCTGCGGTCCAGTCTCCGAAGGGAGGGGATCATGCTCTGCTTCAATATGTCACAGTACATGTTGGCATTCATGGTTCCCTCAATGAACTGTAACTCCCCAGTGCACTCATGCAGCACTCATGCTGTCCCAGACCATGACACTCCCACCACCATGCTTGACTGTAGGCAAGACACACTTGTCCTTGTACTCCTCACCTGGTTGCCACCACACACGCTTGACACCATCTGAACCAAATAAGTTTATCTTGGTCTCATCAGACCACAGGACATGGTTCCTATAATCCATGTCCTTAGTCTGCTTGTCTTCAGCAAACGGTTTGCAGGCGGTCTTGTGCATCATCTTTAGAAGAGGCTTCCTTCTGGGCAACAGCAACGCAGACCAATTTGATGCAGTGTGCAGCGTATGGTCTAAGCACTGACAGGCTGACCCTCCACTCCTTCAACCTCTGCAGCAATGCTGGCAGCACTCATATGTCAATTTCCCAAAGACAACTCTGGATATGACGGTGAGCATGTGCACTCAACTGCTTAGGTTGACTATGGCGAGGCCAGTTCTGAGTGGAACCTGTCCTGTTAAACCGCTGTATGGGCTTGGTAACTGTGCTGCATCTCAGTTTCAGGGTCTTGGCAATCTTCTTATAGCCTAGGCCAGTGATGGCGAACCTTGGCACCCCAGATGTTTTGAAACTACATTTCAGCAACTGATTCGCAGCTACAGTGCAAAGTGCATGAGCATCATGGGAAATGTAGTTCGAAAACATCTGTGGCGCCAAGGTTCGGCATCACTGGCCTAGGCCATCTTTATTTAAAGCAACAATCCTTTTTTCAGTATGTCAAATGGGAAGGGGAAGGAAAAAGAACAGGAGATGGAGGGAGGGGAGGGGGGAAGGGGAGGGGGAAGGAAGGGAGAGGTGGGAAACCTCCGGGAAAGGGAATCCTTTTTTCAGATTCTCGGAGAGTTATTTGCTATGAGGTGCCATGTTGAACTTTCAGTGATCAGTATGAGAGAGTAAGAGTGAGAACACCAAATTTAGCACACCTGCTCCCCATTTTATTATATGTTTTCATGTGACGACACTGAAGAAATTACACTTTGCTACAATGTAAAGTAGTGAGTGTACAGCTTGTATAATAGTGTAAATTTGCTGTCCCCTCAAAATAACTCAACACAGCCATTAATGTCTAAACCACTGGCAACAAAAGTGAGTACACCCCTAAGTGAAAATGTAATAATTGGGCCCAATTAGCCATTTTCCCTCCCTGGTGTCATGTGACTCGTTAGTTCTACAAGGTCTCAAGTGAGAATGGGGAGCAGGTGTGTTAAATTTGGTGTTATCGCTCTCGCTCTATCATACTGGTCACTGGAAGTTCAACATGGCACCTCATGGCAAAGAACTCTCTGAGGATCTCAAAAAAAAGAATTGTTGCTCTACATAAAGATGGCCTAGGCTATAAGTAGATTGCCAAGATCCGACAGTGGTTTAACAGAACAGATTCCACTCAGAACAGGCCTCGCCATGGTTAACCAAAGAAGTTAAGTGCACATGCTCAGCGTCATATCCAGAGGTTGTCTTTGAGAAATAGACGTATGAGTGCTGCCAGCATTGTTGCAGAGGTTGAAGGGGAGGGGGGGTCAGCCTGTCAGTGCTCAGACCAAAAGCCCCACCATGCATCAAATTGGTCTGCATGGCTGTCATCCCAGAAGGAAGCTTCTAAAGATGATGCACAAGGAAAGCTGCAAAGAGTTTGCTAAAGGCAAGCAGACTAAGGACATGGATTACTGGAACCATGTCCTGTGGTCTGATGAGACCAAGATAAACGTATTTGGTTCAGATAGTGTCAAACGTGTGTGGTGGCAACCTGGTGAGGAGTACAAAGACAAGTGTGTCTTGCCTACAGTCAACCAAGGTGGTGGGAGTGTCATGGTCGGGGGCTGCATGAGTGCTACCAGGACTGGGGAGCTGCAGTTCATTGAGGGAACTATGAATGCCAACATGTACCGTGACATACTGATGCAGAGCATGATCCTCTCCCTTCAGAGACTGGGCCGCAGGGCAGTATTCCAACATGATAACGACCTCAAACACTCCTCCAAGATGACCACTGCCTTGCTAAAGAACCTGCGGGTAAAGGTGATAGACTGGCCAAGCATGTCTCCAGACCTAAAGCCTATTGAGCATCGGTGGGGCATCCTCAAATGTAAGGTGGATGAGCGCAAGGTCTCTAACATCCACCAGCTGAATGATGTTGTCATATAGGAGTGGAAGAGGACTCCAGTGGCAACCTGTGAAGCTCTGCTGAACTCCATGCCCAAGAGGGTTAAGGCAGTGCCGGAAAATAATGGTGGCCACACAAAATATTGACACTTTGAACCCAATTTGGACATTTTCACTTAGGGGTGTACTCACTTTTGTTGCCAGTGGTTTGGACATTAATGGCTGTGTGTTGACTTATTTTGAGGGGACAGCAAATTTACACTGCTATACAAGCTGTACACTCACTTACTTTACATTGTAGCAAAGTGTAATTTCTTCAGTGTCGTCACATGAAAAGATAGAATAAAATATTTACAAAAATGTGAGGGGGTGTACTCACTTTTGTGTGATACTGTTTATCTGCAGTCGTCTCTTCTCTAAAGCCGTTAACAGAATTTATAAAGCTTGTCTGAGCTTTCATAAAACGGGCATGAAGAGCTGAAGTTACACTCTGCAGAGCTCAGTGAGGAGAGAGCGGATTGGAGAGAAAGGGCACACCACCCTTCTTTACACAGCACACAGGAACAGAGCTGAGGCTGTCAATCAGCTGGAAACCCCTCCTCTGTCACCTTTTTTCGTTTCGTGTCAGGAAAACTTGTCAGAAGTAATTCATGCAGATAGCAGAGGAATGAGGCAGCAGACCGAAATGACACAAATGTTCATATAAATGTCTGCGGTTTACAACCACTTTAAGGTTAATGTTTAAGGCCTCCCCAGCACTGTCATTAATTTCAATGTTATTCTATGTCATGTATCTCACTCATTGTTTATGGGCCTGTATGATTACTCTGGTTGTTTGACCTGTGTATCATTTATTCACCGAGTCGCTATAAATAATTACAAAAAATTGTATTGTAGAACCCCGAATGATACAAGTTTTTAAAAGGCTAGACATTAAGAGTAATGCTGATTTTACTGAATTCAAAGGAATGCCTATACTCATTTTTTTCAGTGCAGATTTCTTGAGCCACACCAGCAAAATACTGATTTAAACAAAGATAAAATCAATAAGAATAAAATCCTTTGACAAAGTAATTTAGCTGAAAATAACATTAGTCACGTGAACGATCTGTGTCCTAAAGGTCATAGAATCCCAAATGTTTCCCATGTGAGCTGTACTTCAATACCTATTTCAGATGGAGTAGGTTTATTGTGCTGGTCAAATCCCAGATGAAGCATGTTGGGACCTTAAATTCTGTTTAGCTGATAAAGTATATTAGTGCCTACAACTGATTGAATCCCATAAAGATATTTACATCAATTTTCATTACTCTCACAGTTAATAATTGTTGGCCATGTTATGCCTGTTAAAGTACAACTGCCAAAACTTTTTTTTCTCGGTAGAGTAGGAAATCATTAAGCCTCTTTCAGTTTTTTGTTTTTTTTCCCCAGTCCTGGCAGTTTTTTTCCCAGTTCCTAGGCATAAGAAGGAAGTAAAACATTTTTTTTTAGCAGAATCAGGAAGGGTTGGTATCTCTGTCCGGTTTAATTGCTGTGTGTTCCCGCTAAAAACTGTTCTTCTGCATTTATATTTCAGTGATGATGTAGGGTTCTATACCTTGCAGAAAAGTCTTCGGTGGAGTTGGGTTATGGCTTTTGGTTGGCCATGGACATGAGATTGTTGCCTGCTTCCACTGACTAAACTCTGTAGGGCATTTCCAGACCCTCCTGACTAAGATATCTGGTGGCAAAAAATATTCAGACAAGATAGAAAATCTTGTTGGATGAAAACATTTTATTTGCAGGAAAAACAAATCAGTCGAGCAAGGTTTGTCCAATCTGGCAAAAAAATGCCTTGATATGATGTCTAAGGCTACATTCACACTCTGTGTGTCGGAAACACCTTAAAAATTGCGTGCACAGAAATGGCTGCCCTTTAGCAAATGCGCATCAGTGTCATTAATTCTAAGTGGCACCCCCATGCATCTGCTAACGTGCGCACCAAATCGCATGGTGGGAGTCAGGGACGGCTTTTGTGTCTTTTCCACGTGTAGGGCAGCCTACTGAAATGAATGGGCTGCCCTATACATGGCACGTGGAAACACACGTATGCCCTGTCGTACCTGCATGCCTATACATCTTTAAAATTAGATACATAAAGTTTTATGCAAGGTTTTAAAAAGGTTATCACACAACAAAATGCTCTTTTGAACACTCCTTGGTAACTGAGGCCTTAATAAAAGGAATGTGGTGAGTTTTAAACATGTTTACACCCCTTTAAAATAGCAGACATCATTGTGACACTGATTAATGAATCTTTCATCCTACCTACAGCATCAGCACATAATCTACATACAGACACCCACACTCATGAGCAATAAAAAACCTAACAAAAAGGTCTTTGTTACTTCTTACATTACCTACACAAGACGTCACGCTAATGTAAAGATATTAATACAACATGCCATGGGCCTCCTCTGTTTACATCCGTTGATGTACATTTTTACATGCGTACCGATGTGTGACATGAACAGAAAAGTGTAAATGGGCCCTCAAAGAAAATTATAGACTTTTCAATTATTTTTAAATAGATGTAAAAGAAATCCCCTTGAAGTATAAAAACTTATTGTATCTTAAAGTGGTAGTAAACTCTGTTACACTGCTTGTACCTACAGGTAAGCCTTACCTTATCTGTAGGTACTGTGAATATCCCCTAAACTTGCACAATTTAGGAGATATTCAGAGTGCATGCAGCTGATGACATCACCGGCGCATGTGCTCTGAAGGCCCGGCTTAGAGTGCGATGCA
>BLSH010277968.1:956931-971345 GCA_018402905.1 Glandirana rugosa | reverse complement strand
GATTTAATTTATTTTCCCTATCCCCATTTATTTGTAGGGCACTTGCCCTAGTTTGAAGATGATTTTAGAACAGTTATATGGCTTCTACCATTAATTAATACTTTTCAGACACAGTTTGAAGATGATCCACATTCACCTCCATTTTTGCTTTTTTTATGTTTTTATTTTTTTAAAAATATTTACAGTTATTTCCCTGTCCCCATTTTTTTGTAGGGCACTTGCCCTACCCTTACCCCCATTTTACTTCCTTTTGCAGCCCTCTAGGGCTTTCCAGGACTTTGTTACAGCCATTTTTGTGCATAAAAGTTCGGGTCCCCATTGATTTCAATGGGGTTCGTTGTCCGTGCGATCGTTCGGGTTCCGTCCGGACCCGGACCCGGACTTTGTCCCGAAGTTCGGACGGACCAGCAGAACCCGAACTTCCAGAGGTTCGCTCAACTCTATCCAAGAGTGGAATCACACCCAGCTTTAGGGACCCACTTGCAAATATTCTCTACAGTTATACAAGATATGTGTTAAAAGCGCTAATATTTCTGCACCAGTGCTCTGTCTTTTAGCTACACATTGAACTAAAAGGAAAAAAATAAGACTATCATCACAACTTACTGTGCACAATAAACTTTGATAATCCTTACAATACTTTTCTCCTCTTCTTTTTAATCAATCCACCTTATTGTTAATGTATGTGTAACACTGTAAATATTGTTGCTTCAGAATTCATTTTGCTGGCTGTAGACTTGATTTATGGAGCGCAATATGATTGATTAATTAGACGTGTACTTTTCCATGTTTAGAGAAGGTATAAATTGATGAATGTTTTTATAGTCTGTTTTAGTCTTGACGACGAAGTCAGGCTGACAGGCTTATTTTGCAACTGTAATACTTTATTTAATGAAAAAGGGGTAGGCTGTTCTCCTTTCATGTAATAATAATAATGTTTGTTTTGGCATGCAGAGTCCAGACCAAAGTAGCCTACTGAAAGAACAATTCATTTAAGGAGACAACAGGTACATGATGTCTGAAAAAAGTACATTTACATGGAACAGATCATCTAAATTGTAGGGTTAGGTATATGTTTTAGACAGTTACAACAAAACTTTGCATCACGTCAGTCTTTCCATTTGTTGTTCAGGTAATGGCAACTTTAATACATTCTGAATGTAAGTTTTCATTTTGAAATCAAGGGAACATCCACCTTTGAGTATGGTTTTGGGAATCGCCAAAATATCAATTTAAACAATAAAATAGTTTTCCTTGTTGATAAGATTGTGAAATTGTTTTATATTTTCACTTGGCTCTAGATGTGCCCTCTCCCCAACAGTTTCTTTGTGGTTAATAACTTGTGATCACACATTTCCCTTAATATTTACGCTTCTCTACTATCTAGCTTATAAGTTCAGCCGATGCTGCACACCCACATCAACGTTTCTGAATCATGGTGCAAGAAGGGGCTTCATGGAGTGACCTCTACATCATATGGCAAATTATACATTTTTTGTAGAGGTAGCTCAATGATACGGTGTGCTATGTAGAAAAAGATAGGTGATCCTTTAAAACAAAAAAATCTGTCAAGGTTGCATGACCAAGATATTGGATTTTTTGGGGATCAGTTATTGACTGATGAAGACAGATAAGGAACACTCTTCTATTATAAAGCACAACATTAGGCTTAAATACAGCAGCAATAAAAAATATAATTGATAAAAATGGAAGAGATGGGCTTTAATAAAATATTACAACATGTATTGTGTAGCATTTTATATATTATATCAATTTTCATACATGCAAAGTTACGAAACATTGCATGTTTACTAAATTCTTTTTTCTTTAATCGCAAAGCGTTAATCACAAAGTGTTATCATTTTCATAGTACGTCTTAATTATATTATTTTTTAAACACTATAATACAGAGGAAGAAGATTTTCTGCATGACTCACAACCCTTAATGGAGTCACCCTATCTTGTTTACAAAGTAATGAACTAAGCATGTCTCTGCCATTAGAACTTTCTGGTCACATGGAGGCTTAACCCCTTGGACATGTCACTGACTGTTAGTATACATAGACTTATAGAATCTGACCTTATAAACATGTCACTGCCACTAAAACACTGTGGTCAGTGCTGTGATTGACCCTTTGCACATGCCACGGCTATTAGTAGACTTTTAACACTAGGAAATACAAAAAGAAACCAAAACAAACTTGGAAAAGACGACGCTTTGTCCTTATTGTCTGCTTGGATCTGTTAGGGTAGATTAACAGCAGAGAAGACTAAAGAGAAAGACTGGCAACTTTATAAGGCTTATTTTGATACTTAGTACCAAGAACAATGGTGAGCATTAGTCCATTGCAAGAATCCCAAATCAGGCTTCATATTCTGGGATTTCATCAGTTTAATAGGAGTCAAAGGAATGAATTCATTCCAGTTGGCTGATGCCACTTTGTACATCGCCGACAATTGTCTCTTTCTCTTTTGCGATCTATCTCTTAGTATCTCTGTAGTATCACAGCGTTGGCAGTGTTTTATGTACAGTATATACAGCGGGTAAAATAAGTATTGAACACATCACCATTTTTTTTTGGTAAATCTATTTCTAAAGATGCTATTGACATGAAATCACCACATGTTGGTAACAACCCATGCAATCCATACATACAAAGACACTAAAACAAATACGTTCAGAAATAAATGTTGTTTTTGTGTAATAAAATGAAATGACACAGGGAAAAAGTATTGAACACACTAACTGAAATGTATTTAATACTTGGTACAAAATCCTTTGTTGGTAATGACAGCTTCAAGATGCCTCCTGAATGCAGAAACTGGTCGCATGCATTGCTCAGGTGTGATTTTGACCCATTCTCACACAGTCTTTAAATCTTGAAGGTTCTGTGGGCCTCTTCTATGAAATTTGATCTTTAGTTCTTTCCATGGATTTTCTATTGGATTCAAGTCAGGTGATTGGCTGGGCCATCCTAGCAGCTTTACTGTCTTTCTTTGAAACTAATTGAAAGTTTCCTTGGCTGTGTGTTTGGGATCATTGTGTCCACCTTGTTTCATCTTCATTATCCTGGTAGATGGCAGCAGATTTTTATCAAGAATGTCTTGATACATTTTTCCATTCATCCTTGACACAAAGTTTGCCAGTACTATATGTTGAAGACAGCCCCACACCATGATATTCCCACCTCCAAACCTCACTGTTGGTATGGGGGTGTTTTTGGGGTGATGTGCAGTGCCATTTGCCAGACATGGTGTGTATTATGGCATCCAAAGAGTTCAATTTTGGTCTCATCTGACCAAACTATAGTCCCCCAGTATCTCACAGGCTTGTCTAAATGTTATTCAGCAAACTTTAAACAATGGTTTTTCTTCAACAATGGAGTCTTGCGTGGTTGAGTGCATTACTTATTTTCTTTAAAACAATTGTACCTGCTAATTCCAGGTCTTTCTGAAGCTCTCCACAAGTGGTCCTTGGCTCTTGGACAACTCTTCTGACAATTCTTTTCAATCCTGTGTCAGAAATCTTGCGAGGAGCACCTAGTCGTGGCCAGTTTATGGTGAAATGATGTTCTTTCCCCTTCCAGTTTATGGCCCCCAACAGTGCGCACTGGAACATTCAGAAGTTTAGAAATCCTTCTGTAACCAATGCCATCCGTATGTTTTGCAACAACAAGGTTGTGTAAGTCTCGAGAGAGCTCTTTTTCCCATCATAAGATGTTTCTTGTGTGACACTTTGGTAATGAGACCCCTTTTTATAGGCCATCATTTGAGGCTGAGCCAGCTGATATTAATTGGTACTGACAAGGGGCATGATTACTTTGTAATTACTGATAGATTTCAGCTGGTGTCTTGGCTTTCCATGCCCTTTTGCACCTCCCTTTCTTCATGTGTTCAATACTATTCCCTGTGTCATTCCATTTTATTACACATAACTTAATTTCTGAACTTATTTGTTTTGGTTTCTTTGTATGTATATATTGCATGGGTTGTTTCCGACATCTGGTAAAAATGTAATGTCAATAGCACCTTTAGAAATATATTTACCTAGAAAAATTGTAATGTGTTCAATATGTATTTTAACCACTTTATTTTTATATTATGGAACATTTCTCTGCCTTATAGAACAATTTTATGTTGTTGGCAGTCTGGTACCAGGAACAGGTTTTCTAGTGTGCCATGGCCCTTAGACACATCAGCAAATGCAAAAGATGGCCAATCTGGGTCTGTGTGGGCATTTTCTGATGCTTGTTCTCCTGAAGTCTGCAGCTGCCAGATATGAGATCTCATACAGTATCTCACAAAAGTGAGTACGCCCCTCACATTTTTGAAAATATTTTATTGAATCTTTTCATGTGACAACACTGAAGAAATTACACTTTTGCTACAATGTAAAGTAGTGAGTGTACAGCTTGTATAACAGTGTAAACTTGCTGTCTCCTCAAAATAACTCAACACACAGCCGTTAATGTCTAAACCGCTGGCAACAAAAGTGATCAAACCCCTAAGTGAAAATGTCCAAATTGGACCCAATTAGCCAAATTTCTCTCCCTGGTGTCACGTGCCTACAGTCAAGCATGGTGGTGAGAGTGTCATGGTCTGGGGCTGCATGAGTGCTGCTGGCACTGGGGAGCCACAGTTCATTGAGGGAACCATGAATGCCAACATGTACTGTGACATACTGAAGCAGAGCACAACCCCCTCCCTTCGGAGACTGAGCCACAGGGCAGTATTCCAACATAACAACCCCAAGCACACCTCCAAGATGACCACTGCCTTGCTAAAGAAGCAAAGGTGATAAGAGGGTAAAGGTGATAGACTGGCCAAGCATGTCTCCAGACCTAAACCCTATTTAGCATCTGTGGGGCATCCCCACAGGTGGAGGAGCGCAAGGTCTCTAACATCCACCAGCTCCATGATGGAAGAGGTTTCCAGTGGCAACCTGTAAAGCTCTGGGGAACTCCAAGCCAAAGGGGGTTAAGGCAGTGCTGGAAAACAATGGTGGCCACACAAAATATTGACACTTTGGGCCCGATTTGGACATTTTCACTTAGGGGTGTACTCACTTTTGTTGCCATTGATTTAGACATTAATGGCTGTGTTGAGTTATTTTGAGGATACAACTAATTTACACTGTTATACAAGATGTACACTCACTACTTTACATTGCAGCAAAGTGTAGTTTATTCAGTGTTGTCACATGAAAAGATTTAATAAAATATTTACAAAAATGTGAGGGGTGTACTCACTTTTGAGAGATACTGTATGTACTTTTGAGGATTGGGTAGCCTCCAGGTGTGCTTTGTCCTGGTTTCCAGATCACTGTAAGGGAACCAGTGCTGGTACTGTCATAGATTAGATAAAGGGGATAAGAAGAGAGAAGTGAATTTTGCCGAACCCATGCTATAGCACCACATTATAAAGTTAAAAGCATTGTTGCTGTTTGTTCTTGATGACTGATTCAAAGTGCTGGATTGACTGATTAGTCAGACAGAAATGGTTGTTCACAAAGAACTTTGTATAAAGAGCATGTACTGGAGGAATCTGGAGAATCATTGCAGATTTTGCCTACAAAAGACTCAGGAGTGGGATTAGCACTGCCGAAAACTTCAGCCCCCTGACTAGTGTTCTCATACGTGGGGATTGAGAGTAAAAAAAAAACAAAGGATTCCTACGAACGTTCATCATATTCTTAATAGATAGCATGCAAATGGTGCTATATTAATAAACAATTATTAGTCACAAGGATTTATGATTAATGGGAATTCGAAATGTCTCTTCACACACCCTTAATAAATATTGAAGATGAAACAAATTGATTTTTTTTTTATATTTGCATTTGAAACTTGGCTGTGGTTTTGGATTTATACTTGTACCAATAAATAGATTAGGAACACACTGACGTGGTGGCCAGGGGCAAGAGATGGGCAGCAGAATTCATAACATGAAAGGAGATTTTTCAAGTTTCATATTCCTATGAAAACCGGAGTTTGGTCTGCTGACATCTTCCTAGCACTGCCAAGACCTGTGTAAGGCTTGTCCATTCTTCTTAAATGAAAGGGCTCTCCACCATCCTCAACATCAATGTGGCTAAATAAAGTAGAGGAGGTCAGGAGGATGGAGGATCTCACTGTTTCCTCTCAGAAGAGGTGGGACCTGTGACAAATATCCATCTTAAGTGAAGGAAGCTGCTGGGTTCCCCTCTGACCTAACCCAGGGAGTTTTACACATCCCTATAAGCGCTCTTTGGCTATTCCATTAGTTTGGAAGCCAAATCATTCTGGTAAGAGTCCTGATTATCTGGAGGTGGAGGTTCTCAGTGATCACACTACGGATGAACATTTTGTTTAACCCTTTCACATCGGGTGTCCTTCTGGAAGACTGTCTTCTCTTGTGTTTTTCCTTTCATTGGTTTTGATTTTATCTTTATTTTGAAAAACCATTGGGACATTTATCAATTATGTAATATATGTATTTACTGGGATGTTATACTGACAGCAATATATGAAGCGCCGCCGCTTTATATGATTTTAGACATAACTACAATTGCAACAGGGCCCCATGCTCCAGGGGGCCCATGTGCCTACCTTGTACACCTGGATTGGAGGGATGGCGGGGCGGCATTTAGAGGAATCAATCTCCTCCATTTTCTTCCTAATGGAGGAGATTGCTTCCTCTATATGCTGCCCCCACCACCCCTCCTATCCAGTTTACTTGCTGTTCCCAGGGTCCCTGTGTCCCCCCACAGAGCTGCTGTCTTCCCCCCTCCTCTCTCCTGGCAGCTGCTGTAGAAGAGGTGTCATGATGGAGAGATGGGAACAGGTCTGTAAATTTGTCATTTACCGGCTCCTTCCTTTTCTGAACACAACTATTCATTTATTCGGTGGGACCATAATGATGGGACCCGCGATGGGAGTAAAGGGTCCCAGGATCAGCGGGAAGAGGGAAGGGCCCTAGCCAGGGGTCAGGGGGGCCCTTCATAATTTCTTGCACCAGGGCCCTGAAGGTTCTAGTTACACCTCTGCTGGTGGCCATCATAGGCTACTAGTGTGCATGTAGTAAAAGTTGAGCATTGCAAACCTAACTAGCACTAACCGCGTTTCCCACTTGAAAAATTCAAATTCTTTTCCCCAGGCAGTGAAGACTTTTTGTACATTGGAGAAATTAGAGATTAAGTTAAGTGCCACGCTTTATGGAGCTTCACTGAGCATTGTTCGCGGCTTCACAACTACAAGTGAATGCAATGGAGGCCCCTGTTATTAAAACTGTAAATCCGCCCCACTCACAACCACACCACTATAGATAGTTTTTACTTGATGAAGCTGCTGCCATATCTTGGGAAACACTGTTCATTGCAATATTGTTGGTGGCAAACACATGCTTTCCAAGCATCAACTGTACCTCCGTATAACAGGAGAGAAACAAAATGCATCAGTTAGCCTAATAACAGCTACGTTAATAGAGAACACGCTCACTTTTATGCCAAGTTCTTATTCCTAGGGCATAAACAAAGGCTCGTCACAATATGGACAAATCAGGAGGTGTATAATTTACTTATGCTCCATCACCCACAGAGACAGCGTGTCTAGACTCTTAAGTGTATTTATTTTTAAGTACGGCATGGCAAATTCCTCATGTTAGTATCTTCTTAAGGCTCATTTTAAAAAATTATGCACGGCCCCGGTAGGAAGGAACTGATGCGTGACATGACTGGGACACGACAGTGTTGTTTGTAGAATGTATTAAGGTCTCTGGGGACAGGCCAGTGTAACACCTGCATTACACAAATATAAAGTGCTGCTGGAAGGTTGGTGTATTCAGGGACGTTATGAAAATAGCACACATTGAAATAATGGAGTCTGTTAGTCAAAGTGAGTAATTTCATGTTCATTGACTTCATGGCGCTACATTTTGCAAAGTGCCTACTGTCCTGAAGTCATTCATTAAAGGAAGAACGTAAGATATTTTTAGTGAGATCCCACTGTGAGCTAATAATCTAAAGTTTGTCTAAATCATTTTTCCTGTGTTTTTTTTTTTTTGTTTTACACGGTTGCTTGTTTTGCCTAATTTCAAGATTGTGCTTCACTAGCTTCCACTAAACCAGTGGTTCTCAACTCCAGTCCTCGGGACCCACCAACAAGCCAGATTTTAAGTATTACCTTGGTGAGATGCAGTCTAGAATACTGCAATCACTGAGCAGCAAATGATATCACCTGTGATGTATTTCAGTTATCCTGCAAACCTGGCCTGTTAGTGGGTCCCGAGGACCGGAGTTGAGAACCACTGCACTAAACACACAATGGGATAAGTGTCCTTACTGGCTGCTGCAAGGAAACCCACTTCAAGATAATCCACCAAATATGTCCCCTTCAGCAAGAAGAGTGAGAATAAAGCCCCATGGGCATGATGAGAATATCGTAAAAAAAATACAACTTTCTAAGCGATTGTATGATAATCTGATCGTTCGTACACTGGAGAGAATTTGCTTTTGAATACTTTCTATTTTTCCAAACTGACGCCTTTAGGATGCCAGTAATCCTGAAGTGATTAGTGACATAGTTTCCAGGTTACTAGATCCCAGATCCGAACAAAGCTGATCTGCTTTGTTCGGAATTTCATCTAGACGGCGGAAGTGCCGGCTGGTCGCTCAGGCCTCCTGGTGGGATTGGAGACACGGGCACAGCAGCGGTGGGAAGGGGGGGGTGTCCCCCTCCGTTGCTTGTAATAACAGCCATGCGTCTGCTGTGCCGCATCGGTTGCTGTTACAAGAAAGCCGACCGTCCGCTCTAAAGAATGGTACCAGGGTTATGCCTGCAGCTGCAGACATCACCCCGGTACAACCCCTTGAAGCAATGTCAATAACATCAGTAAGTTTGTGACCGATACCAATGCTTCAATAAAAAAATCAGCCGCACCGATAATCGGTTGACCCCTTTTATAGATAGGTGAATACGGAACCGCAAACGTAGCACACAGGACCCACAAAAATTTGAACTTTGCCTTAAAGAGAAACTCCACTTCTGATGAGAAAAAAAAATTCCCTCTGGGTGGTGAGTGTGCATTGCTAGGATTTTTACAAACTTTGTTACAGATTGTTACCTTTCTCCTCTGAAGGAATAGCTGTTTGTTTCTTTATGTCTTTTGAATACTGATTCTCTATGACCGGGTTTCTTAACCAATTGCCCCAATTTAGGCAGCTATGTGATCATAAAACACTGCTGGCCACTCAGTTAAGCCTGGTTGTTACAGCGGTACCGGTCCGCTGTCTAAATCTCACTTTCTGCTGCCACAGGCACTCAGAAAGTTATGCAGGCCTCCTGACCATGTCTTGCCAACCGATGACACCATCAGTTGCTAAGGGCGGGTCGGGCATACGTGGGGCTTATTGGTATGTGGGAGCCACGGGTATGGGAGACGCTGGCTGCCACGCTTTTCCATGAGGGAGGTGGAGCAGTGCGTGTGAGGAGAGGAGAAATAACAGGGAGGAGGACCAGTGGCTGCATATGAGCTCTTCTGAGCTCCATGAGGTACAGGATGTACATAGAATTTACCTGCATGTATTTGTAATAAATGTAATTGCAGGCATCGTGATTGCTTTTTTTTTTTTTAATGCAAGATACATAAGTTATGTTGGTTTTAATTACTTTATTATTGGTAATGGTAACTCTACTTCTTTGACATCTTTTGCACTTCTTTTTATTTCATATTCCACTTGCACATTGCTCTGCTGCAGTTTGACCGCAGCGCAGCATACCCACAGTTTTCATGTGCGTTTCCTGTGGTTTCCCATAGACTTCTATTATGTCCCTCATTTTTGGTGTGCTTTCAGAAAATGCACCAAAAATGTAGGACATAATAGAAGTTTATGAGAAATGTACATAAAAATTGTGGGTATCCTGTGCTGCGGCCAAACTGCAGTGAGTCAATGTGAAAGAGCCCTAATTGTAACAAGTGTTATGTAGGTTTTTTCTTTTACACTTCAAGACTGCAATATGTATATGTATGTTGCGGCTTTGAAATGGTTTACCAGAGTTATGGCTGAAGATATCAGTCATAACCTCAGTATTATTTTTTTTACAGCCGTCTGGCTTTTCCATGAAAACATTGCAAGCAGCTCTAGAGCCACTGGCTTTCAGAAACGGCAGGAGGGGATGTCCAATAAAATTAAAAACCATTACATTTTCTCTACATTTTTGGTTGGTGTGCCTCGAGATTCTGTCAGATTTTAAAAGGTGCCTTAGTTGGGCGCCTCCTATGTGATGAAAAAAACTTTAAAAAAAAAAAAAAAAAGAAAGTGTAAAAAATGAAAGTTACACCCAATCAGGTAAAAATTCCACCCAAAAAATATTTGAGCACACCCCTACATACATGCACGTATGAATGTAAATGCACGCATCGGGGGTGCCTGCGCACGAGAAGTGTGCTACACGTTACATATTGCCAGGCACGCTGGAGTAATAGCAATAATTCTACGCCCATTACTTACTGTAAACTGATGACCTGGTTTTAAAGTATTGCCTATGAAAAATATAGGGCATAGGGTAGTTTGTTGCCGTTTCACAGGTGCACACAATTTTAAGGTTTTACATGATGGGTATCTATCTATTCACTCAGCCCAACCTCATCTTTTTTATTTTAACAAAAAAAGAGTAATATATTGTGTTTGTGTGCCCTAAAGTTAACTTTAGTGTATTTTTTACTTAAAATTTTGCATTTCATAAACCGTTGCGCTAATATTGTGAGAAAATATGTTTGGGGGATTTTATGTATTCTTCAGGCCTAAATTTAAAAAAAAATGTGTGCAAAAAGCAGATCTGGCAAGCAAAAGGGTTAAAGGAAATCTGTATGGTAGGAAATATGAAAGCTAATATTGCTAAGCTGATTCCTGTTTCCACCTCGATTCTGGTCACATCCGCTGACATCACTTCTGGTCTCGGAGGCCGGAGCTCGGCCCGCAGTGCTCGCCTGGGCAGCTGGCTCGCGGTTAACCGCAGATCCATGGCCAGAGGAGGCTCTAGGCTTTGTGAAGCCTTAGGCAAAACCTAGACATGAGGCCCCACTCGCGCCTATAATGGGAAAAATAATTCAAGCGATAAAAAAATGTACTTTATAAATTGCATATAATTAAGAGCTTTAAAGTGCTGGTGTCAGTGTCAAATTAGGCGGTTGCGAGGCCCCTGTGAGTGTGAGGCCTTAGGCAACCGCCTAATTTGCCTAATTAGAGAGCCCCCTCTGTCCCTGGCGGCTACCTGGATCCCAGCCCCGGACCTCTGCCTCATCCATCCTCCCAGCTTGGACTGGGAACAGCACTCTAGTTTGATGATAGCCTGCCCCATGGTGATAAAACGGACATGCGTGATTTACCTTGATACTCTGTAAGTGCAATTCATTTGCGTGCAATAAACTTTTTATTAATAATACACTTAGGTGCGCCTCCCTCCCTTCTTCTCTTCAATCACAGAGCCACAGACACACTCTGGGGACGGCCGTCACCATATCAACTACCCTTAGTTGTCGATCCCTATGGACTATCCCATAACTTTGAAGCACTAGATTGTGCAAGTTTTTACCCCCCACAACAACGCCAGTGGACTTGTTTTTGCTTTTCTAAAAATAGTGGGTGTCTGACTGTCCCTGGGGTCAGTGCACACCACTTCTACATAGACCGGAAAAAAAAAAAGCCATTGGATTAGCATGACAGACACACAACAATGACAGCCTTTATATTCTTTCTGTACAGGTTTCCTTTAGGTTCACACTATTGCGAACTGGATGCGGGTTTCAATTCGCAATAGCAGGAGATTTTGAACGGCTCTCTACGGAGCCAGTTCACATATCTCCACTGTGGCTCCGGTGCGAATTTGCAGAGGAGCCCTGTGCGTCTTTTGGTCCGTTTCAGGTCCGAATTCAGCCCAAAATTTGGGCTGAAATTGGACCTGAAACGGTGAAGGGGGATGCACCGGACCCCTGCTGTGAGCCGAATGCTAAGATAGTGTAAACCCAGCCTCAATGAAAGTCTTATTAAACCTAGAAATGCAAGCGGCATTCTGAAGTAATGTGGAACCATCACAATACCAACAAGCCCACTACACCTGATCCTTGCAGTGTGCTACTGTTCCCTTATCAAAAGCTTTTTGACACCTTTCTTTCAGTAATACTGACATCCGCAGTAATACTAAGGTGTCATTAGGTATAAAGCCAATAAGCCTCTACCAATAATCTTTGTCAGCTGGCACCCCACTGCAAGAAATGAATACCCTTTTCATCACTAAAGATGGAATGCCTTGGATTCCATCGTCGTGTTGTGTAATTTTCCTAAGTGGAAAACAGTCAAATTCTCATTAAAATCACTCTGCTCTATCTGTCAGGCTTCATTACCCTGCGTTCTGTGACACACGTCTCACACACGGAACGTTTGCATCAGCCAGACTTATGCTGCTGCTGGAGATGTTGGTAAGCTCAGCATCAGGCTGCTCAGCGGAGAGCATCTATGCGCACGCACAGTTTCAATTAGCCAAAGGACCATTGTTCTTGAGTGACAGAGATGACTTATGCAGGATCAGCTCAGTTTACACACACTGCTTGGCCTATACCTGTATACATGCTGCAGGAGCACAGTGCTTCAGTGTGTGCCTGCCCATGACTTGCCAATATTGGCCCTGAAAGGCTAGCTGTTGAGTTTAAAAGTCGTAATTATGGGGAATGTGTGGGAATCATGAGCTATTTTTTGCTGCAGAAAGTAAAATTTAACGGGGCGGCCCACTCTACCACCCTCAACAACATTTCTTAAAATACGAATTTAGTATTACTTTGGAAAACAAATCACTAGATCTTTTGCTTTATAAACTGTATTTGTTTTTTTAGGGATTTTTGTATTTTGGGCTTTGATAGGAGGCGCTGATGAGGCGTAGACGGTCAGTAGTCTTTAATTTTTTTTTTTCACGATTTTATTTTTTACAATTCATTTTTTATTAGTTTTTACAATTTATATATTTTTTACAATGCTTTCTTTTTTTTGGGGGGGGGGGGGGGGAGTGGATGATGCCATTGTTTTTTTATTTTATTTTATTTTTACCCCCAACATCTCCCCTTTGAGACAGGGAGAAAGAGGCTGAGGATAGAGATTCCCCAGCCCCTTTCTCAGCTGCACTGAAGATGAATGAAGAGGAGACAGCGGCTCCTCTCCATTCATAAACTGAGACATCGTAACACACAGTTTACAATGCTCAGTAATGAATGGACAGTCACTGACTCTGTTCATTCAGAAAAGGAAAGAGCCGGTAAATGACAGATTTACCGGCTCTTTCCTCCGCTCTCCATCCTGAACAATCCCAGGACAAAGGGAGAACAGAGGGGATCGGAGGGGGGGGGTTGGACTGGAGGAGGACAGATCAGGACCGAAGGGCGGAGGAGGACAGATCGGGACCGGAGGGGGCAGAGGAGAACACAGAGCTGGACACAAGAACTGGAGGAGGAGGGGGGGAGGCCGGAGTAGCACAGCGGAGGATACAGGGACACTCTCCCTGTGCGGCTTTCAATGAAGCAGCTGAATGCAGCGGAGGGGAGATCGCTGACTGTAATTTCCCCCACCACTGCACCGATCATCCCTGAGTGTCCCTGTATCCTCTCCTCTGTGTCCTCTGTGCTACTACTAAGTATCGGAACAGGCATCGGGAGCATTTGCACGAGTACAAGTACTCGTGCAAATGCTCGGTATCGGCACCGATATCGGTATCGGGACAACCCTAGGCACAGCAATAAAAAATTAACAGTGGTTCCAATACTTTCTAATGAAAATAATATTGTCTTCAAAGTAGGAAGACTTATTATTAAGTGGTGGCAGCCCCCCCCCCCAAAAAAGTGCCTTAACAGGGTCTTTCCATCTTCAGTGGAGACCATGTGACTAATGTCTTAGCACAGACTCTGATTTTATGAGATAATTGTCACTAGATACACTGATTTAGAACAAACTGCCACCTACTGGGGCAGCACAGTGGCCAAGTGGTTAGCACTTCTGCCTAGCAGCACTAGGGTTGCCAGTTCGAACCCCAACCATGACATGCCTGGAGTTTGCATGTTCTCCCTGTGCCTGCATGGGTATCCTCAAGATACTCCGGTTTCCTCCCACACTCCAAAGACATGCTGGTAGGTAAATTGGATCCTGTCTAAATTGTCCCTAGTATGTGTAAGTATGAATGTGAATTAGGGACCTTAGATTGTAAACTCCTTGAGGGCAGGAAGTGATGTAAATGTATAATATATATTTAAAGCACTGCATACATTGATGGTGCTATATAAGTGCCTGTAATAAATAATACTGTATGTACTCTGCCAGAAACCCTGATCTGATGCACAGAGAATGGCTGTTCATGATCACAAGATTTAGTCACATAGATCACTGTTAATAGAGTATT
>BLSH010277968.1:936262-956921 GCA_018402905.1 Glandirana rugosa | reverse complement strand
AGGTAAAAAAGACCATTCCCCGGGGGAATAAGTCACCACCTAAAGTGTTGACGTCACAACGAATCTATATATTCAGGAGTGTGTCGCCACGTGACGTAACTACAATATGTTGGCGTAAACAGTTAAAACTTACCCTCAGTGGCACCTCAAAAAGAGAAAAGAATATGATTCGGACAAATGGTTGGAATAATGTCCGTGGAATAAACCTACTAAACCTTCACGGGGAAAAATAGTATAAATAGTCTTATAACAAGGTAGTGACAAGTATCGCTCCGGAACAGACATGAAAATCGTGGTACAGTGTAAGCGTAAATCCTTCATTGTACCACGTGGGGAAGGGCTGGGCCGAATGCAAGCTCAGGATCAAACTATGTTTATTTGGGATTTGTGTTGGGGTGCACCATGTTACTTCCTAAATGCGAATGTGACATGGTGCTAAAAGTACAGACAAGGCCTCGCTATGAACAGTGATGGAACAATATTCTGATAAATATGATAAAAAGGGGCACTTCCAAATCATCCAAATAAGGTGCCTGTAATAAGGTTGGTAAACAGGCTTAGTATAAGAAAAGAGAAAAACTCCACGGTGACTCCCATTCAAAATTGACAAATGCGGTTGTATAACATCAATGCAGTGCACCGCTGTGTGAGGACTTATATATCTAAGCAACACTGCAGTTGTGAAATCCACCACTGAATAAGGGGGCCCCTTACCAGAAAAAATGGACCCCTTGATTATAGGGGAGTCAACAAAAGCATCCGGCCTTTCACCCTGCCAAGGTGTACAGGGTTACCAGGAACCAGGATGCCAGCCACTCACACGGATTCAGGTGTTTAAATTGGATGATTCATACAGAAAAGATAAGAATCTCCATAGTGTAAAACCATATGAGTTTAATTATAATACAAAATAATGCACTTACATAAAATCGTGAGACTCTTGCGCAGTAAACAGTAAAATCTGTGCCGGCCGGCTTGCAATCGCCCATTCATCGGGACTGGCGTGTGCGTGGTGACGTCAATGCGTCGCTACAGCCTACGCGTTTTGCCATAGGCTGACTTCGTCACGGGGTATGTGTGTTTTTAAGTAGTTGCTATGAGTATCTTATGGTAAGGCCAGTGCTCAGATACACCCTTAATGATAGCGCAGTTAACCATACTTGGTGCTAAAAGTGTAGTTAGCCTTTAAAAAAATAACTATATATTGAAATAAAGTCAGTAAGAAAAGCTATAAACTAATATGCCATTAACTGTCCTGCTTTATGAAACAATATTTATTGAAAAGTTGTTATGCATTATGGGCTTAATGCATAGATTAGTGTCACAGATGCCACAGCACGGGACACGGAAGAAGAAAACACAGAGTTAAGTTAAGAGAATAGTGTGGTTTGAGGTCATTCAGGCCAAGAAGTGAATCTCTCCATACATTGCCTCATCTTGGCACTGCCTGGAGGGCTGCAGACAATCAGCACATGGCACTGCACACAGCATGTTCCACTAAATTAAAAGTTTAATTAAAAGCAATTAAGTCGGAAAAGCAGGAATATGAGGTAATGTAATTAAACATTTTTGTGTGCAATTTTGAAGTCTGGAAAAGTTGTTTTGACTATTTGTATTTATGCTCATTGTTTAGGCCACCTGGCTCCTCAGAAAAATAAGGCTTAAAGGGAATTCCCATTTACCATCCCTATAGATGTAAAAAAAAAAAGAGAGGCTGATAGCTGGAGGTATCCAGAAAAGTCTTCCAAGATTAATTAATAAAATATGACAGACGTTTTCTTAAGGTTAAAATCAAACCATCATTTTTTGGGGCCTTGTGCAGTCATGATGTTGCCAAGCAAATCATCATACTGATGAAAATGCATAGAGAGGTCACTAAAATTCTGATTATTGCTGCTTAGCCAGATATCTGACCTCACTAATAACACACTGTTGAGAATGTGACTGCTCCTGTGGAGCAATTGTGTTCTCCCAGCAAGGGGACATGGAGAGTCGTCCCCGCCAGGAGAACACAGTGATTATTGCCAGTGGCTTTAATCACATGCTGAAAATCCGACATGCTGGTTGTACCCAAGTCGATAGATGGATTGACTTTGGTACCTTCAGCCTGCCCATAGATGGTTTGAACCTTGGCCGGTTCAGCAGATTCAAAACATCTATGACCTGACACCACTTTCCTACACAGGGAAGGGAGATGGGAATCTGTCCCTTGCAATTGGATGTACACGGCACCACCATGCGGCACCACCATGCTTGAATATCAATAAAGGAAGGGTGAGCACTAATTAAAATACTATGTAATGTTCTTATATAATAGATGGAAGATATATAAACATATTATTTGTGCTTTGATTGTCAGACAATTATGGAATAAAGGGGAATAAATCCTGAAGAAGCAATAGATATTGCGAAATGTCAATGATAATTATTCCACCTTTAATTACCCTCTATGTATCATTGAATGTATGGGATACATATATTGTATGCTGGATATGTTCTTTGTTCATAACTTTCTAAGCTTAGTTTTAAACATGCAAAAATAAAGTATCAATTTTTAACTACATGCGTTTGTGCTCACTTGGACCCAATACCAATCCACTAAAATCCTATTTATACTTCTTTGATGACTTTGTTCATCTTTGTATATTCTTTTGATACATATGCTGTCAGTACATTAAGATTGAAACTATTTTCAAATACATATACAGTGTAACTTTGAATTACGAGCATAATCCGTTCCAGGAGAATGCTTGTAATCCAAATCCCTCGTATATCAAAGCATGTTTGCCCATATTAAACAATAGAAACTCAGTTAATTTGTTCCACAGTCGCTGCTTGTCAATGCAGTACTGTATGTGATCAGAAGTCCGGAGGTGCCTGGTTTATGCAATACCGCATGTGGCCAGATGAGTGGTGGTGCTAGTGAGCCTCTGAATCATTTGGCAATGCTCGGGAACTGTTTACACTTCGGTATTTCCGAGGATTTCTGAGTACTTACGAATGCTTCTGGCCGTCTCCGAAGGCTCACCAGCACCCCCGCACCTCTGGCCACATGTGGTATTAGAGGCTAAATTCTGCTCGTTATGCAAGACAGCACTCGCAAACAGAGTCAGAATTAAAAAAAAAAACTGCTTGTATTGCGAAATGCTCATTAACCGCGTTAACTCGTCTTTCACAAAGACTAAAAAATATACACTCATTTTGGTTATTTTTACCAAAGAAATGTAGAAAACTACATTTTGGCCTACATTTTTTATTTATTTTTTTTTAAATCAGGTTGAAGTTTATTGAGATGTCACCGCAATGATCATAACTTCAAAACAAAGTTGAGACATATCTGGTAAACAATACATCATGACAGTAGTAAGGCATCAAAAGTACAACCATTCATTCTGCACTGTTTAGAAACACATTGTTATCATACCACATTCCCATTGGTCGGGGACAGTTTGGTATGTGCAGACATTAGACACCCCCACCCACAGTAGAACATGAGAGAACACCTGGTGAAATTGTAAATCAGCAATTCATCACAGTCATTACATTAATAGCAGTGGAGGCTCGTCCATAAAGGCACTTGGGGCAGTGCCCCACCAAAAAAATAAGTAAGAAATAAAAATTAAAATTAAATATAATTATTAACCAACAGCAGCACAGCTAGAGAGAAACTCCAAAGAAAAAAAAAATCTTTGGAATTTCTCTCTAGCTGTGCTTCTGTTGCTAATTGCTGGAATAGACAGATTAGATAAGAAAGAGAAGTGTAATCTACCTAGCAACAGGGCAAACGTCCCAAATCTCATTAAAAAACCCTATCTAGAACACAGTAAAATTAATTCTCCACCCTCATTGGCTGCTTTCCAACATTCCATTCTGAGAATAGGAGCTTTTTAGGACGTCTAAATCTACAGACCTTAAACTGCCTAGTCCATTTGGTCTCTGCCTGGGGGGGAGCCAAGATCTTTTCTGCTTGCAGTTACACATTCTAGCCTGCTGTCTAGCCAGGTCCCCCCCTCCACAAGTCACACTCCGACACTTAGTCTCTACCTCCAGCAGTGTTTCCCCTCTTCACAGGGACCCTTCCCCCACCCACCATCCTGTGCAGAGCAGAGGAGGAGGACATGAGAGATCGAGGGAAAGATCAAGCACAGCAATGTCTTCAAGGTCAGATCTCTGAGCACACATGACAGGGAGCTCCCAGCAATACACAGGCAGTGATTAGTCTGCATCCATACATAACAGATAAGGCTGACACAGGTCCCTTCCAAAGCTCAGCAGTAGGATAAGAACTCTGAGCCAGCATGTAAGTCACAGGGAGTTCTCAGGGATACACAGGCAGTAATTGATCTGCAATTAGTCTGCTGACATTGGGGAACCACAGAGCTCAGCAGCACCGCACACCCTCATCTCTTCATACTTTACTGTTTAACAGACAGATTCAGCCAAAACAGCAACTCCACTCCTGGTGACTTCTTCATCCCTGCATTTGGTGCATTGTAAGCAATGATTCATGACTTCCAATGCAGGGACCAAGAAGTCACCAGGAGTGGAGTTGCTGTGTTTGTTGAAGCTGCCTGTGCTCAGCCTCTGTGTATCTCAGCATCAAACAACAGAACAAGAGGAATGTCTACTCATGACAATTCCTCTACAATAACTGCTTTCCAATGAATGCCATCTTAAATCGCCTGATTTTATAATTACATTTTGAACTTTTTTTGACAGATAATGCAGATTTATGTTAGTGAAGCTGGTCAGTTCCAAAAACCAGGGACATTTCTATGGCTCACCATGTGTCAGGGGTTAGTGGAGGATTTCCAGCTTTCCTTCTATAAAATAAGGAATTAGGATGGAGCTTGATGGCATAGCACATACATGAAAACCCACATAATAGCAGTCTGTGCTGGGTTCCTGTGCAGACCTCACAGCTAATGTAATCCTTTGGGATTTAATGGATGAATGAGCCAGCAATATTTTATTGAGAATTAAGACTGACAGCTGAGTTATACTGTACATTGAGTGGGTGGAGTCTATAAGGGGTGTGGCTTCTAAGAAGTGGGATGGGGCATAAAAGGAAGGGCGGGGTCCGGCGCCCCCCCATCTTAAAACTTCACCAGCCGCCACTGATTAATAGTCTATCCATCACCAGATCCCCCGGAGCTAGTCCCGGGTGGGCCAGCCAATTCCTCCATATTTTTTTAAATTTTAAGTGACTACCTCTATGTTGGTATATCAGTTTTCCAATTCCAAGCATTGATCCCATCTGCTCTATCCACATTTGGAATGAGGGAGGCGTGGGGGGGAACCCCAATGTTGCAGAAGAAGTTTTCGGGCCTGAAATAGGGCTCGAGTAGCTGCCTCCTTTGCGTATTTATCAGTGATTAGTGCATATAATATGCTCAAAATACATTGTTTAGGGTTTAAGGGAATAGACACCTGTAAGGCAGCATTGACCGTGGAGACGACCGAGCTCAAATATCGATGCAGCTTCGGGCATCTCCACAGCAATTGTATTAAGTCACCCACATCCACTTTGCATCTGCCACACATGGGGTATGGACGCAGCCCCATAGAGTGCAGCACAGCTGGAGTTCAGTAAAAATATACTACTGTGTAAGTCGTTGTGTCACGTTGAGCGAGCAAGTGCCCACTGCCTCCATGGCCATGGCCTCCTCCCACAACCCCCGGGGATCTCTCCCACCCCCCCCTACACACACACGCACTTCTTTGGCCTACATTTATGAAGAAAGATTATTTGTTTGCAACATTTTATAACAGAAACTTTTGTTTTTTTTCAAAATTTTCGGTAATTTGTTGGTTTATATAGCACGGCTTATATAGCTAAAAAAAAAACCCAGTGGTGATTAAATACCACCAAAAGAAAGCTCTATTTGTGTGGAAAATAATGATATCATTATAATTTAATTCACGTAGTGTTGCATGACCGAGCAATTGGCAGTTAAAGTAGCGCAGTGCCGAATAGCAAAAAATACCCAGATCATGAAGGGGGTAAAACCTTTCTGGGGGTCAAGTGGTAAAATATGAATAAAATAGCATTTTTGGCTTGTGGTGCTCAGATGCAGTATAGCTCCACCTTACTTTACTTTCCACTAAGTTCCTAATCTTAGTATATTGCTGCTATAAGGGATGTGAAATGGGCATATAAAAGCGCAGGAGGAGATTTGTCCTTCAGAGTATACGTTCTAGAGAACAGATTTTTTTTATCTATCTCACAATGGTGGACTTGGAAACTGTGTCCCTCGCAAGGTCCTGATGACAGGTCAAATAGGGAGTCCGTCTGTCTGACTGAAGCTGTAGCTTGAGGTAAACGAATGGCTCTGACTACATCCAGGCAATGAATACAGATTTATATTGGATGCTTTGAAGCAGGGCATACGGATGGTAGGACCACGTTCCTCTTGAGGTGTAAGACCATCTTTTCTTTATGAATTATGAGGTACAGCTTCTTACAAGGCAGAACTGCCAACTCACAGACATGTCTGACAGATGTGATATCAACCAAAAAGGCTACTTTGTAAGAGATCATCTCAGAAAATATCCTTAATGGGTTGAAAGGGTAGTTTCTCCAGAGAGAATCAAGTTAATGTGAGATACACTTTGAAGAAAAAATTATACAAGGGGAACATTGTCACTCTGATAGTGACTGTTGAGCAGACCTTTAGCAGAATGAATGTTCACCTGCGGTTTTGCAATGGCTCCCTTTCACCCGATCTCCGTTATAGCCTCATGTGAGGGCATTCCCCTGTGGGGTACTCACACAGTATGGTGTGGAATGTAGGGTAGGCTTGTACGGAAGGAAAACAGAGCAACCTGGGTGTAGACCCTCCGGTAACTAGGCAAAAGGGCAGAAGGAAGCACCAACGTACTATATAAGGGTTCTAAGCAGAAGTGGTGGTAAAATGTGCGACTTGTTGTGTAATGTAGAACCTGGTCATACTAAGCTCTGAGTGGTTGAGTTTTAGCACCAAATTTGAAAAGTTTACACTTTAGAGAATACAATTAAAATATAGCCCAAATATATTAAAGTAACAGTCAGAATCATACAAGGTGACCCTGATTTACCTGTCTATGATGCTGGACTGTATATAAAGGCCAGGCACCAACAGTCTCAGCGGGCATACCCAAAAAGGGTGTCTTCAGGGACTGGGTTCCATCGGGATGAACCACAGGGCCTGCATAACACCCTGCGGCTGACTACACGCATTACACCAAGTGCCAAGATGAGCACGCATGCAGGATCCAGTGCCCTGAGCAACATTACAGGCCATAACCACAGCCAAGGGTCTGGGTATGGCTCCCAAGGTTTACTGAGATGGTGCCTATCTGGATACACTGCTTCGATTAGTGGCATTGGAAGACAGTGAGGAGTTTATTGAATAATCTAAATATTAAATTATAAAAGAAAAGATACAATTTTAAAGAAAAAATAACCAGTCAACTGTGAAGAACAGCTCCATCATCTTAGGGCACTAGCATAAAACTGAGGATTTACAAAGTAGGGTAGGGTTATGGGAAAGGTGCGCAGTGGGCTTATCCTCGAAAGCTTGCCAGTGTCCATATCAGGAACCATGAATTAGACTGAAACAGAAGTGCCGTAAAAATCCCACTTTTCAATAAAATGGTAAAATCGTAGAAACGTAGTCAAAACATAACCAGGATTCGATAACCAGAGCGGGTAGTCGGAACAAGCCAGTAAAACAGGAATTCGGAGATCAGCATAGTCAGAGGCAGCAAAGAGGATCAGGAACCAGAAGGGAAGTCGGCCAGGCAAAGTCTTTAACAGGAAAACACAGCAGAGAGTATCCGGATATGTTGACCAAGGCAAAGGCACGGGAGATATGATCCAGGCAGTTTAAATAGCCAGTAAAACAGGAATTCAGAGATCAGCATAGTCAGAGGCAGCAAAGACGATCAGGAACCAGAAGGGAAGTCGGCCAGACAAAGTCTTTAACAGGAAAACACAGCAGAGAGTATCCGGATATGATGACCAAGGCGAAGGCACAGGAGATATTATCTAGGCAGTTTAAATAGCCAGCAGGGCTGGCTGCCGAGCAGGAAATGATCACCAGGTGAGTCACTGTGGAATGAGGAGTACTGGCAATTAACCGACAACTGAGAAGGAAGGGCTGAGCCCAGCCCTGACAGTCCAATCAAGGTAAGGGCCTATGACCCAGAGTCTATGAATATTTTGCCTGTGTCCTGTACTGCATGATTAGGATAAACAGTTTAGCCTGCTATTGAAAACCTGCTAGCATTGTAATGGTAAAAGGCAAAGAGCATGGAGACACACAAGAATAGAGCAAGCTTAAAACGTGCCAACTGAAAGAAACACAAGTATTCGTGGGGAGCTGCTTTCCTCTAGTGTATGTATGCAATTATCACAGAGTTAGTTGGTTCTATACCGGTACTTCCTGTATCTGCTAGCTGGGTCAGCAACCCTAGATTGGAGGACGGTTATATCTTTAATAAAAGAAAGTTTTCAGAAAGTAGTCACAGAACTGGACCATGTGAACTTTCATACAGGAACTGCTGCTGCTGTGTTTCATCCATTTAAAGAAAGAGCTGGAGTCTCATAACAATCCTTCACAGTACTTTAGTTGGTAAAAGATAAGTGTTGTGGGACATCCAAACAAACCCAACAGAACTCTAGCATATTTCAGCTGAAGCCTTACTTGTAGTTATGACAAAGGCTTTGTCTCAAATGCATTAGCATTCTGCTGGCTTTGTTTGGATGTCCCAGATTACTTATCTTTACCAAATAAAGTATTATGAAGGACTGTTTTTGGAGTCCAGCTCTCTTTTCAAATGTATGATTATGAGGTGTACAGGAACCTGAGCTGTTGAGGCTGATATTCCTGACCGTGGAGGTGGATATACTCTTGTGATATTTTTAGGTATTTCATCCAGACCACAAGCAGAGACAAGTAGGTAAGTCTTCTTGTGTTCTAATAGTTTAAAGTATATCTACAGTATGTTCAAAATTTTAAATCCTACATTCACTTCTATATTGAACTTCAATTATGTCTAGCCTACTCCTATTAATCTAAATGATCTTAAAGTTTGAAAACTTACTTTGTGAAGATCTCCACACAGTTAGTTCTTTGAATTCTGTGACATATATTCATTATGCCCTGTAAGTAGACATTGCTGTGTCGCAGAATTCACAGAACCTGCCTTCAGAACTACAGAGGTGCCCAGAGAAGGAGTTTCAGGAATCTGTAGTTAACCAATGGAAATGTAGTCCATAGAAATGTAACGTAAACAGTAGAGAAGCTGAAAAGCATGCATGTGGAAAAAGATGGCCAGCAGACAGGCAGTCCTTACAACATGGAAGAGGGAAAAGTATATTTTTTAAGTAAGCCTATATTGGATGGTCAAAAACAACTATTGTTTGTATTGCTAATTGGGGTGGATTTGATCTAAATCAAGTTTAAGTCATTATTTAAATCACTAGTAAAACGGCTTGATTTAAATCATAATTTTTAAAGAGCAACAGTCATCTCTGTCCCGCAGCGGCTTCTCCTCTGTTTACTCACTGACAGTCCCATTCACTTTAATGGGACAGCTGGTGATGTGGCAGTGACACGACAAGGTGAGGGCCGTGGCAGCAGTAGGTGAGTGGATGCCCGCTAACAGGCGCTGCCATGATGGATCTGAAATGACAGGTCCTCTTTAAATGTAAGGACTTATTCTTGCTGGTAGTTAAAGGAATATTCCTGAACTTTGTTTTATCTCATGGTTACTGTGACATTGTGTGAATGCATCAATGCAGTACATGTTATCTCTGCTTGCAGAGCTTGGATTTATTGAATGCTCCAAAAATGGAAATATTGCAGAATATACAGAATCATGCTACATAACTAAGCTCCATTTTATACTGAATAAACGAAACTATTAATGTATCCAATATAGAAAACTATTTTTACACCAAAAGCATTTTATTAAAATAAATTTAATAAAAAAATTAAAAAAATCGATTTAAATAAAAAAAAAATCAGATTTAAATAAGAAAATTAACAAAAAAAAAATCATTGATTTTTATCCACCTTGTTGCTAATTACAATGCTGATGTTATTAAAATGAAAGCGTATGCTATGACCATAGATTTCCTTTAACTGTTGTAACTTCTGCGTGTATCTGATGTCTGGTGACAGAAGTGTCTTTATACTATTGTAATATTTTTCATCCACGGTACCAGAGAACTCTGTGCTGCTGTATGTGTGTAGTGTTCACCTTGCAGTACATAATTAGGTGAGCCTCTTTACTAAAATAGAGTTTAATTGCAGCTCTTGTTACCTTGGTTAACTGTTGCCCCTTCTGGTCTTGGATTCTTTAGCTCAGGGCTTGGCAAATTTGCTTTGAATCTAGGAGGCAGCTAAAACAGTTAGGAGCCAGTTTTTTTTCTTTCTTTTAACTAATAAAGCTTACAGGTGGAACATATTACGTGCCGGAGCCTTTTTTTGCACGTTTTAAAGCGGTTGTCTACCCAATTGTACTACTTTTACCTACAGGTAAGTCTATAATAAGGCTTACCTGTAGGTAAAATGAATATCCCCTAAACCTGTATGGTTTAGGAGATATTCCCTCTCCAAAATGCTTTGGAGTTACGGCGCATGTGCCGTGTATGTCTCGGCAAAGGCCCGGCAGTAGGGGTGGACACTGCCGGGGAGACTGGTCCCGCGCGCGTACCCGGAAGCAAGATCTGGGGGAAGATGTCCGCTCCCACAGAGCGGACCGAGCAGCCCGGTCGGATCTTCGTTTCAAGGTAAGTATTTCATAATGAGCTAGTATGCAGTGCATACTAGCTCATTATGCTATTGTCTTGCAGGCTGTAATTTTGTTTTTTTTCAAATGGGTAGACAACCGCTTTAAAAATAATTTTAGGCATGAAAATTTCATAAAACCTCCAATTTTTTTATGTCACACGTTGATAAATTTACTTTTTTTTTTGTCACTTTCATTTGGAGGTTTTTTGTTTTTTGATAAATCACTGTATTTACCTGTGTATATATATATGCATTCCACTAGGACTTCTGATGGGCCCATTGGCTAATGTTATATGATATTTAATGTATGTATAATTACTAAACTTTTATCATATAACGTTTGCATTATTTCTATACTGCAGTAGCTCCTCCGTTCTCAATTATTTTGCTTAGATTACTGGTTCATTTTACAGAAAGGGAATCCTGTATGTGTTCACGGAGGCCCTGTCCTGGGTGGAAGCAGTGCCGTATTTACAATCAAACCCATTCTTCCACATAGCGAATGTTCTCCTGCAGGTTTAGCACCACAGTCTTTTTGGGGAGGGTCATTTCCCATAACTCCCTCCCCCCAAAACAGGGGTACACCTTCAAAAATTGAAGGAAAAAAATTCAATATTTATATTCCGAGTATGTGATTGACTATAAAATGGGTGCTTATTTGAGCTCAGACCATGGCCTTCTAATTCATATGCCTATGGTTTTATCTGCTGTTTATGTATACAGTAGGCCCACTGTAACTGGAAAAGCTGTAACTGGAAAGCAATAATCAATGTGTGACTTAGTTGGTGATGCCTGAGTATACAGACCTGGAGCTGCATGATGCCTTGAAATATAAAAAGAAAACTAACAATCACTAACAACCCAACTATACTACCATTTCCATTCATTTCAATTGACAATTTTTGCTAGGTGTTTTAAGGTTTCAATAATTTTTATTGAAGTTTAAAAAGTAGCTAACCTGCTAGAGTTCCACCCGCGTAGGGGCTAGCATTGACAGTTATGACAAGGGTCAGCTTACAGAGACTGCCAAAGAGAGGCAATGTATACACGAGAAAAAAAGAAAGACAAAACGCAAGCTAAAATAGTAGTAGAAAATAGGCTTGTTTCATAAAGCTGTCAGGGCCGAGGGGTCCTAAGGAGTTTCCCTAAAACAATGGGCATCCCCTGGGCCCCCCAATACCCATGCAATAGTACCATATACAGCCTATACATGTCTGAAGAGAGAGGCAGATTGGAAATAAGAAGAAAGTTAAGCAAAAAGGTGATAACAAAAGAGAAAATGCGCACCTGAAAGGTAGGGAGCCAGGGAAAGGCTAAGGGAAGCAAAAGAAGGAGGGCCAGAGATTAGAGACAGAGAGAAGGGGGAAAGAGAAGGGGTCGGGAGCATCAGGGCCGTCCGTCATAGACGGCCCAAGCTGGCTGGGGGGGAGAGTAGGAAAGGCATATGACAGCCATGGTTCCCGAACTTTAATGAACTTCGCATGGGAGTCGTTGCGGATGCTGGACATATGTTCATTAAGCATCAACGCAGTCATGCGATCTTTCACCCCCTGAAAGGAGACAGATGTTTTTTTCCAGACTTAGGCAATTGTTCTTTTGGCTGATAAAAATAGGTAGGAAGTAAGCGTTCGCTGATAGGCGAATAGGCCCGGAAATGGACACTGCAGTAAGGCAAACTTGGCTTCTATAGTTATGGGGAGATGGAACAAGGTAAATAGGAGGCCAAATACACTGGACTAGAAACGAATTAGTCTAGGGCACATCCACCATATATGTACTACATCTCCCCGATGGCCACAGCCCCAGAAACAACTGCCATTATAGAATGGAACAGCATGGGCAATGCGGGTAGGAACCAAATACCAGTGTAAAAGCACCTTACATGTTTTTCACATACATGTGCTCCAGTGCAGTATATTTGTACTTTGTCCACTGAGAGCTTCCAAGTTGGCCTCTGTTTAGCACAAACCTAGCAACAGGGGGCTCACTGTGTGTATCCAGAAGAAGATCTGGCTGATTATAAATGTAAGAATAAAAATATTTAAAACCTTGCGCTGAGGTGATGGAACTTATATTAGCTGCAGCTGCTGTACACAAAGTGCTAATCAGCGGAATAATATAATAAACCAAATTATAGCGCTTACAACTGTGTGAAAAATATGTGCAAATAGCACCATGAGGTCCTTTGATGATGCCTTGGAGGTAGGCGAAACGCGTTGATGTAATTTCCGGTTAGGGATCCCTTCAATGTCACTTATGGAAGCCGTGGAACGCATGCTGGTTACAGCGTTCAGGGCTAGGATTCATTGCATTATATGCCTGATTATATTGTACATCTTGTAAGTACCCTTTTTTTGGCGGAAACCATACAGTACTTCAACTTGGTTTATATATTTTGGGAGTCACGCTGTGGAATCTCTACATTGTTCATTTGCAACTCACCAGTCCCTATCAAGCTTGTCGGACCTCCAGACTGAAAAGCTGGAGGTCCATTGTATTTGGTGAGTAGGGACACATGAGGGGTGTGTGTGACACCACAGCACAAGTTTTTCTTTTTGGAGCACATCAGCACTTTGATATATGGACTTTATTGATAAATATTTGTCATTTGCACTATTTTGCACGATTACAAGTTTACATGATTATGGTGTTTTTTTTGTAGGTGACTAATATTATTGAGTAATATTTTGCTATTTGCACATATTTGATTATAAATGTATTTGCAGAAAACTTGCTCTGCATCTGTAATGTCAGTTGTGAAATTTTGCTGGTTAGGACAGGTTCCCTTTAAGTCCACATAAGAATTTAAAAAATTAGTATGGCATAGGGCTGTTTTTAGTATATAATAGTAAAACATAACACAATTCCCCTGCTGTAAATCAGACTTCAGAGTATCAGGGGGATGTTTAATGTTGTCATGGTGATGCCACCTATAAAACTTTTGAGCTGTCTGTCATTTTTTGGACAATTGTACAAAAAAAAAAAAAAAGAAACCTGGCAACCCTGCTGTTAAGTCACACTTATTAAACAAGCCCTGTAATTTGTCATCTGGAGCCAGTACTTCTCTCCTTGCCTTCTCCTCATAGATAGAGGATTGAGCTTTTTAGAAAAAACTTACTAATCAGCGCAGTGTACAATAAACAAAGCGGATCACCCCAAAAGGGAATTTCCACTATAACACCCCCCCTTCTCTCCCGCTTTTGGAGGTTTTCATTTTTGGGGACCGGGTACCTAGCTTTAGCAGGTACCCACTCCATCTTTTGCTCTGATCACCCACAACATTCTGGAACACATCACAGGTCCCAGGAAGCTGCGGGTTCATTCACAAAGCACAGAGTGACTCACGAATGAAGCCGCAAGATATCACAGTGGGCTTCCCTTAGCAAACATGCCAGCGCTGAGGACTGGTGAAGAACCAGCCCAGGTGAGCATGGCATTGGATCTTTGGACAGGTACGTGTCTTTTCTGTTAAAATTCAGTATTTGTAGCTGCAGACTTTTTTTTTTTTTTTAAAGACTAAATTTCCTCAATAATGCATTGCTCCCAGTTTTCTATGCTTAGTGTTACCATGAAACAAGATCCTCTAAGCCAGCCTGAGGAACACTCAGCAGACTGGCTCAGGGAGAGTTAATATCAGTCCGTGTTATTGCAGCAACATTATAAGTGCTGAGCAGGTCAGGACAGCGTGTGTGACATATCACAAGGGGACTACAATTCCTGGTTCCATCCTGGCTGGCTCCATACACCCTCAGGCATGTCACCTTATCTCCCTCTTGTGAACTGATATTTCTCCCCTGTCCGACATAGTACAACTCAAACAAGCAATCCACTGGACTCCTCTATATATATATATATATATATATATATATATATATATATATATACTGAGACTGACAATGGGTTAACCATGACTAGACAGGAAGAGATGCTTTCTAGACAGCTCTACAGATCATCCAAGTTTAGATTACTGTTATGTGGAACCTCATTCATTTTAAAAGTCTGACAACACATAAATATTGCAGTACTGAGTGGGCATTCTTTGATTATTATCCACGTATTTGTTGCATTTTTCAATGGGAATTCCCCACGGGAGTCTGTGCCCCCATCCCTCGCAAAAGGCAATGCGGTCAAAGGTGTCATTCTTCGCTAGCTTCCTTAATCAAATAGAGATTCTGTCTGGAACATAATGTTATCATTTGCTTTTAGTTAAAACTGAACTCCAGGAAACTTGAAAATTCTCCCTTGCCGTGGGGCCGCCCCCACACTGCAAGAATGAATTGCTTTCTTTGGTCGAGGTGGCATGGAAAAGTAGGTTTACTTACCTGATGCTCCACGCTGCTAGACCGGTACTGCCAGTGTGTTTTCCCCTATGCTCCAGTGGTATAAGGTCCCGATGTCATCAAGACTGATGCAGGGTTCACAGCTGGACGTGATGACCCTAAAGGACAGTCCACCGCCAGAGCATAGGGGAGCGCCATCTGTTGGGGAGCAGAGGATTAGGTAAGTAAACCTAATTTTAGATGACAATAAACTCTTAGGTCCCTACACACGGATGTACTAGTTTACTGATTTTTATACTCAGGATCTTGTTGACAGAAAGATCCTGAGTAAAATGTCCCTTGGAGACCTTGTGTAAATGCACATAAACATGCTATACAGTACAGGACACCAGGGATGGGTCCTAGAAGGCAGGCATATTTCCCCATTATTTGCGTTATGTTCCCTTTAAGGGGGGGCAGTTTGAAGAGGATGTTGAGTACTCAGGGGTACTTACCCATGTGGAGTGAGGGGTAGTCTGGCTAGAGAGGAGAAGACTGACAGTACTCTCCAGATTGCTAAGTCCTTATTAGGGACCCGGAATTTAAGAGGTTTAAAGAGTTTTGGTTGGGAAGAACCTCCAAACCCTGATTACAGGAACTTGAGTTCTTTAGACGTTAACCGAGATGAGAGAGCGAGTGGCACACACCTGAGTGAACAGGGTGAACTTAGCTTGGGATTGAGCCATGGTTGCTGAACTGTGAGAACCTTTTACTTGGGACCCCTGAAGTGGGTGGGATAACCCAAAAACCCCAGTATGGGACTGAAAGATTGGTGGCGAGCCATTACCTTGTTTTTGCCATTGAACCAGAGTTGTGGACTATTTTGTGTTTCATAGCTGTTTGTATTTCTTGACTGTTTAAAAATACCAATACAGACTGTCACTTTTACATGCGGCTGCCAGTGATCCTGGGCTCCCATATGGCAGTGCGTATGGGTATACATGCGTAAAATTCTTCTTCATCCTCTTCTAGTTGCCAGCGTTGCTATATATGTGTGTAAATTGCTGCACTCAAATGTAACACCTTCTATTTTTTTTTTACAGCTCTGCACTCATCACTCTATTACTGATCTTTATGCAGCTGTGTGCAATGTCCTAAAGACAACAAAACAGATAAGTAAAAAAGATGGTGTTTTTTATTCCCATGTGCAGGAGGCCTTAAGCAGTTAACACGTTTTTTTAAATTAAATTAGTTAAGTCTCCTGACAGGTACATCAATCAGGTGCAAGCGCTGACACTTTAGGTGCTGCACCCCGACGGTATCATAAAGGCTGTCTAATGTTTTTACATACCTCCCAACTGTCCCTGATTTCGAGGGACTGTCCCTGATTTGGGACAATGTCCCTCAGACCCTCTTTCCTCCTCATGTGTCCCTCATTTTGGCCTGATGCATATACCTGTATTAAAAATGCACTATTTGTCTATCAAAAAGTGTTTTACAGTGTTAAACCTTTCATCCAATTTCCAAATTGTTGCATTTCAAAAGCCAATATAAAGGAATAGTACTGATAAAAAAACCACTTGTGGGTTTAACCAATAATTTTTTGCATATTAATTCTCCTTGTAAGGGGGTGTGGCAGGGGGCGCGTCCTATTAATACACACTTTCGCTTATAAGTTACTAGTTTGCTATACCAAGCTTACCGAAAATATACCACCGCCTTACTTTACCACTTGCTGACCGCCCTGTAGCAGTTTTACTACTGCAGAGAGGCAGCTGTGTGCTGGATCATGTATATATATGTGATTCTGGCCTTCCACCTGCAGGGGGTGCATGCGAGTTGCCAGCATTCAGCTTCTGCTGTGATAATTCACAACAGTAGCCGATCTGTGGGTGCCGGACACTCGATGTACTCTGCCACCCGCCAATCATCGGTAAACTACACAGAACGGGGATACCACTATGTAAACAAGGCAGATCTCCATTCAGACAGGGGGTAAGGGATGGATTATTTGCTCCTGCAAAGCAGGGTCTGGAATCCATCTCCTGCCTTAGTAAAAGCAGCACACATAGAAAACACAAACACTGGCTAGGCACGTATTTAGCCCCTTGAGCGTCCTAGATGTTTAACCCCTTCCCATTTAGTTTCAATAGAACAGTGACAGTGCATATTTTTATCACTGGTCACTGTATTAGTGTCACTAGTTTCCACAAAGTGTCAGTTAGTGCCAGACTGTCCGCCGCACTATCACAGTCCCACTATAAGTTGCTGATCGCCGCCATTACTAATAAAAAAAGAAATTCCAATATATATCCCATAGTTTGTAGACGCTATAACGCTTGCATAAAACCAATCAATATACGGTTACTGGGATTTTTTTTTTACCAAAAACATAGCAGAATACATACATATTGGCCTAAATTTATGAAGAAATTTGATTTTTTTTATTGGATGTGTTTTATAGCAGAAAGTAAAAAATATTGTTTTTTTTTTTTTACAAAATTGTCTGTCTTTTTTTGTTTATAGCACAAAAAATAAAAACCGCAGAGATGATCAAATACCACCAAAGGAAAGTTCTATTTGTGGGAAAAAAGGACATACATTTTATTTGGGTACAGCGTCGCACGACCGCGCAATTGTCAGTTAAAATAACTTCCGGAGGTCAAGTGGATAAAGTCAAACTCCAAGCAGACATAGAATACATAAATGAATGTAGCTACAGATCCAAAACCTATTTACAGTGTAAGTAGTTTAATTTGATCTGGTATCAGCCTCTAATAGTCCCAGCAGATCAGAGCTTATATTAGCAGCACTACCACACTAGCAGCCAATACCGTGCTTCGTTCAAGGAACATGCTGAAGAGAGGAGACAGCAGAGACAGAGTGACAGAGAGATGAGCTCATCACTGCTTCTCATTTCACTGTCCAGTCACAGGATGGGGGAGGGACAATACATGTGAGTGTTACATAACTGCAGCGGAGGTTTCATTCTCTGCCAGACAGGGCTGTGCTGTCTTACAGAGCTGTGTAAATCTCAGGACTGGATGAAAAGAATGCAATTTTTTTGGCAGGTAACACAGCTAGCTCTGTTATAGGTACTCATCAGTGTTGCCAACCGCCAGTAAATTTACTGACAGTTTGTAAAAATCAGTGATTTTTACAACTGTCTATCAATATCAGGGTCTGATAATTTGTCATGCTGTGCTGACTTTTTAAGTGTAAACCGGGCAAACTACTTGATATGGGTATTGTCAGTGTTTCCATGTTGTGTTTAAATATCAATTGTCTTTGTTTTTAATAGGAGCTCTGTTATTTTTCAGGTTGCCAGTAAAAAATGTGCTCCGCCAGTAAAAAATGCTGCGGGAGGTTGGCAACACTGGTACTCATGTGTATTTAGCTTTTCACATGGAGTTCCCCTTTGTATAATAGTAAACATTCTGCCTTTCTATATATGTATGTAAATCAACCCGTGTGTGTGAAGTGATAAAACTGCCAAAATAATCCAAACGCGGCAGCTCCAGGTGCTTATAGGCAACTTCTGCTTTTTTTTCTAGGTTTCCAGATCTCAGAATTGTGGGAAATTCTAATATGTAACTATCTTTGGCTCATTCCCTCCTATGCCTCCATGGTTCATCACTATGAAGGGCAGTCTTCTTAGTGACAAAACAGGAGGACGAGGGTGGGAAGTACAAAAGTGCCACATTTCTAGTTGAATTTAATATTTAATATTTTGCCTAAAAGAGTATTTTTGGGCTCCAGAGCTTCCAAAAAAAGGAACAGATGTTACCTATAGGCACCTCCAGTGACGCTACAGAAGCAATTTAAAGTGTATCTAAACCCTGCGCGCTGGCACTTTTAACCCCGTTTTAACCCGTTGTGGGGGGGTTAAAAGCACAACACACCCGTCTGCATAGCGCCGCTATAACAGCGGTAAATCCCCGCTGAAACTAGTGGGGATTTACCACTACCGCCCCCGCCCCCAGTGTGAAAATAGCCTTACTTTAATTTTCGTCTGCTGCCAGTAAGTCTGTCATTTTTAAACTTGCTTTAACAGGCCAATCTGTCTGCAAAAAGCGGAACTTTACCCATAACAACTTGATAAAAAAAATAAGGTTCTTTAGTAAGGGACATACACTGCATTCCGCATTATGCTACCAAAATGAGTGAGTGCTGTAAATTGCCTCCAGCATTGCTCCTGTTTCTTCTTGCTGGAGGCTTCCATTTTGCTGAAGCCCAGAGTCCCTGAGCAGCAGCAAATCTTTAGGCTGTCAGCAGATCAGCCTCTATATTTTCAACACAGTGGCAAAAGAGAGCAACTGAGCATGTGCAGAGCAGGGTGATACGGTGTGTTCCTGGAATTAAACCGCTTCCACACCGCGCGCAGTATGGATGCGTCCCGCGAAACGCCGTAAATAAACGGCGATTTGCAGAGTGGCTGCTAGGGGGCACATGCACGCGCCCGCTGTACTCCGGAGGAGTGTGCTCGCTGCTCGGGTGGACCCGATGTCCGCCGGCGAGCCGCAATGGGCGGCCACAGCAAAAGAACGGGGAACCCCCGATGTAAACACGGCCGTTCCCCGCACTGTCAGTGCAGGCATAGAAGATCTACTGATCCCTGTCACTGGGATCAGTTAGATCTCTTATGCCCATAACAGCCCAGCCCCCTCACAGTTAGAACACGCTTAGGGAACACAGTTAACCCCTAGATCTCCCCCTGCAGGTTAACCCCTTCAGTGCCAATGACATTTATACAGGAATCGGTGCATATTAAAATTTCTGATCGATGTATAAATGTCAGCCGTCCTAAAAAAGTGTCAAAAATGTCCGACATGTCCACTGCAATATCGCAGTACTGCTAAAAATCGCAGCTCGTCGCCATTACTAGTAAAAAATAAAAAAAAATAAATAAAAACCCCAGAAATGAATTCTCATCATCTTTAACCACTTCTCGTTGGGTGGACGTCATATGACGTCGCTACCTTTGAGAAGTGATATCTGAATGGTGCCTGCAGCTGCAGGCACCATTCAGATATTGTTTTTTACAGCTGGCGATTCTTTTACAATGAGTTTTATTGAGAAAAAGAAAAAACAGGCATAATCAAACAACAAAGTGAAAAATTACGTGACATTGCATAATGAAACAATAAATGTAAGCAGATATCTGTGATGTTTGTCACCTATAATGCAGACATAAAACATATAAATTGTGGTAAAAGAAACCAGTATAATCAGTAAGCTATCATATGATAAGGATGCCCACCGTGAGACAGTGGAGCTACTAGATAGTAGAGCTTTAGAGCAGCTTTACATTATACATAATTACGTCTTGGGCAACCGTGCAAGTGGAAAGTGGCCTCTGTGGTCAGTATGTCCAAGAGGGGAGAAACAACCACCACCGCGTGACAGATCACAAAATCAGTATTTGCGGGGGCAAGGGTGAACAGTCACCCTGGCCTATGAACAGATCAGCCACTGATTAACTCAGATCATGCCAGTAATAGAAGCATAGAGAAATAAGGGGAAAAAAAGGAAGAAAAAAGAATAGAAAAATGAAAAGAAAGGAGAAAGGAAAGTGAGAAAAAGTAAGGGTGGGTCTAAAAGAGGAAAGAAAAGTAAAAA
>BLSH010277968.1:875304-922707 GCA_018402905.1 Glandirana rugosa | reverse complement strand
CGAACTTTCACGTTTTAAACCACGTCGAGGTGTGCGTCGAAGTTCCAAAATAACAGTTTCGAACTAATTTGTCCGACTCCAATCTTCGACTAACCGATCGTACGTTTCGACGTGGTGTAAAACGTGAGAGGTCGAAATCATTTAGTTGGGGAGACACAAAGGAACGATACTGTAAGTAGAGACAGACCTCTGTCCGTTAACGAGTCCCTATTTCTGTCCTTTCATCCCAAAAATCCTTAGAACGATAATACAGGGTACCGGGTCAGATACTAATTCATGACTAGATGTCATAGAGTGTTCTCACTCATGTGGGGAGTGTAAAAACATTTATAAAATAAGATAGAAAAGTACACTGTTGTGACTTCTTTACTGTGAAACGATGTTACATTTCATCACTCACATGTCACTACTTTACATTGTAGCAAAGTGTCATTTCTTCAGTGTTGTCACATGAAAAGATAGAATAAAATATTTACAAAAATGTGAGGGGTGTACTCACTCTTGTGAGATACTGTAGATCAGTACTTAATCATAGACTGGGCCATGGGACATAATAGCAAGATTCCTAAAAACCCTACTTTCCTGTCTTTATCCCTGAGCAATTGCCTGTCTCCAGACAGAGATGAATGTCATAGCAAGGAAACACAGAGGGGTTGATTTACTAAAGCTGGAGAGTGCAAAATGTGGTGCAGCTTTGCATGCTAGCCAATCAGCTTCTAACCTCAGCCTGTTTAATCAAGCTTTGACAATAAAACCTTGAAGCTGCGTGTGGAGCTGCACCAAATTTTGCACTTTCAAGCTTTAGTAAATCAACTCCTATGCCTGCCCCCGAGCAGATTGGAGGTGAGGTGGCCTTTTTATATAAGAAAAGTGCTGTGTTGTATGCAGGTTTTCAGAATAACATTTTCTCAATAATAAGGAAACCTTTTATTGCTATACCAGCCAAATCTGCTACCAAACACCGCTGTGGCTGGAAATCCTCCTCTGAAGGAACAGACACTTCCTAGGAGTGTCAATCTTCTGGTCTTCTACTGCATTCTTGTGGTTCCTCCCATAGGGGTTGATTTAATAAAGGTAAATAAACTTTGCACTTTGCTAAGTGCAGTTGCACTCTGCAAGAACACTTGCTCCACAGCTTAGTAAATGAGCAGAAGCTCTGCTAACTTCTATCATCCAATCATTTGCAAGCAAAAATGCAGTTTTTTTTTTTTTTACTTGCACGTGATTGGGTGTTCTTTGCAAAGTGAAGTGCAACTGCTCTTGCAGAGTGTAACTGCACTTTGCAAAGTGCACAGTCTATTTTCCTTTAGTAAATCAACCCCATACTAGTTCCCTATGTCATTACAGGACACAGATGTGATGTTGAGGTTGGCGGGGACCCAGAAAATGGACATTCTCAGAATTGTTGACTCCTGAAGAAAACTTCAATGAAGGATTTCTCAAGATCAGATTAGCATTTGTTGATGGGGTGTCAGAAGAGGTAAATATAAGCCTTCTTTTTTACGAGCAAGGCATTAAAAGGCTTTTGATAGCACCTAGATAGAGATGATTTAAAGGAAATCAGTACAAAGAAATAACCAGGGCTGCTATTGCTAATGCTTGTTTCCTTGCTTTCTCTGGCCTTAATGCATTCTGTGTCACTGACCCATAACAATCATGCAGCAAGAGAGAAGCCCCAACCCCTGGTCTGTATACTTGTTCCTGGACAATGACTCAAAAGGGTTGATTTACTAAAGGCAAATAGACTATGCAGTTGCTTCAGAGCTTAGTAAATGAGGGCAGGATCTGCTGACTTTCATCATCCAATCACGTGCAAGCAAAAATGCGGTTTTGTTTTATTTTCCTTGCATGTGATTGGGTATTCTTTGCAAAGCGAAGCTTCGCCTCAATTACTAAGCTCTGGAGCAACTGCATTTGCAGAGTTTGCCCTTAGTAAATCAACCCCATAGTACCGACATTACTATATTTCTATGGCAGCCAGGCAACTGAACCAGGACTTGCTAAAAGTGTTTTTTCTATGGGAAATTGCACTTATCATTTAAAGCACATATGTGATGAGATTACTTTGTCCTGGAGGTGATGTTCCCAAACATTCAATGCTCCCAATGACCAAACAGTGTTTTTAGAAAAAAGGGCAAATTAGTGCGGACAGCAATTTGTTATGCAATTCTGCTGTAAATAGTGCACAAGTATAATTTGCTTGGCCTAAGACCTCGGGCATCGTGAATCACAGCTAATGGCAGAGCCTGCCTTGTGAGCCATAATAAAAATATTTCATTCTGATAAATCTCTCCACATACAGAGCTCCTATTTATGCTAATGCCCCTTATACATGGGTGCCTTGTGTTTTTACTAGGAGACATTCCTGACACTTCTCAAACGTCCACAGATTAATGGCCACCTTTATGTATACAATGCAGCCTCACGGAGCTCTAGGGACACAGCTTGTGTCCTACTTCTGTGTTGTATGCTGCCTTCTATAAAGGCAGTTATTATGGATGGGGCAATGAAAGGCATAGAAGAATCCGAGTGGTTTTAAAGACGTATTTCAACGGTAGAAGCTGCAGACCACCCTAAAGTTGATAATGTTTTTTTCCATCTAGTTGACTTCATAAACATATTACTATAGGTCCTCCAGAATAAAATCAACAGACATCTTATAAATCAGAGAGCAGAGAAGTGAAAAGTAAAGGCATGTGAAATAATATAGGCTATACGATTATTATGACTCATTAAGGACCATATAAATAGATATAACAGAACCTGGTGGCAGTTTCTAGTGTGTCTAAAGTATATGTAAATGCATGGCTCATATTTATCCCCAAACCCTCCCTCTCATCCTCTAGAGCAGTGTTCCCCAACCCAGTCCTCAAGGCACACCAACAGGTCATGTTTTCAGGATTTCCCTCAGATGAATCAGCTGTGGTAATTACTAAGGCAGTGAAACTGATCAAATCACCTGTGCAAAATAATGGAAATCCTGAAAACATGACCTGTTGGTGGGCCTTGAGGACAGGGTTGGGGAACACTGCTCTAGAGCACACGTGCCAAACACAAGGCCTGCCAGGCCATTTCATGTGGCCTTCAGACCTCTCCTGCAGCTGTGGACCCCCCATCATCTCTGCCCCCACCTTTTCTCTGCAGTTGGCAGCAGAGATGATGGCAGAACTCCTCCTATAGATCCTGCACTTTCTGCTTCCCCGCTTCTTCCCAGCAGCAGCACAAGGTAAGGGTGTGCACTGTGATGTAAGGGATGGTGGGGGACTCTTGATTTCTGATGGTGGGGGGGGGCTCTTGATATTTGATGAAAGAGGGAGTGTGGTGCTCTGGACATCCAGTCTTACAGATATAACTGGCCCTTTGAGGGCAACCATAATGTTGATGCGGCCCGCAATTATTTATTTATTTCAGGTACTTATATAGCGCTGTCATATACATTGTACATTCTCATCATGGAGCTACAATCTAAGGTCCCTAACTCACATTCATACATATACTACAGCCAGTTTAGACAGGATCTAATTAACCTACCAGCATGTCTTTGGAGTGTGGTAGGAAACCGGAGTACCCGGAGGAAACCCACGCAGGCACAGGGAGAACAAGCAAACTCCAATGAAACTGCTCTAGAGAATATCAGATTTTTTTTTCTCTTACCTTGTTGCTGTAGTGAGAAACAGCTTTTCATTATCTTATGGGCATCACCGCCAGGGTTGCAAAAACTATTGATGGAACAGCTATGTTCCTATAGATATAGGCATGCCACTACTACATCTCCAAAGAACCCTTTTCCTACATGCATTGTGTCAACAGACTCCTGGGAGTTAAAGCAGAGGCATTGTTTTGTTGGGAAAGAAATCAATGTATGCATGTAGAAGGGAGAAAGAAGGGAAGTTATAGGTGGAGTTCTGTAGTGTAGCAAAGGAGAACTTAGGTAGGTCAATAACACTGCTTGGGATTTCAGTATTGCAGTCAACAACAGGAATTTTGGGGCTCACTGCATTTCTGGCAGGATGATCGGATAATTTTCTGCACTTTTTAATTTTGCCCACACATACACTTGTGAATTAAATTTTTCCTAACCCCGGGACCCTGCAGTCAATATATCCGGTCTCCCACAGTACACAGAACATGGAAATGCAATTATTTTAGTAAATATAAACTGCTAAACACCTTTTCTCATCAGCCGTATATAGCAGTCTTGTGACTTCTATCAGTGCCTGGTTAAAGCTTGTAGGAGGAGTTTTCATACTGCCCCGGCTGTCCTATCAGGATGTAGGACCCCTGACCCTCTGTCTGGACAGTGCTGATTGGCCCTGTGCTGATCACATGCACTCTCCCAAAAAAAAATTAAAAAAACTCTCTAGCACTATTCACCAAACTGAGCATGTGTAGCCTGACTCCACTAACTCTGTCTTATCCGGACATGTTATGGGGGCAATGCAAGAAGAGGAGGATCTGTGCATACAGGATCAAACAGCCTTTTTACACAATGCAGGGGATTAACCCCTTAGGTTTCACAGTGAGTATAACAAGCATGCTTTACTGCATATACACACTGATTTTACTGTTGTGGGTTTAGTAACACTTTGGGGTTGATTTTCTAAAGGCAAAGTGCAGCTGCTCCAGAACTTAGTAAATGAGCAAAAGCGCTGCTGACTTTCATAATCCAATCATGTGCAAACAAAAATAATGTTTTTTTTAAATTTTCTTTGCAGGATTGGGTTTTCTTTGTAAAGTGAAGTTTTACCTCTTTTACTAAATATTGGAGCAACTGCTCTTGCAGAGTGCAACTGCACATTGAAAAGTGCACAGTCTAGTTGCCTTTAGTAAATCAACCCCTTTAAGTTTATGGCAATGGTCTTTCTCTAAATTGTCATGCGTAGATTGTCTTTACCTGGTGAAGAGGTAGATTGATCTGTTTGAGTAGGGCCTTCACTGCTATCTGGAGGTCATAGAGAAACAGGTGGGTATGCGCATCCAGGGAGAGCTCCATGCTGTCCAAATTCTCAACCATTGATAGGTTTTGAATCCATTCCCATTCATCTCTGCCCAGGAAGAAAAGACAAATAATGTCAGAAAGCTAAAAGGTAATAATAGCAAGCAGCCACATTTGCTTTTTTTTCCCAACAGCCACCGGTCAGACTGGATTCACATCTCAGCTGAGCAATTGTAAGGCCATTTTGGGCATTTTTGAAGCTTTTAAAGTGTATCTATAGGCCAAAATGTTTGTTTGCTATGGATAGAGTAGGGAAGGTTTAGAGCGGGGGTCGGCAACTAGCTGCTCACAATCTACTTATCGATCGATCATGGCTATGTTAGAGCATAGAAGTTTTTGGAAAAAATGTACTGGGCTCTGGTTTCCCCAACGCAGAGAACCACTGGTCCACAGGCTGGGCACAGTTAAGGAAGAGAAAACTTGTGCAAGGTAATGGGAATTTTTTAAATACAATATAACAGTGCGATTTTTCTTACAATGCTCTATAAAAATATATATAATCTTGCTAGGGTTTAGCAGGACAATCATTGTCTAAGCATTGTATCAAGCTGTAAAGCAGGATTGACATTTGTCCACTTATGGGCAACCTATATGCATATATCAATCATATATATCAATCAAATCTTGCACAGTTATTGGAGCTTTCACACACATATTAGTCAAGGGCATTATTTCAGTTTCTGCAGTCATTTTATTACCTTGTAGAACACCATATCAGAAATGTATTATTCCAAAAGGTAATACAATCTAGTTAGCTAAAAGCCAGACAGCTGGTGTTAAAGTGATACTAAAGGTTTGAATAATTTTTTAGATAACAAACATGTTATACTTATCTCCTCTGTGCAGTTGGTTTTGTACAGAGCAGCCCTGATCCTCCTCTTCTCGTGTTCCCTGTCTGCACTGTCAGCACCTCCCCCCTACCGAGTGCGCCCATAGCAAGCGGCTTTCTAAGGGGGCACTCGTGCGTGTTTGCTCCCGAGCCCCGCTCCAAGTGACCATAAGACACACAGAACGGGGCTCGGCTCTGCCCCACTCTTCCTCCTCACTGGCCGTGATTGATAGCTGTGGGAGCCAATAAGAATGCAGAGAGCCAAGACAGTAGCCGCTGTTATGCACATCACTGGATCAAGATCGGACTCAGTTCAGTATTAGATGGGGCTTCGGGGGGGGGGGCTGCATACTGAAGGTTTTTTATCTTCATGCATAGAAATATAAGTAAAACACCTTCAGCCTTTACAACTACATTTATTTCTAAAAGAAAATAGTGCCCATTGAAAATGGCCCATTTTTTTTATCAGTGCCAGGCAGTATATGACATGAGTAGGACTTACTCACTTGGAAATATTACTGTTGTCCCGTATCTTGACATGGCACAGCATATTTGGAACTTTCTGGGAAACAAGAACTTTGATTTGATCAACAGAACTACACAGCTTAAGATAACCCAGATACAGTCCTGGGGACAGGCGTTGCTGACTCCGTTTCTGATAATTCAGTATCTCCTGGTGAAGCAATGAAACAATAGAATGATATTGGTTGTTGCTTAATTGATACTGTGCAAACAATCAGATCTGTAGCTATAACATTGATATTACCGTATGACAACAAATCAAGCCATAAACAACCTACAATAAATAATTAAGGCACTTGAATACACAATAATATAAATCATGAAAATCATTATAATCTATTAATTTTTAGAAGTTACATACATTTGTGGTCACTATTGATTACTTGATCTATGTATAATATATGCAAAACTGCATATGAATATATCAAACAGGGATCCAAAGATGGACTTGTTCATCCATAGTCAACTTAAAGGACCAGCCCACTCAAAACTAATATCTTGGTTCTGGTTGGATTCTGAATGGAAGGGGGGGGGGGATACTGTTTCCTTTATCTGTAGAAAATGTTAGCTTTAAGATCTCCCTAAGTGTGTTCCAAGTTTTTCCACTCCACCATGGTCTCCAGCTGTTGCTGCTGAAGAAGTTTCACTCCTTCTGCTGAAATGTAAAATGAATGACGCTAGAACATCAAATTCAAGGTTTTTGAAGCTATAGTCCACAAGTGATACAAGAAGTATGACAGAGATGTATGTTTTCATATTCAAGCAAACAAAAATATCAGTTTAGATGTCTGATATTTAAAGTGGTATTAAAGCTTTGTTTTTTTACATTTTTTAAATAACAAACATGTTATACTTATCTGCTTTGTGCCGTGGTTTTGCATAGAGCAGTCCCGATCCCCTTCCTTCCGGGTCCCCGTCAGCGCTCCTGGCTCCTCACCCTTGAGCAGTGCCACCAGAGAAAACAGCTTGCCATGGGGGCACCGTTACGTGCTCGCTCCAGAGCCATTGGCCAATGTCCATAAGACACAAAGAGCCACGGTTGGCCAATGGGCTCCTGCTGCTGTCTCAGCTCAGGAGGTAGAATCCTGGGACAGCCGAGGCTATTGTGAACATTGCTGGATCGGAGGGAGATCAGGTAAGGATTGGGGGGGGGGGGGCTGGGGGCTGCTCACAGAAGGTATTTTTTTACCTTCATGCATTCTAAAACCTTCAGCCTGTAAAACCACTTTAAAGCGGAGTTCCACCCAAAAGGGGAAGCTCCACTTGTTTGCCTCCTCCTCCCCTCCTGTGCCACATTTGGCACATTCTGGGGGGGGGGGAGCAGGTACCTGTCTAAACCAGAGGAGGTTCAGCCCTCGCCGCAGCCAGCCCATTGAGAAAGCACAGTGCTATTCGCGCATGCACAGTAGGGCAAGGCTTCACTGCCGGTTTCCCTTACCTAAGATAGCGACGCCAGCACCTGAGAGCCGATTCAAGAATCGGCTTGGGTGAGGACACCGTGGGATCCCTGAAGAGGTAAGTGCCCTAATAGTAAAAGTCAGCAGCTACAGTATTTGTAGCTGCTGACTTTCATTTTTTTAATGGGGGGGGCTGGAGCTCCGCTGTAAGGCCTCAGGCACCCTGCAACTCTTCTAAACACCTTTCTCCTCAGGAGAAAGCAGCGTTAAAAATATGCCTAAAGTTGCGTTTTTTCAAACAGCTTTCGGCGCATCAAGTGTTTTGGTGTTCATTCATTTCATTGGCCAGAATATGAATTCATTTTGGTAATTTAAATTAATTAACACTCAAGCAACAGACATGTCAGGATTTTTTTGGGGCAAAATGCTCCTCTCCTGAGCCCGCTGCCCCTGGGTTTTTTTTGTTTTGCCTCTAAAATCCGGTAAATGCCTATGTGTGCACGGAGAAGGGAGTTTAGAGGCAGAAAAAAGTAAAACGCCATTAGAAGCAATGTTTTTGATGCCTAGTGTGCATGAGGCCATAAGAAGAAGTTACAGAGTTAGGAAATTTCGGTTTTATCCGGTTTCATTGGTTGGATGTAACAAACCTATAATTATCCTATGCACCAGTACTTAGAGCTTAAGGCCCCATTGACATATCGTGTAGTTGGAACGCGGGTTCCCATTCACAATTTTAAAAGCGTGATTCACGCGTGTTTCCCCATGTTGCGCATAGGCCAGCCCATTCACATGAATGTGCTGCCCTATGTATGTTTGTCATGCTAAAGAAGCTCAAAGACCAAATTTTGGCCCTGAGCCAGGCACGGATTACACGCATGTTTTGTCGCGTGGTAAAATTGCACTGTATTTGAGGTCTAAATGCACCAACAGTGCATTGCTCTGACTGTTGCAAAAAAAGATCACAAATGTACTCTAGTATTATGTAAGTCTCCCTACAATATCTATCTACTACAGCAACCAATCTCTATACACTAGTGTCTAGTCTATTATTTATCTGGTAACTTTTATATCTGTGAAAATATATCCTTCACAGAAAGACAGCTGGTTACTTCATATATGTTAGATATATTCCAGAGAACTTTTGATTTATTTCACAGTTCCAGGGAATGCTGTGTTTGAAAAGTGGGCAGTGTGTGCGATAGCTGTGTACAGTATGTATAGCGCCATGGCTGAAACTCTTCCATCATCATCGAGAACTCCAGACTGCTATGTTCAAACATTACAGCCTCCTATATGCGTGTTTATTAAGTTAGAAGTCATCAACGGCATTACATCAGCTATTTTGAAAGGCTCCCAACTAGAAGATATTAAATCAAGCTTTTGTGTGGGTTTCATTGAGAACATAAGAGAAAGACGTTTGTTTAATGGAAGCGGATGTCATGTCTGGTCTCACAATGCAATTAATTTCTGCGACTCCCGGGCATGCTGTCCTGCTTTTCCACTGGCGTGTGCTGAAGGGATTAGTTCACACCAAATTATGGCATTACCTGGATGGTTATGAGTAAGATGTCCAGGGCTGTCGGTTCCTCGGGAGTTGACAGGGATTTCCTCTGGCTTTGCAGTTTTGAGATTTGCATCCATTTGCCATTGAAAAAAGAATACAAGGTCTCGACTTCTCGAATGGTGACGACCAAGACGTTGCCATGCCTGTCCTTTATGGGCTCGTAATATACCCGGCCTAAGTTATGAGTGCCAAGTAAGTTCTGCAAAATGAAAAACAAAGATATCAGGCATTATTTCACGCAATGATAAATCACTCAGTGACCCAAAGGAAATATTTCAGATTTTCAACTCAAAACAACAGGTTTGCATCTGCTTAGTTGTTGGCAATCATTTTGGTTATAAAGACAACAAAATAACCACAATCCCCCATCTTCTTTTGAACAGAGTAGAGACTGACCCACGGGAAACTCCCAGACCAGGATCTACTTACTACTCGACTAAATTGCTGCTAGACTCAGTAGATGAATTTAAAAAAATGTATCCCATATTTAATTCCTTGTCATGGTATTTAAAAGAGAAGCTTGAGGTTAAGTTTTTTTTGTGAATCATACCTACCTAGATGGATGCAGAATGGTTCTGATGCTGCATCTTTTCCCGGCACCTCTAAGACTGAGAACTGAGCGTTCTAACACCTACTATCGCAGAGTTCCCACAGCTCCCAGAGCAGAGAGCTGGTGAGGTGACTGTCAGTCATCAGCTCTCTGCTCTGCCCCCCAGCACTCACTAAAGTGCTGGGCTGTTGAGGGGGCTGAGCCGGGTGCTGGTCCAGGCATGTGGGCGGATCCCAACTCTTTGGTCGTGATCTTTCCCGAGCCTGAACCGGCTCTGTGACGTCAGCAGACAGCAGACTTCCACACGCTGTCTACTGAAAATGGTTCACAGGAGCGCGGAACAAAGTGCACTCCTGTGATCCACAGGAGAAGTACAGCCAAATGAGCTTTGACTGTACTTATCCCTTAAAGAAGAAGGGATGGAGACCAAGGACCACTTTGCTCTGCTTTTTATTTGCTTAAATTACATAGTTAATTGGCTGAATAGATGATTAAAATGATATTGCGCAAATCCTCTCCTATGCAGTCAATAATATCAACCCACTCTCCAAATATTAAACCATCAATAGGAAAGGTTAAATATAAAACGTGCATTCAAAATTAAATACATATAAATGAGTGTATAAAATACTGAAAAAATAGAATAAAGTATATATAGTTCATAAATGTGCACTGTTCATATGATTTATCCAGTTAATCAATAAAGTGCTCCAGTGTTCAGATTTCAAGTGCTTTGTGATTCAATGCTGAAGTGACATAACAATCCTGTATTGCCACCACCGTCACCGTGCTCACAGAGCGCTCACCTCAATAATGTTAAAACAGCCTGAAGGAACAATGAGATCCACAATCACTCCAATCTTTATGAAGCTCCCCGTAGTTAGAACAGAAATGCGGCTCCACGTTGTAATATGCCTTTAAATGCTCCCATTAGCATGCAAAATAAACAAACATATGCCTCCCATAGTGTAAAACCATTAAAAACAACCTTTATTTATTTATTTTTATTTCAGTCAATTTACGCAGTGCTTTACATATATATTGTACATTCACATCAGTCCCTACCCTCAAGGAGCTAGTCCCCAACTCACATTCATACATATACTAGGACCAATTTAGACGGGATCTAATTTACCTACCAGCATGTCTTTGGAGTGTAGGAGGAAACTGGAATACTCGGAGGAAACCCACACAGGCACAGGGAGAACATGCAAACTCCAGGCAGGTAGTGTCGTGGTTGGGATTTGAACCAGCGACCCTTTTGCTGCCAGGCGAAAGTGCTATCCACTACACCACTGTGCCACTCAAATTGCTGCTTACATCAACTGTAATAAAAACAAGCAAAAAGGGATAAAACATAGCAATCTCTGCCTCCCACGTCACATCCGGTGTATCGTTCTGTCCGGCCACACCCTACTAGTTACGTCACATCATGTGACTTCTTCAGGGGACAAGTTAATTGGCTGTTAAAACATGGTATTGGGTGGTGTTTTTTTTACACTATTGAAGATGAAACGTACCTACCCAACAAACAGGTAAGTTACATATCGTATGTTTTGGCCATGAACAATATACAGGCTGGTTTTAGCCTGACATGGAGCTCCTTGACTTACAGCATATAACTAATATTCCATTTTAACAGTCTTATTTAACAAACATGCACAGTTTACATTGTCATATCTTTGTTGAACAAATGGTTTAAACAATTAAAGTCAATCACAGAAAAAATATATGAACCTCTAGCATAAAGGTATTTTGAAGGGCGGCTGGAATCAGCTATTCTAATCAGTTGGGTGTTGAGAACAAAAAAATATCACACAATTTTGTGACATTAACTTATAGAGGTTAGGGTTTGCATCAGAAGCTGTAACCATCAATCACTGTAATTCAAAATGGCAGAAAGATGGCACAGTAAGGAGGTTTTTGTCGCCATCATTTCCTGGTGTAATCCATCTGGCACATCAGATATGTTATATTTTTACAGGAGGAAACCACATACGATTGAAAAAGACCGCCACCACTACAACCACAAGACAAATGCTTGCAGTATTGCTTATATCATCTACTCTACTTAAGGAGGTAGTAAACCCTGCTTTGTGATTTTTACCTACAGATAAGCTTATAATAAAGCTTACCTGTAGGTAAAATGAATATCTCCTAAATTTGCACCGCTTAGGAGATATTTACTTGTTTGGCAGCAGGTGACGTCACCGGCGTATGCGTTCTGAAGGAATGGCATACCTGTGACGTTCCTTGAGAGCTCTGAGTCGTGGCTGTGACTCCCGCACGCATGCACGGGAGTGATGTCATAGCAGCTCGGCCATTACAGCAGCTGCAGCCCATGAACCCGGAAGGAAGACCGGGAAGCCTCTGCAGCGGTGTCTGTGCCTTGCTGGAGAGCTTTGATTCTAGGTAAGGCTTTCATAATGTGCTAGTATGTGATGCATACTGGCACATTATTATATTACCCTGCAGGAAGATTTTTTTTTTTTTTTTTAAGAAGTTAACTACTTTAACTTAAACTTTAAGTGCTTAAGGACTGCCCACGTACATTTGCTGCGGCAAGGTGGTCCTTTAGCATGCTATCATGTACCTGTACGTGATTCTTGTCTTGGCTCTTGGGCACATGAGCGCGCCGCCGGAGCCTCGCTCCCGCTGTGGTTAGACACAGCAGGAGCCAATTAGCAGGTTCAATGGCCAGGAATCCAGCGATAGTTTGTAGGAGAGGCAGAACGGCAGAAATTTTTAGAAATACAGATCTGTTTATTGGTTCTTGGTCAGGGTCTTAGAAAATAATTAAACCACTGGATTAATCAGATAGGAAGACAACTAGCAGAAGGAGAGGTCAGCAATGGCAGCCTCTCTATTCTCTCAGTATGTGTTTCCTTAATTGCGCTTCTTGTTGCACATCTATCCTGCTAATAGTGCTAATAGTAACCGAAAACAACAGACTCTGTGGCTCATCCTGTGACCATTGACACAGTTCAACAGATATTTCAAATACACTTTCTGACATTTAGACAGCCACTGGATGAAGGCTCCACAGTTCTGTATAGATGCAGTCCCCGGGTTACATACATCCAAATTACATAAGACTCATACTTATGAACGGAGGGAGACAACAGGAAGTGAGAAGAAATCTACCCTTGGAAGGGAAATTCACTCCTATAAGAGGTATCATGGGAAAAAAGTGATCCTTGTTTCACCACAACCCCAAATTTTCAAAATCCAATTGTCACAGGGACAGAAAGTGAGGTGTAATCCTCTGAACAGGGGCACAGACAACAAAAAAATGTTACCCTTCCCAATGCAATCTATCCAAAACTTAAAAAAAAAACATATTTGGCTGGAGTTACACTTGTAAAAATGTACATTTTTCAACATACATAGAAACTGAACTTGAGAACAAACCTACAGAACCTATCTTGTTTGTAACCCGGGGACTGCCTGTAGATGATACAATCATAAAACCGTGGGACAGTAATGCCCTGCCTTGCGCCCCTTTTGGCATTCAGTCTTAGAGATTATCCAGCAGGTAACAGGTGTAGCACCCTCTAGGTAGGTACGTGCTAGAGTGAGGATTTTTTTTAAGCAGAGTAGCAAAATGTAGGCAGGCTTAGCTGGTGGCTAGGTCTGTTTGTTTTCATTCTGGGCTGGGAGTGGTTCAGGGTAGGGCTGGGTGACTCACAGGTGGTGTCATCAGGACCTCCCACTTCTTTCCAGAAGCTTCTGGAGTTTTCTGGGGAGAGAGGTGGAGAGGGGAGGTGTAGCCACCTGGGGTATGCTGAGGAGCCCTGACCAATCCTCAACCTGGATTGGCAGGGGGCAGCCCTCCTCAAATACTCATGGTCAGCCCAGCTGGGGAGGAGTTGTCGGGTGGAAGAGCTGGAGTGAGAGAGTGTGGAGGCTGTCAGGGCCCACGGGGAGCTCCCCAGTCTGGGGAGGTGAACCTGGACTAGGGCTCGGGTGCATCCAGGAGGAGTGAAGAGATCCTGGAAGAGAGGCACATGAGAGAGCAAGTAGAGGACAGCGGGAGAGAACACTGCTAAGAGTCTCCAGGGAGGACAACTGGTTGCAGTAAGTGAAGTGCTGGTGAGTGAAGCACAGTCAGGAGGACTGGGGAGGCATGCCTGAGAAAGCTGGGAGATTGCAGTTTGAGAGATGGGTGCAGGACCAGAAGAGAGGACTGTGGAAAGGGCAGTGAAAAGAGGCTACTGCAGCCAGGCTGGCAGGCAGGGCCTGAAGAAAGCTATCTGGAATTAGTAGAGGACAGCTAGTACATGGACTACACAATAGGGGTCAGAGGCCCCTGCCCACAAAAGGCAATCCACTGGAGGCCTGGCTGAGTCAGTGTCAGGCTTAACCATGCGGTGCTAGCTAGTCTGGAAGAGTAAAAGTCTGCAGCAAGTGAAGTGCGGGAGGAGGAAAGGAAAGAGGAATTAAGCAAAAGTTGTGCTGGAGAGAAGTCTGGAGTGTAGATATAAGTCCAAAGCAAGTTGCATTGAATTGTTCTGGGCATCTCATATATCCCACCCCCATCCATGTTAATCCTTCAATAGAATACAAAAAAACAAGTGTATGGACTGTATAATGACTCTGAGTACTTAAGAAATTGAATGCCTGGCTGGGCAGGGTGACAGACAAACCACAATTCTCAGCAGCCCCTACAGGGGTACCGCTACACAGATTACAATCTAACTGACAAACTGGAAGCGGTTTTACACCAGTTTTAGGCCTCATGCACACTGGAAATTTTTACAGCTGCTGTTTTTGACTTCAGGCGTTTTTTTCTGCAGCCAGTAAATTTCCCAGCATGTGATCCTATGTGTCCTTGCACACATAGACTTTTATCAGCTGACAGGAACCCCCCCCCCAAGACTAGTGGGTTTTGAAAAATTCAGTGTTTATGAGCGTTTTTGAGCCATGGGAGTATAGCTTTGCTAAAAAATGCAAACGCAAAAAAAAAAGCTAACGCAAAACCATGGCAAAGCTTGTGTTTTTAACGTGGCATTCTACAGCTAAAGCTACTGGCTTTTTTTCATCGTTCAGTGTGCATAAGGTCTTACACCACCTCACGCCCATGTCTCAAAAGAGGTACAAGATACTAGCTGAATGTCACTAAGGCTTGTATTCTAAGTTCTTGGAAACATACTAATCCACCAACCCTAAAACAATGATTTGCCAGAGTGAGTGACATTCAAGAGTTAGAAGATCTTACTGTGGCCTTTGGTGACAGGGGCTACATTCAAACCCAAAAGTGTTTTTTTCTGGGAGGAATTCAAATGCTCGGCCAAATATAAACAAGAATTATGATCTTTTCATACACGTTCCGACTTTTAGCTTAGTACTGAGACCACTATACATGAAATTGCAGTGGTCATTGGATGGCAGGTGGGGGTTTGGAGAGAAGGGGGGATGACGCTTTGCTTTCCCATTATCCCCCATTCCCTTTCTCCTGCCCCCTTTACTATCCACTTTTCTCGTCCTTTCCCCCCTGCCCCCTCCACCCCACCTATTTTTTTCTCCCTGTTTCCTTCACCTATATCAGACCTTCCTGGTCTGGCATTCCGTCCGTAAGAAGCATAATCCTCCCTTACCTCAGGTTCCCTCACCCCCACGATCCCACTTTTTCCTGATCCCTTGTTAAGTCCTGAGTTTCTCTCGGGACAATTTTCAACTTTCTAAATTAAAAGAAGTTTTTTAGAGATGTTCACAGCAAGGGTGTACATACAGGGTTCACCATTGCGGCCTCCCTGTAGGCATGGATTGGAGGGTGGCTGGGGCGGTGGCATGTAGAGGAACCAATCCCATGTAGTTGCTGAATGTCTGCTTCCCCTCCTCTCCCTCCCACAGACATTCAGCGGCTGCAGAAGGGAAATAGAGGGCATTTTGTAAAATTAATTCACAGCTGGTGCATATTAAGCTGTATTTATGAATGAATGGGAAGCTCTATACAGAGCTATTCCTGTTCATTCATTCTGTGCAGATGAAGCTGCAGAGAAAGGGACTGATGATGAATCTGTCCTCATTCCCTTTCTCTTTCTCAAAAGACCCGATATTTCACCAAAGCCCCCCCAACGGGGGTCCTAAAAAATATGTAGCAACGAATAAAAAATAAAATTGTAATAAAAAAAGCAACAAAAATAAAAAACTGACACCAGTGGAGAAACTGCCAGGGTCGCAAAGGTTGCACTTGCGACTGGGCTATTGCATTCCGCCACCATGGGGGGACCCCAAGACAGCCGGAAGGTAGCCAGCTGTGGGACCGCAATAAAGGGACCCACGATGGGAGTAAAGGGACCCAGGATCAGTGAGAAGGATCCTAGTTGGGGGCCAGGGAGGGTCCTTCATGATTTCCTGAAGGTTCTACTTATGCCTCTGGTTCACAGAATTTTTTTATGACAAAAACGCCCCCTTCCGTTCACGAGATGTAATATGATTAGCATGTTCTTTATGTCTTCACAAAGTCTCCTGTATCTTCCTGATGTTTATATCTGAATGTTGCTGACATTGTGTAATATAAAGCTGATAGAATATTGTTCCATGTTACATTTTCTTTGCCACGGTGAACATCTCTATTATGTAAAACATGGTACTGTACACATGAAAATCATAAGAAAGGCACATTATAACCTACTTTACAGTAAACGGTATAATAATTCATAAAGTATCCCACTAACTAATTTACTGTATTTTCCCTATAACCTAGAGGTCAGAAAGCCAGGGGGGCCATATGATGATTTTGATATGAGACTCTATCATAAGTAAATATACTCCTGGTTCATTTCCGAAGGGATCGAATCCTCACTCGTTTAGCAAATATAAACACAGCAGCTATTGACTTAACCACAATCTTCTAATCTGGATCTCATAACTGTATACTCTTATCATATTTAAATTACCCCAAATGCTAAAAACAAACACTCGAGTGAGGCACACTTGGCAGATAACCCATCTCACTATTCAAGCCGCCCACAGCCTATAGAGCTAATTATTCCCGTCTTTCAGCTGGAGCCCAATTAAATTGCTCATTGGAATGGACATAAATAAGCAACAGTCCCGTGTCTGAAACAAGCTATGAATCGGTCTCATTGAAAGTCTCCGCTGAGGCAAAACAGCATCAGGAGTCTCAAAATATCACAATCACTAATGCAATAATAAACGCTGGCCAATCAAAAGTAAACATGTTGAGTTGACAAGTTAATTCAGATTGGCAGATCAGAGCGGAGACAGGTCTCTGAAGAAATATTGAGTATTTTTGGTGCTCAGACGAGGAGAGCCGCTGGTCCACAAACCCTCCCCTATAAATAGAAATGAACCTATATTTAGGAAAGTGGGCCATTGTTCACAACATTTTGCAACCTTAATAAAACAATCCGGGCTCTGATCGAGGAGCAGAATTTGTAAGAAAACAGGCTTCTCTTGGCTTGTTAAATGGTTTACTTAAAAGGATGATATTCAAAAAGGTAAACTATATAGCTAGAAGTATAAGCTTTATTTACTATAGTAAGAAGTAAAGGAAACTATAGTTTGACATTTGTTAGTCTGATCAATGATTGTTAATGTTTTATAAAGCTTGTTTGTATAGTTCATTGTCTATAAACTGTAAATAGAGATGCATTGAAAATTTGATGGTGAACTTATGGTATGTTTTTCATAGTAACTCAAAAATGTAACACAGGTGAGTTGTTGATGCGATCTTGCTGCGTTTTCATTGCATTTCAACAGGGAGGTACCTGTGATGCATTTCAGTTATCCTGCAAACCTGGCCTGTTAGTGGGTCCCGAGGACAGGAGTTGAGAACCACTGATTTAAATTTATAATATTAATTAAAAAGTCGAACCTAATACATTTATATATAAAAATATATATTTTTTAACCACTACCCACTGGGAGGACGTCCATGGACGTCCTTCGGTTTCAGTGGTTATACAGGAATGATATCTGGTAAGAAGATTGAGAGAGCACGGGGTGTAGTGTGTCATTCCATCTTCACACACTAACCGGTGTCGGTCTTTCCTATCATAGAAACCAAGAGACTATGTTTGTTTAATCACTGAAAATTTTTTTTAGCGCGGCACAAGGACTTTTGTATACCAGAATGATGCCTGCACCTACAGGCATGTCTGTTTTTGGTGATTCTCTAAAATGCAGAAGTGATCCGAGTTGGCTAGTTAGCCACTAGATCACTTCTGCAGGTGGCAGAGGGGGGTCCCATCCCCTCCCCCGCCTCTCCTGGGCTGTACCATACAATCGCAGTGCCTGGGAGCGATGCGGCAGGCGGCGATGGCTGCCCTGAATAGAGAGGAACTGAAGTCGTTCCATTCTCTCTCTAACCCCCGGAAACCGGGAGCGACAAGTTAGGTCGTCACTTAAGGTTTCCACCTCTTTGTTTACCTGGCCACCAGCCGCCAGAAAGGCAGCCGATCAGACCAATCTGTGTCTGATCAGCTGCATTGGAGGCTGGAGGAGAGATTTGGGGTCTAATAGACTCCAGATCTCTCCATAAAGAGGACCTGTCACAGCCCATGATGTCACAAGAGATGTTGTTCATCCCTTGTGATAGCAATAAATTTAATCTAAAAAACAAGTGTAAGAAAAACATTTTTTGTATGAAATAAATAATAATCATTATAAAAAATTTAAAGTGCCCCCGTCCCACCATGCTTACATGCAAATGCGAATATATACGTTACTCCCGCATGCATATGTAAACGGTGTTTGCACCACACATGTGAGTTATTGTCACGAACGTCAGAGCAAGAGCAATAATTCTAGCACCAGACCTCCTGTGCAACTCTGAACTGGTAACCTGTAAAGGAATTGAAAGCATCGCCTATGGAGAACTTTAAGCACTGTAATTTGCTGCCATTAAGTGGGTAGATGCAATTTTAAAGCGTGTCATGTTAGGCATCTTTTACTAGGTGTAACATAATCTTTCACATTTGTACAACAAAATTGGGCTAACTTTAGTGTTTTTTTTTTAAATTGCATTTTCAAAACTGTTCTGCAAATACCGGGTGACATAAAAAATTGCAAAACTCACCATTTTATTCTATAGGGCCTCTGTTAAAAAAAAAAATATATATATATATATATATATATATATATATATATATATATATATATATAAAATGTTTGGGGGTTCCAAGTAGTTTTCTAGCAAAAAAAAGTTGATTTTTACATGTAGGAACAAAGTGTCAGAATTGGCCCGGATGGCAAGTGGTTAAAAACTGTTATTTTTGGTTTGGGCACCAAAATTTCCATTCGATGCACCTCTAACTGTAAATATAGACTTATTTGGGTCGGCCACATTAAGACATTACATATGCTGCCACTGCTTAGTAATCCTGCGCAATTGTTGTGTCTTAGAATGGCCCAAAAAGCAGGCCATTTTAGGGCTGCCATCTGCGGGCAATAGTGTTGGAAATTACATGACTGGCACAATCTTCCATCCACTTAATGACAAATGAAAATGTGGTGTTATGATGACAAGTAACAGCAGGTCCTGACACCGGAGTTGACAGACATTTCACTATCAATGTGAAAGAATGGTGTTACGCTCTCCCTTACAACACTAACCACAATATTCCGACAGTGGTCGTAAACAGTGAAATGTAGCAATATTCACAAATCAAATTAATAAATAAATACATGCATGCAGTGTATAAGTTACCATAAAATACTGAAAAAGCATGGACCTGTCATAATACATAACACATAAGAACTGCAATATAAAGCCCAATATAGAGTCCAATAGAACGTGCTCCATGCCAAGTATAACCCCAAATTGGTGCTTCTGCCACCTTAAACAAATTTCAAGCCTCTTACCAGAAGCTATAGACCATATAGTGTAAAGGTCAACAGCGCATAAGTATGGTCCTGGGAAGCTATATACCGGTCATAAAGAAAGATGGTAATTCTTACCAGGTCCAGGGTTCCCACTTAGCATGGACGTAATCTCCATGAAGCAATGGTATATTGATCATGGAGAAGGAAGGTAAAGACTCATACTGTGAACATGCATTTATTATATTTTATTTACAAACAAAACAATCCCGATGTCTTTCATGACGAAACACGTAGGATGGGTTTGATGGCTGACATCATTATGCACACTGGTGGGTGATGGTACCTGTATTGCATATGCTTTCTTTTTGAGTTTTTATGTGAGTACCCATTATTTGTTTTTAATCGATATAATATATGCAGGTTCACACTTTTGGGGGATTTACTAAAACTGGAAGGATTAGAACACCTATTAGGCTGTTTTTGCTGTATGTGCCCCCATTTGTCCTGTTTACTAATATCATTGAAAGTGAAAGTAATCCCCAGAAAAGAGGTGAGATCTTTCAATGGGGACACTAGTTCTGTTCATCTGGGGGCCCCAAGGGATTCCCTTAAAGTGTTTGCTACCCCAACATTTCATATTCCTGATATGTGCCTGCTGTATCATGTACTTGTATGAAAAGTATCCTGTTCTCTTTGTATTGCTTCCTTTGTGTGAAATCCATGGTGTTCCTGCCAGTCCCTCTGCTTTCCAATTAAAAACTGACCACGCTAAGTAGGAGAGCAAAGCGTAGTCAGTTCTCTAGCTATAGAGGAGAAGGCATGCGCGCCTCTAAGTGTAAACCGTATTGTGTTATATGGTATAAACAGATGGTTAGAGATACTCACAGACAAGGAGTAGAGAATCGCATGGCAGTGTCAGCCACTGCTGGCTATAACCGGGTAACTAAGTGTAAACCGTACATAAAAGTATTTATTAAAACACTGGGTAAAAGGTACTCACAAACATGAAGGTAAAAATCGCATTGCAGTGTTAGCCACTGCGAGCTATGTCTGAGTGCTTGAAGCGCATTTGTGAGGTTAGGCACTGATGTGGATGAGAAGGCATGGCTCGCAGTCTCTGCTCTAATTCATCCTAAAGGTGTTCTAATGGGTTGAGGTCAGGCCAATCAAATTTCTTTACCCCAAACTCACTTATCTATGTCTTGATGGACCTTGCTTTGTGAACTGGTGTGCAGTCATGTTGGAACAGGAAGGGGCCATCCCCAAACTGTTCCCACAAAGTTGGGAGCATGAAATTGTCCAATATGTCTTGGTATGCTGACACCTTAAGAGTTCCATTTACTGGAACTAAGGGGCCAAGCCCAACAACCCCACACCATAATCCCCCCTCCACCAAATGATTTGGACCAGTGCACCAAGCAAGGTCCATAAAGACATGGATGAGCGAGTTTGGGGTGGAGGAACTGCACAGACTCCTAACCTCAACCCGATAGAACACCTTTGGGATGAATTAGAGCGGAGACTGCGAGCCAGGACTTTTTATCCAACATCAGTGCCTGACCTCACAAATGCGCTTCTGGAAGAATGGTCAAACATTCCCATAGACACTCCTAAACCTTGTGGACAGCCTTCCCAGAAGAGTTGAAGCTGTTATAGTTGCAAAGGGTGGGCCAACCAATATTGAACCCTACGGACTAAGACTGGGATGCCATTAAAGTTCATGTGCGTATAAAGGCAGGTGTCCCAATACTTTTGGTAATATAGTATACGTACATGCCTGGACCATGTATGTATAGAAGAAAATTCATACCTGTAATTCAGCAATAAGAGGATTGTCTCATGTCTTTAGGACCTGTGACCAATCACCATATGAGCAATGTCACCAGAAACAATTGATAAGGTAGGTAAAACACCTGTAATAGATCTGTTCCAACTACCACTCTTCTCCACCCTATCCTTCTCCAATTAAAAAGTCATAGTACACAACTGAGCCCAGCTTTCATGTTTGTGCACAAGTCTCGTGACACTAGTACCTGAGGATGTACAGAAGAATGTGTATGCAAACCTTATCTACATATCCACACTGCTATTTTCTCGAAATGCAAGCCTGCTACCCAGGTGACTAATTGAAAACAATACACTCTGTGGCCACATTTTTCTTTTAGCAGTTGTTGGACAAGGAGTGTGAAACACAAACAGCCACTAGAGGGAGACTGTACATATATGTATAAGCAACAAAATAATAGAAACGTTAAAAATACATAAAGAAAAAAAATCACAGGGTCGTCTACAACCACAACACTGTTGTCAGGGTTACAGAGAAGTGAAATTCATATTTAATGTCAGTCACAGAAAATTATGGCTCAATGCAGATGGAGCAGAAAGGTTATTTTTAATGTATATATATGTATTAAGTATGTATAGTAGTTATATGCATTAAATCAACTGGAATGGCGTATTATCTTTTATATTTTACCAAAAAAATCGGTATTATATTGTGTTTGTGTGCCCTAAAATTCATTAAAGTGTATTTTTGTCCCAAAATACCGTGTGACATAAAAAATTGCAACACCTACCATTTTATTTTCTAGGGCATCTGCTTTAAAACATATAATGTTTGGGGGTTCTAAATATTTTCCTATTTAAAAAAAATTATTTTTACACGTAGGAGAGGAATGTCAGAATTGGCCTGGGTGGGAAGTAGTTAAAGGAGCATTTGGCAAATGTTTACTGAACATTGTGGGCAATATGTGCAAGTGTCAGGACTATATGTATTGGCTGCTCTTTCACTGCAAGTCTCTAGGTCTGGGATTTCAGTAGCTTCAATTCCTTTACTGTGATAAATGAGGAGCAATTTGAACCTTGGGCTGCATTTTATTTGTGTGGCCCCATCAAGGAGATTTCCCTTTACTTCAAGTCAAGGATGTTAGAAGAAGACAAAATGGAAAATCTCCATTATGAGGGCACAGCATTTCAAATCTGACAACAAATCTTATAGCCCCCTTGTCCCAAACAGGGGCTACTAGTAAATTTAACTGTGTTGGGTGGTAGTTAATCTGGCTGATTTGTAGTCTTCGTCAGCATCAGCCGGTCCATAAGGGGCGCCGCCCCCCTAATCTCCATGCGCCGCCCCCTAATCTACATGCGAGACTCTAATTGGCTTCAAAAAGGTTGGGCATTAGTGAATCAATATTCGCTATTGTCTTCCAGCCATTCAGGACAGGAAGCGGGTCTTAAGACTGGATTGGCCGGGAGTAGAAGCCGGGGGGGCCGCAACCTGGATAGGGTAAGTGCGGCACCTGGTGGGGGGGTTTTTGCCATCCCCCCAAAAAATGGAGCACCAGCCACCACAGTTTTTTTGTGATCATTTGAGTTTTCTCCTAAGCCTGGTGTAGCTATAGTTGCTCCCTTTTGTCAGTAGGTGGAACTGTTACCTTTGGCAGACATTAGTATGATGAGCTGCAGTAAAGCTAGGTTATGAATATGCATACTTCCCTCAGCCAACCAGTAGGAGTTTCATGACCACAGGGGGATGCTGGGGGAGTGCATAAATATCCAGGGAGGTCAAGTGATCGGGGCCCTCCTACCCAGATCTTGGTCTGGTGTGGGTGTGTGAGGAACTTCTGTGCTGGGTAGACCTGAAGCCTAAGGCATATCCTTGTGCTTTCGAGACTCTGTAAACGAGGCCCATGAATGAAAGGATATAGACCTAGGATGAAGTACCAGAAGTTACTCTGCCATAGAACAGGGAACATTGGAGAGCCTGGTAAACTGTCCAGACAGCCTCATCCAAAGAATTTCTGCACTTTCTGGTGAGTTCTTTTTCAGCTGCTATAGAAGACAGCTGTTGCTACAAATTGCAGATTGAGGTTACAACTCAAAGGCTCTTTTCTTTACTGCTGTCTACCTCTCTATTTTTGTCTAAGGAGTCTGCTGCTTTATTTTACTTAAGGTGTTCTGTGCCCTACCCCTCTCTCCCTGAATTGTTTGTTGTCCTGAGCTGGCGCCCATTTTTCTACACTTTCCACCACCCACCATGTCTAGCAACCTGTACCCGAGGTTTTGTCATACAAAACATATTATATCCATTATTATAATCACATTTTCTAGCAAAAAAGCCCTACTTTTATATTTAGCCTGAGTGCTGTTGTTTGAAGTGTTGTTGACCTTCTTAAAGTGTCACACTAGTTTTGCAGCATGAAGTGTAGCCAATTTGATTCACAGCAAACCTCCTTCCCATTGACAGGGCCTTCTACAAATTGGACCCAAAGTACTTATGTGACATATGCTTAAATAGCAACAGTAGATGACGGTTAGAACATTCACAGAAGTAAAATTGCTTTGCACTTTAACACAAAAGTGAGATTTCAAGTTGCCTGTCAAGGAAATATGTTTACAATCTAATCATACCAACCTGAAGCTGAGCAGCTGCTGCCAACATCTTCTGTCGGGCCTGTAGGGCCGTAGACGAGGACATCGAGATTGACATACTCTGCCGCAACCACCTGATGTCATCCCACATACAAGACAGCTGCATGGTAAACATACCAAAGTTCAGAAACTGGCAAACCAACAATCAATGAAATACATCAGTACATCAGTTTGCTTAGGCTAACAATGCTTTCAAAGTGCAGGTGCTTTGTGGTTCCTGCAATTACCTATTGGAACCCTCTGACTGATTTCTATTCACCTCTCTGGAAGCCCCTCCTGTTCTTGAGAACCTTAAATTCTGCTCTCCTGGGGTAAAATCCCACTCTTGCCATTTAAAGTGGAACTACACTGAGCAACACAAAGCAAAAATACTATTTAATTAATCTATAATATTCAAAGCAACTCTCCCACCCATCCATATCTCCATGCTTTATTTTGCTGAGTAATTAATTGTGAGGGGGGGTTGAATGGAGATTGCGATATTTTAACGATTAATCATGCAGCTCTACCCCCTAGAATTTCTGACCATGGCCATCTTGAGAAAGGGCAGATGATTTATGTAGCATTTACTTCCTGGAATTCATCTGCCCCTTACTCAGGCATGCAGGCAGGAGAGTGTGCTTAGCTGAGAAAGTCCCTCCTCCCCTCCTGAAGACTCCTGGGATGTATGACATTTATTTACCTAAACAAGAAACCTATCTATTTACTAATGCTAGTAGCATGAGGATTAGAAATAATAAATATTAATAAATAATGTTGATTGAGAGAGTGAGGTTTCACTTTTAGGCTCCATGCACACTGGACACTCTCTGGGCGTCTGATTTTTAGTGGCAGGAGACGCTGCTTAGAAAATGCTCTTTAAGCAGCGTTTTGTAAGCAGCGTTTATCAGCGTCAGCGTTTTTGAGCATTTCTTTTTTTTACTTCATTAGCTTCCATTGACTACAAAAAATGCCGGACGCCGATAAACGGGTGTTTAGCAGTGTTTATAGGTGTCCAGCATTTTTTGGGGTAAGAAGAACGACTCTTGAATGCCAATTCAGGGCGTTCAGATAACAGCCCAAAAACGCCACTGCTGTTAAAGGACAATAAACGTCCATGTGTGCATGGACACATAGGATAACATAAAGGAGCATTTTTGTGCTGTTAAAAAAAAGCCCAAACGACCATAAACAGTCGGTTTTTCAGCTTTAGTGTGCATGGAGCCTAACAGTTCAATTTGAGTCACCTTGAAGGAAAAAGCTCCAAGATGACCCTATATAGAAAAACAGAGAAATGCCCCGTGCTCAGAGGACTTCTACACAACCACAATGATGTGTGGTCTCTGGAAGCCAATAGTGAATTCTCAACTGGAATGCTCCACCAGTGCAGCACTCCTGAGAAAAGGGACTCTAGCAGACAAATGTAGGAAAAGCAAACAGGAGGGCACAAATGCCTAGTGCATTACCAAAAGATGTATTATATTACACACACATGAGCCCAATACATACTCACAAAGGAAGAAAAAAAGTGCAAGCATTTCCATCACATTGAGAACAGATCCAGTTTTGGTACGGTGTCTCTAATTCCAGTGTATCACTTGGTCGGCAAGCTGATGAGTTTCGGGGAATGTACCCCCTTCCTCAGAGCTAATCTTTGCTCTGAGAAAGGGGGTACATTCCCCAAAATGCATCAGCTTGCCAACCAAGTGATGCTTTGGAATTAGAGACACCGCACCAACACTGGATCTGTTCTCGATGTGATGGAAATGCTTGCACTTTTTCTTCCTTTGTGAGTATCTGTTACCAAGCCGTGCATATTATACAGTTAAAAACTTTATGGGCAACAAGTTTTACTTTAACTACATGATAAAGTAGCTCCTTAGGGCATGGTCTTGTCCAAAATTGGCCTGCACTTTTTGCTTGAGTGTACTATAGCGCTATATCAATAATCTCATATTACCTAGAGAAAGATTACTTCTTGATTTCATGACCAGAGAGCCCTCACGGGGGGAGGAGATATAAAGGATGGTTGATATCACATGACCATCAAGTCAGTAAACTAAAAGTCCCATTTATAATAAAAGCCTGTAAATAACGTTTTTTTGTTCAATAGGCTGTAAAAAGACAGTATGTGAAAAGGTGTGTACAGTTCCACCTGCTAGAGATAAAAATAATTGTATATACACTGTATTAAATATACAGTATGAATATGCAATATTTCATATTTACCTAAAAATATATATTTTTAGCCATTCCTTTTGCCTAATCATAAAGACCTTATTTAGAACCATTGCACATGTTGTGTTGAGGTTAGCATCATAGGATGGGTTGGTCTGGGCTCTCCACAACATAATACAGGTAATGTTAGTACAATATTGAACTATTTTACACAGCTGAAGAAGCAAAGCAAAAAAGTGCAAGCAGTTTTAATACAAAGATGACTGATAATGAATAGAACAATCAACAGTTTAGAGACCCGGGTTAAACTAGATATCACATTACACTTGGATTTAGCACAGGAAAATAGTAAAAGAAGAGAAGTTTACCTTTGTAAACCAGAGAAAATCTTGCATAATGGAACTAGTACAAGAATCATCGATTTCCACTATTGGTATGTGGTCTTCATTGGTCACTAACATGTTATCTTTGTAGTAAAATATCACAGCTATGTACAAACCCCTGCAAAAGAACATAGTCACAAGAAGTCTATCGACAAAAATACTTTAAAATAGCATAATTATGACTTTTTTTATTTCGTTATGTTTTTGGCATTCAGTGCTTCTGATTGCTAGGCAATGGACTAGTCTATTTGATTGTATAGACACTAGATGACAACCATTTGTGCATTTTTCAGCTACCAAACAATATTACAAAAAGTAATTAGACATTCTCATAAAGAGATTTCCTGGGAAATTCCAACCTGGCCAAATGACTCATTCTCCAAGAAGGCTGAGGATGACTGAGGTTGGCAAAGGCAACATAAGATCCATTTAATTACTGTCTATGAATACAGCAGTGGTGGCTTGTAGGTTTTTTTTTGGGGGGGGGGGTTGGGCTCGGCAATCAAACAACACTCCCCCTCCCTCCCCGCCCGCTGTCTGCCTGGCACTTACCCGATCTTAGTGGCGGGTCAGGCAGTGGTTGAAAGGCCGCAAGCTGTGTCCCAGGCAGCGGCTCCAGTGTTCTCTCAGAGATGCCATGCGTCTCTTCTCTCCTCCTTCCTAGGCGTCCAATAGGATCATCTGTACTTTCAGCCAATTGGGTGATGGCTCTCAGACCCACTTCCCAATTGGCCGGGAGGAGGATTAGTGCGGCAATAACAAATATTCATCCTTTACCGTCACACAACGGGGTGGGCTTTGAGCGCCCCGAGCCCACCCTTTTTTGAAGCTGATTACAGTCTCTTGCTCTAATCACGCGCTTCAAATACACCCCCCCCACCATTGGAATCCATGCATCCGGCACCCTGTATGTAGACCAGGGGGCGGATGCATGGATGGGTGGGTCAGCACCCGTGCGCCCCCAATGGATGGGCCGCCATTGGAATACAGTGAATAAAACTTTGGCTATTTTAAGGTCAAAATGTTTATTTTCATACAGAAATATGTCCTAATACACTAAGGTCATAGTTTTACCACCAAAATAACAAATGTAACTTTTCGTTTTCCCTTTGCATTGTGTTCCATATTTTATTATTAGAGTTCTTTTCCACATTTGTCTATGTTTCTAAAAACTCCCTCTAGTGGTAAGACATATATCAGTTAATGTGATTAGCAACTCAGCTTAAACAGAAATGCTAACCCAAATATATTTATGTTTTTTATTTTCAAAATTATATTATATTATTATTATATTATAATACATGGTCCGAATCTTGGCCGATTTAACAGGAACTGGCCGATATTCAAACCATTGATGGGCAGGCTGAATGTACCAAGTTGATCAATCGACTGCTATAGCCTCTAGCGATAATCAGTCTTCTCCTGGTGGGGATGGCTTCCCCAGGAGTAGACAATGGCCCTGCAGGAAGGATTACCGCATCAACACTGTCTGTGTTGATGGAGGAATGAAACAAATTTCTTTCCTGCAACCAGTGGTTGCAGAAAAGAAATGTGTTCTATGTATGTCCAGCCTTGTTGCTGTATTTGCCCTGTTGGGATAATTCCTTTTTATCCTCCTCTCAGACTATCTCTCATCAGGGCAGCAAATAAGGGTACATTTTCTCAGTGGGGGCACACGTGGTAGAAAACCTAAGAGAGGTTTTAATCCTTTCTACCTCTGTCCAAAACCAAAAATAGGGCTGCTTGGAAATTACTTTAGCTGCTGCTCAGCCAGCCTTTTCCTCTAGTGCTGTATGAACAATTTTTAGTGATTCAGTTGTACTACTAAAATCTAATAATATCAGTCTTTTTTTTTTCATCAAATTATTTTAAATGCGAGCTGCTGTATAACATATTTTTAGCAGCAGAACTGAGAAATCGATCTCTCCGGATCGCACAGTGTTGCAATTTAAATGCGTACCAGAAACTTAGCAATTAATTCCATCCCTTCTCCTCTATAGTCCCAAATGTGAGCAAAAGAAAAATCATTCAGCAATCTGTGCATATGTATCCCTGATGCAGCCAAGACATACCAATGGTAGGTATCAGCCCCAAAGTTTGTACAAAACAAAATCCACAAGGGAAATAGGGAATAGAGAACTTTGTGATACCAAAAGAAAATGTAACACGTTATGTAGCATAAAAGACATTTTTTATTAGAAAATATTAAATATTAAAATGACTCCTATAAACAATATAAAGGGGGGAAGAAAATGTAAACTTGTTGACAAACAATAAAGGAAAAGTTTCATACAACATATAGCAATACTCCTGATTGTAAGATTGCATGAAGCACTGACGCATTTCAACCTTGATAGTCTTTTTCAGGGGATTGCCCTTGGATAACAAATCAAGAAGCTCTCAAGGGTACAAAAGTACAATGGGTATGCATATAGACAAAGGTACAAACAGCACAGTCTTCCATATAATGAAGATCATAGCACAATGCACTTATATAGCTTATGATGTACAACAAACAGAGCAGGTTATGTGATGCTGAAGGTCGGCAGAGAAAAGAAGAACTGGGGGGAGGCAGGGGGGGGGGGGGTTAGGTGATTTCTTCCTTAATGCCCAATAAGTGTGTCCCAATGACAAGAGATAACGGCCAGTCTAATGATAGGAGCTTCCTGGAATAGCATGAATAGGGTGAATAGCATCAGAAAATCAATAGAAAAGGTTATAACAATCAAGGAAGTATTCACAAAAGTATAAAAGATAGTGAACAAATGGAGCAAAGTGTCCATACCTTTAAAAGTGTCAGTTGGCATCTACTGGGTTAATGAACATGGGGCGAAAACACAACATGGCAACTTCTTTTCTCTGCCGACCTTCAGCATCACATCACCTGCTCTGTTTGTTGTTCATCATGAGCTATGTAAGTGCATTGTGTGCAGTTTTTTATATATACTTTTTTAACACTCTTCATTATATGGGAGACTGTTTATGGGCATGGTTGTACCTTTGTCTATATTCATACTCATTGTACTTTTGCACCCTAGAGAGCTTTTTGATTTGTTATCCAAGGGCAATCCCCTGAAGAAGACCTCAAGGTTGAAACGCGTGACCTTCTTGAAATCGTACAATCAGGTATACTGCTATATGTTGTATGAAACATTTCCTTTATTGTTTGTCAACAACATTTACATTTACCTCCCCCTATAGTAGTGTTTACAGGGGTCATTTTAATATTTAATATTTTCTAATAAAAAAATTGTCTTTTATGCTACATAACGTATTTTCTTTTGTTATCACAAAGCCCCGTTGTTCTCTATTCCCCACTTCCCTTGTGGACTTGGTTTCATTCAATAATCTCTCATTTATAAGATTCGTGGGTGATTTTTTTTTTTTTTTCCACATTTAAGTATAGGAGAATAGTGTCCTAAGACTCACCATCAAATTGCTGCAGTAGCACAAAAGCAATTTTGGCACTAGGAGATTTTTTTTTCAGTCCCTTGGATTAAAAATCACCTGTGTAACCCTAACCTTATAGAAGACCTACTATATTCAAACAAGAGTGTGTGGCTTTGCTCAAGCAGATAGGAAAACATACTTGAGTAACAGCAAGTTATATGGAGAATTAGGGTCCAATATCCTTGCACCCCTTTCCTCCCCTTCCTTTAGTCTGGTCTGTAGGCCAGTACAAGAGATCTTGAAGTACATTACAGGATGCATGATAAGACCAGATGGGACCAGATGCCTGCAAAGGGCAACATATGCCCCCTCACTCAGAGAGGTAGACTGACATGTGGAGCTGGAGGATGGGGGGGCAAAACTGAGTTCCAGGCTTTGTCTTGAACTTGAAGGCTTGGGAGGAATGAAAGGAACTATTTAGGTTTTTTTGTTTCCAGTGACCTCCTTTATCCAGGGATTCCTCAAAGAGGTGTTACCCATCAAAAGGCATTCTGGAAATTTGGCAAATAATATCACCCAGCTCATCAACTTAATAGAGCGGGGGCAAAAACAAGAGCTCCAGGTGTTAGAGGACAGAAGGGTCCATTAGAGCAGAACCAGGATTCTTGGACCAGACTCAAGATCTGGCAGATGGACGTGGCCACAACAGCAGGTTGCAGGGTAGAGCATATAATGGACTGTCCTTACAGCTCTTGTTTGTCCGTTTTCATTCTGAGGCCAACAGAATAACCCTATGGACAGGAATAGTCATCCTGTGCCCCTTACAAATAAGAAATAAAGAATGCTAGGTTAAGGAAAAAGGGAAAGGGGGCTCCTATAGAATCTTTTACACTATCTTCTTATAGCACCATTTTTAACAGGGCAAAACAAGCAAAGTATGTACATGTATCTAGAGTGGTGAAATGCAATTTAAACAAATAAAAAGTGTAAAGCCCAACTCTGGGCTCTCCCCATGTGTATTTTATGCTTTCTTTATAGTGTTTTTTTCCATTAAAGTGCTACTAAACCCAGGACCCTGCATTCCCTATATCTGGTCTCCCACAGTCCACAGAACATGGAAGTGCAATTATTTTAGTAAATATAAACTGCTAAATACCTTTTCTCATCAGCAGTATATAGCAGTCTTGTGATGTCTATCAGTGTCTGGTTAAAGCTTGTAGGGGGAGTTTTCATTCTCCCTTGATTGTCCTATGAGGCTGTAGGACCCCTGACCCTCTATCTGGACAGTGCTGATTCACTCTGTGCTGAAGTAATACACACCAAACAGAGCATGTGTAGCTTGCCCTTAAGGCTTTGCACTGTCAGCATGGGACTGTGGAAGAAGGGGTGGATCAGAGAAGACAGGATCAAACAGCCTTTTTACACAATGCAGATGATTAACTCAGGTTCCACAGTGAGTATAACAAGCATGCTTTACTGCATATACAGACTGATTTTACTGTTCTGGGTTTAGTAACACGAACAATGCAGAGACCTCTGCATCATTTTATTTCAGTGCATGGATGCTGTGGTGACGCACAGTCAGGAAGGACTTTTAAGTCTTAATTCATTTGGTATTAATGTGGAAGCTATACATCACTTTTTTGAGCTGAAGTGTATAGTTTCCTGGTGACTAAAGCCTCATACACACGGTTCGACGGTTGTATACAACAGGTCGTACTTACGACCGTCGTATATGTAATCGATCGTTCGTATGCGCGATTTGAACAGCCGAACATACGACGGTCATACAAGGGAGTTGTATGAGCAGACTAAAAAAACTTGGTCGTACCAACAAGCTCTCATACGACCGTTGTATCGTGTGTACAGAGCAGTTGGTACAACAAGTTGTATTGTGCAAAACACGTATGCTCAGAAGTCAGGAACGGCCGGATGCTAATTACATGCACCTGAACGTTCTTTCTGCGGTCGTACGATCGTGTAGTGCAGTCGGTATGCTAGATACAACAGCCAACATACGTTTTGAGACGATCGTACGTACGATCGTCGTCCCGTGTGTACGAGGCTTAAGACTAAGTCATATATGCTGAATTCAATCAGACCAACATGGCCCACATGGACATGAAAAGCAGTGAAGCAAAGTTATTAGACCACACTATTAAGAAAGAGGCAGAGCCTGCATATGTAATGAACAAGTATGTCCCATTAGTTATCTACAAACTATATACAGAAATGTTTATTTTATTTTATTATTATATTATCATATTATATTTAGCCTTTGGAGGATTCTAATAATAAATACTTAAGACAACAGCAAATCTTTTTCAAAGGTATAAATATACAAAGTGAGTATATACAGGGTCTATAATCATATTATTACATATACAAAAAAGTACATTAAAACACTTGAAAAAAAAGGCCCTGCCAAGTCTGCTCACAAATATTTTCTCTGTGCATGGCAATTTATGAGGAAAAAAAACATATTTCCATAAGGTAAGCAAAGAAAAATAAATGCAATTTTATAGAAACAAGCCAGATTTAATTTTGCCAGTTCAGACATGACCCACCTTTTTAATGTCTTGACAAATTTGTTCGATGAGTGGAAAAGATGCTTCAGACTTCTGGACACGGACTGCTTGCGACTCGGGTTTTGTAATTTCGCACTTTCTAAAATGAAGCACACAGGGGAATCATATACATTTTAAGTGTCTGCAAAACATTGAGTTTTATGATATTTCTTTAATAAAACAGCACCATAAAACACGGATGTTGTGTAATCGGCCCGTAAAAAAAAACTCCTCAGCAGTCCAGAAACACAGTTTTGGTATTGCCTTCTTAGAAGTTTTCACAATAGTAGGACAAAAAAAAAAATCTTTTCTAACGAGACATCAGCTCCATTATCGGGTTATTCAGAGCAGAACACCAGGTAGCAGCCAGCAATCAAATCTACAGGACTCCTTTTAACAATTGCTGACCTCTCCATCCAGGATCCTGAGAAAGGTTAAAGCCCAGATTAGCACCGAGTAGACTACATGACTAATTCCTTCATTGTGTTGTTCTCTCCTTTCAACAATTTGCTTCACTTAACTCAATATAATGAGGGGTTTGTAATGTGTCAATTGCTATTTGAGGGATAGAAGGTTGAGCTTTTCCTATGTACAAGAAGTGAAGTGGATATAATATTGGATATAGCTAATGATTAAGGTTGACCACAGAAGGGAAGAGTGACCATCAGCAAACTACTCAAGCAGAGTCAGACCCCTGCCCATTATGTTCTTCCAGATTTGGTGGATAGATGCTGCACATGTGCAGTGAAAGCTTCTATGAAAAAGCTGTATACTGCCACCTCGCAGCACTCAGTCAGTCATGAATGGGCTTATAGAAATATTTGAATATCATATTTTACTACTCATGCTATCCAACATATAAATGATGTGCTCCTTTATTGGACCCTCAAAGATATGGAAATTCTTACCTATTCAGTTGCCTTGATCTCATGCAGATGACTAGTAACAAGTGAATCAGTTTTCAAAGCAGGAGAATCAAGTAATTATATATTTTTTTCTAATTATAATTCATTATTAACTGATGAAGTCACGTGATGTAACGCGTAGGGCATTCCGGACCGGAGGTGATGTAAAAGACCGGCAGACACTGAGTACTTGAATGTTTCAATGCATTTTTTTTCACTGATTTTAATGTACGGGTTATTTTAATATAATGCATTGGTAAATGTTAATACTACACTATGGGAGGCATTATGTTTTATCCTAACATGTGGTGATGAGCGCATATATTAACACCTTAATGGGACCAGTACAAGTCCATCTATAGTGGGTGCCGCCCCCCCCCCATCTATGATTTCGACCCCCTGATCTACATACAGGGATGCCGGACGCATGGATTCCAATGGGGGGGATTTTTTTAAGCACATGATTGGAGCCATAGGCTCTAATAGGCTTTGAAAAAGGGTGGGCTCGGGGAGCAGACCACTGCGCTCCAAGCCCACCCAGTTGTGTTCCGTTTTATGGTATTGTGTGTCAACAGCGAATGAATATTCGCTATTCTCACACCAATCCTCCTCCCGGCCAATCAGGAAGTGGGTTATGAGACCTGTTTCCTGATTGACCAAAATGCCAGACAATCCTATTGGACAACAGGGAGGAGGAGGAGAGTAGAGAGCACGGCCGGAGGAGAAGACCCACCCAGCCACCACTGACATTGGCTCACCCGCAGCAGAGCCCCCCGGCTTGGACAGGGGAGGGAGAAGAGATCGGGGTAAGGTCGGTCGGTCGGTCGGCCGGCCGGCCAGCCAGCCAGCCAGCCTCGTGCGGAAGGAGGGGGGGCGCTGCATTCATTTCCCTCCACTGAGATTTCACTATAAGGCGTATTTGAATGATTACTAAGGTAAGAGTTCTGTGAGCACGGAGGTGTTTAACGAAGGTGGAAGCACACCATATTTCCACATACTATCATATGTGGAGTCACTTATAACGAGAAAGTGGACTTTTTGGATAATATCACAATTGAACATTATACAGGAGATTTGTCACTTATTTTACATATGGACTTTTTTAAGAGCTCCTGGATTTTATCACTTTATGAATTTTGAGTGTTGATTTAGATATATTCACCTAAGCATCACTATTTCTATTATTATGTTTTAACAACATCGTTTATAGGCTGCACAGCTCCATTTTACAATACTTGAATTTTCAAATTGCATAACTAATGAAAACCCTGATTTAATTAAAAAAAAAAAAAGGCAGTAGACAGATCAGCTGTCACAGGGACCTTACAGACTGACACTGAGCTACTTCTATGCTGACAGGGAAAGAATATCAGTGAATACCAGCACAGTGGCAAGACTGAACAATTATAATGTTTTAAGCCCGAATATTCAGATTATAACAAATGCAATGACCATGGGTTTCTTTAAAATACTATTTGATGCTTTCTGATGAAAAAAAAATACTGTCCCAGGCCCACCTGGATAGAAAGCTCGTCAATGGGTACCCAGAACGTGACTCAAAGCACAAACAGGAGTGATGTCAGACCAAATGGTAAAAGAGTCAATATCACCTAATGATTATTATTATTATTAGGCCTCATACACATGGACGTTTTTTGACGCTGGCATTTTCTGACGCTTTTTGCAGCTCTCCATGTTAGTCAATGGCCCCATAAAAACGCAGACGTTGTTGAGCTGTAGATGGCGTCGGCGTTAGTGAGCTGAAACTAGAACCCATGGCCAGGGCATTCTGAGGCTGTAACGTTTTGGCATTTTTTGACGCCACAAAACGCCAACTAACGCCAACTAATACTGCACCGGCGTTAACCGTCGTTTTTTGACGCAGACATTTTTTGGTTGAACTAACGCTCACTAACGCCGATTCATAACGCCGAAAAACGCAGATTTTTTTCCTTGACGTCGGGCCCGACGTTTTGTTTATTTTTAAAGAAACGTCCGTGTGTATGAGGCCTTAAAATCACATAAAGGAGCCAACGCATTGCATGGGTCAATCATGAATCTATGATCAAAATGTAAATTCATGTATTAATTTAGCCACTAAAATTTTTCTAGCCTACTCTGAATGATCTTAAAGTATAACAAGGGCCCCTTTCACACTTGTGCGATTTGTCCTGGGAGTGCAAAGTCGCATGACAAGTCGTACCCCATGAGTACCATTCATCTGTGTGATTTTAAGTAGCAGCGACTTCAAAGTAGTCCCTGCACTACTTTGGTCCGACTTTGATGTGACTTGAAGTACATAGACCTCAAGATTACACAGGCATTGCTTCAAGTCGCATCAAAATCGCTGTAAAATTGCGCACCTTTCAAGTCGCACAAGTGTGAAAGGGGCCTAAAGGCAAAACTTTTTTTCGTTTTTGGACAGAGTGAAGAGGGATTCGAACCCCTGCCAGTTTCTATAGCGGTCTGTGCCCCGTTAGGGAGATTCACCTGCTCTATTTGTCCTGCTTACTATTATCATTGAAAGTAAAAGAAAATCCCAAATTTTGAGTTGTCCCCAGAAAAGTAATAAAGGGGAAATCTTCCCATGGGGACACTAGTTCTGGTGACCTGGGGGTACCCAAGGAACTCCCTTAGAGTGATACTAAAGTCTTGTTTTTTTGATAGAAAATAACAACCATATTATACTTACCTGCTCTGTGAAGTGGTTTTGCACAGAGCAGCCCAGATCCTCCTCTTCTCAGGTCCCTCGTCAGTTCTCCTGGCCCCTCCCTCCTGCTGAGTACTCCCACAGCAAGCAGTTTGCTATGGGGGCACCCGAGCCGAGCTGCTGCTCTGTGTGCCATTTCAGGCACGGAGCCGCGGCTTGGCCCAACCCCCTCATTGGCTCACTGACTTTGATTGACATCCATTGATGCCAATTGATGCCATTGGCTCCGGCTGCTGTCTTAGCCAATCAGAAGGAAGAGTACCGGACAGCCGAGAGTCTCGTGCAGCATCGCTTGATCGAGATGGGGCCTTAGGTAAGTATTAGGGGCTGAGGGGGCTGCTGCACACAGAAGGTTTTTTCCATCTTAATGCATAGAACGCATTAAAAGTAAAAATCTTCGGCCTTTAGAACCACTTTAATTTGCAGGGATTTCCTCTCACTTCCTGTTTAGCTATGGGACAGGAAGTGAAGGGAAATCTCCGCAATGGGACACAGATGGTGAAAAAAACATTGACAGGGTTTGTAACTCTCCCTTGCGTTATCCAAAATGAAAAAAAAGTTTTGCCTATAGTTCTACTTTAAATTTGTAAACATACTTTGTGACGATCCACACACATTTACTTCCTTGAATTCTGTGGCACGTAATCACAATGCCCTGTGGGTAGGCACTGCTGTGTCACACGTTTCACAGAGCCTGCCTTCTGAACTACAGAGGTGCTGAGATGAGTTTCAGGAGGCAAAGTCAGTACAGGAATCACTGCTTGCATGCAGCAAGGTACTATAGGATATGTAGTCCCTAGAAATCAAAAGTAAACAGCAGAAGAAGAGGTTGCAAAGCATGCAGGGAATCCAGGAAGTTGATGAAAGAGATGGCCAGAGGACAGGCAGTAGATTTTTCAAGTAAGCGTATATTGGATTGTCAAAAATAACTATTGTTTGTATTGGTATTACAATGCTGATATAAAATGAAAGTGTTGACTGTGACTATAGAACTTATTTAATATTATGTCAGAGTTTAAGTGGACTCAGTAACAGACTCTGCCAAGGAGATCCGTATTGTATCTGAACAGATCAGAGAAGATCAGTGAGAATGTGATAATGTTATTGGCTAGACATTAACCGCTTCCCGACCACCCGCCGCAGTTATAAAATACAAACCGCAAAGGTGATCAAATACCACCAAAAGAAAGCTCTATTTGTGGGAACAATGTTGCACGACCGCGCAATTGTCAGTTAAAGCGATGCAGTGCCGAATCGCAAAAAGTGCTCTGGTCAGGAAGCGGGTAAATCCTTCCGGGGCTGAAGTGGTTAAGGTAACCAAAGTTGAGTTTCTGACTTCAGCTCTGTTGCAATGATTCTTATCCCTGCCTAGATTGGTTGACATTTACTGCGTATTCTCTGACAATATTTGCTGACCACTGAACTATGCAGAAGGCTGACAGAATGTGCAAGGAATCAGTGGCAGTTGGACAAAAGAGCTCAATGGGTGTGCATGGAAAAGCACTGTATTTGCCAGGTCATGGCAACATTTTTGGTGAATGTAAAATTTGCTACGTGCATATGTTGTCCAATTTATTATGAATGTGTGTCTGTAAATAATAACACCTGATGTTTAAATATATTTTTTGGCCATTTAACAGACATAAACAAAGCCCTTAATAAACACCGGAACATATTTTTTAATTTTAAGATGAATGACTGTCACTGGCTCAACTTTCTATTGTATTCCTTGCCAATATTAAGATACCAGTTGTCCAGTCCCAAACGCCAGTATTATGCCATCACACTTACGGAGAATGGTCTTCACGCCAATTTGATGCCAACATATTTTCATCACAGCACGCCAACATTATTATGGTTTTAATCCAACAGCCAATGTCATGACTTCATTCTTGGAAGGCAAAGGCCAACACAATGACATGATTCACACTCCCCCGTAAGCCAATACAGTGATATAATGCATGTTCACTTTCTGGGCCAGCTTGCTTAATTCTGTACTCTGTGATAAAGGATCTTTTTTATTTGTAGTTTCTGAAGGGAAGACTTGTTACTACAGGAAATGCAGTCTCAGACACTTGCTAGTGGGTGATTTCATTAGTCTACCTACAACCCAAAGCACAACCCCAGCCAAAACCTTTTTGGTTTTAGAGAGTCTGAGAAATAGCTAGAACTTCGCCCTGGTTTTGATTTTTGCCTGGGACTGTGTTCTGGAGGTTTCCCCTTCCTTTCCTATCCCTGCGACACCAAAACAAGAAACGAGGGGTAAATGAAGCAGTAGAATAAAAAGACACAAAAAGAAATTAACCCTTTTCCACTCCGCTTAATAAAAATAGTGTTTCCATAGGAGAGATTTTTCATAATTTCTCAAAGCTGAATACCAGGCACATAAAAAAGACACATATGTAGCGCTACCTACGTAGGAGCCGCTGATTAGAATGGGTCCTCTGTTCCTTGCCTCGATCTCCTCTTCAGCTACTCTGACACACTAGGTTAAATACACAACTTATGCAATATCACAGAAAATCACAAACGACAATACCTGATACCCAGTAGTGGTACTATATCAAGAAACAAGCAATAATCAAGCTAGTAAAGGCAAGTCTTCGTATATTGTCACACAGTGTGGATGGCCATAAAAGAAAGCATAACAATAAATTGGCAATAATAATATTACAATTTGGCATACAGTGTGGTCAGTAGCACACTGGGTATAAGATGACACTTTATGCAAGATCAATGTAAACGGTAACAAGGCCACCAAAGTGCTGCAATGTAGCTGTGTTCAGGAGACTAAACTGCTAAGGTGCCTTACTGGTGACTATGCTAAACCTAGGCTCATTGGGCAGAGGTACCCATTAAATGAATAATGAATAGGGGCGACTACAATGGCTTGGTCCTGCCATTCCTTTATTCCCCTATTCACTTAACGACAGTCATGAAAAACCAGCATGCAGTATTGGTGCAGTCTAGGTGTGGTATAGATGCAGCACAGAAGCAGTTTATGTTCAGAACAGATGCAGTCTAGGTGTGGTACACGTGCAGTGTGGATGCTAGGTATTAAAATGGTAGTAAACCCATCCATTTAACAGTTTAAACACCAGTTACCGGCACGTGCCAGAAATGTAACACTCCCATTGGTTGTGCTCTAAACCAAACTGTCAAACCATCCAATGGCTGGTGTCATAGCTGATCACATGTGCAGTTGTAAATTAAACAGAGGCCAAGATGGCAGCTTCCTTGGCTGAAAAGGATAGGAGGGTTTACTACCACTTTAAGTGTCCTGCTTTCAGCAACTCAGTCCCTGCTAGTCAATATACAAATGATGGACAGTACAATGTCCTCTAACCAGTTCTTATGATGTGATTGTAATGTCCCCACAGTAGAAAGGGGCCCCTTGTTACACAGATGGTTCAGATGGTCAGAAGTGCAAGAGAGGAGGGTGAAAGGATGCTCCGATCTCCCTGCAGCAAAAGTAGTACCGATGTGATCACTGCAGTCCCTGCTGTACTTTCCCAGGTGTCACCTCCCTCAGGCTCCGGTCCCTGCTGGTGATGCCTCCTGGCAAGACGTGGGCACACAGGCAGATGTGCTGTCATGGACCCCCACGGTACAAAGAGGAAAAAGATTCTTAGAGCAGTTCGCTAAAACTATATCACCATTGCCCCTCTGCCTCGGGGTTCTCTGGGAACTGGGCCCATAAGTCTAACTCTATGACTGCTGCCCTGGAATTTAATTCCCATGATCCTCAGCATTCTGCATAGAATTCCATAGGCTTTCCTAGCTATAGCTCTCCCCCTGATGACTTGAAAGTCATATTTCGAAAGTACATGATGATAGAGGAAGAAAGCAGATGAAAGAGAAATCAGCTCATCAGCCTTCATTGTACAGCCACAGACTGGAGGAGATACAAGACCTGTTAGCATTACTTTACTGTAGCAGAGACAAATCAGGTCTTGTGCCCTGCCAGATAGGTCTGTGAACAGCTAAAACAGGGCCTATATTTGTATTTCATTGTGTATTTAGCAGTTTACTGGGATTCAGCTTTATTACTGGGACATTTGTGGAATAATATACCCAAAAGGGACACAGACAATACAATTTAAAAGACTCTCAATCCAAGAATTCAAAGGAAACATGGCGTTGGCTTCAGAATATCAGTTTTTGGTGGTCAGTCGCTTTTCCATAAAACATGATGGACACTTGTTAGTTAATATACTGAAATAAAATGCAAAGTTTTACCTATAGGTAGCAAGGAAAATGTTTTTGCCCTATAGCTCCAAAAGTATAGACATAAAAAAGGCTAAACTAAGTATTTGACACATGGTATAAATATCTTGCTGTTTCATGTTCATAATAAATGCTATATTTTACAAGACATGGCAAAAACAATGGTTTTAGAACTCAGAGACTTTAAAGCCATTTTTGTATTGTTTTCCTATTGTGATATTTCCCCTGATCATCAACTGATCTGAGGGATTTTACCATTGTCTATATATACACAAGCAGTGTCTCGGGGGGCACTCCAGAAGACATCTTGAGAAGACGAAACGTGTTGGGTTCTGTTCACTGCACCAGTTTTTGATCTATAAGCTCAACTTTTTAAACCTAAATGTAAGTGTTTTAACCATTTTTGCAATAAATCCACTAAATGGTTTTACACTATGGCGAGATTTCTTTTTTGTCTTATGATGCGGTGAAAACTCCTGAGACACGTTTTTCTTGGGCCCTGTGGAAATAACCTCTGGAAAAATATTAAGAAGAGTGATGCCAATTCATGAAGTATTGGTGATGATCCCGGAATCCAATTACAGATAACACCTTTAATACAAGTGTCTTTTGCTGGTTTCTTACCAGTATCTGGTAAGCAGTTTTATTTTGCGGTGGAGGATTCTTTATGGGATTCCACCTGCTGGCAGAAATCACTTCTACTTTTGGGCACTTGTCACTTCATTTGTTTACAGTCACTTGGACACTTTATCAACTTTTGTGTACTAGACACTTTGGTGCCTATCAACCGTTTATCTGGACAATTATATATAGTTTAATACTTGGATTATTTGTTCCGGACACTTTATGTAGTTTCTTACTCTTTCTAATATTTATATTTAATTAATTGTGTCACTTACCTATGCACTATTCATACATTATACGTTTTTCACATTTAACAGTGGGTTATATATCTATTAGTTATATGTTGAATGATTAGGAGCGCTGCACTTTATATTTATATATGATCTGAGGGATTGTGGCCAGACTGGGTGACAATGTTGATGCCTATGAGCATCAGGAAACCAATGTAATGACTAGTCTTCTGCTGTCACTACACAAATGACTTGCATGCCATTGATTGCTTGATAGGATCATGTTAACTAATCAGATCTCTGAAATTAATAGTTAATGCAACAACATGGAGTTCACTTGAGTCAATTTTTACAATGTCAAACATTTAAATACAATAAGTCAACAAAAAACATTGCGGTCATTGTTTCAGAATTGAATGATTGCTCCTTACAGAACAGGACTAATTTGAAAACAATCAGAATTTTCCAAACCGTCAGAATTCTTGCACCTTTGATTTAATCGCACAAACTTTGTCAAATGTTTTCAAAACGTTTTGAAGCATGATGCTTTTGTTGGACAGTAGGATTGATATGTATATGGCCAACGTTTGGGGGAACCAGCAATCGGATATGTTGGATCATTTTGGCCTATACCTATTGCTTCCTGCCATGGCTGAGCTAAGGGTCAATGTCTGTCATCTCTGCCTCTATGTCCTCAATTAGCATACATATTCATGCACTGAAGATCCAAGCAAGTATGTTTATCCTAGCATCAATCATTTGAGGGTTGAATCTCACCTGCATTTCTGACCGCCTTTCTAATGGTCTATGATTTCTATTCTTTGGACTGCTCTTGTGCATCTGGCTGCCCTCTCAAAGGTCTATAGCCATATTCACACCCAAGCAGGAAACCAAGGTGGTTATGTGGGTTAATCTAGTTCAGAGCCACTAATTATGTTTAAAAGTATTCCCATTGATGATTACATTCCTTGAAAATTATTTGCTCAATTACAACAGAATGCAAGATGATTTCCTCATGTCTCAGATCGGTGAATCATTGACAGACGAAATTCTGTTGTACTTGAGAAACTGGAAACATAGAATGCTATTGCTTTGATTAAAATCTCAAAGCAGGGCACTGCTACTCTCACAGTGGGTGTTAGGGGGTAGAATACTTTTCTTTTTACATATGTAATTTACCTCCCCAGCTACAGGACCTACATCAGCCTGGGTGTTACCAATATTTTCTGATACAAGTATATGTGGACTTTATTTTCTGCCAAAAAGATTTGTACTTTTGATTCATACTTCTAGGGCACGTTGTAAAGTCAGGATGGGGACACCTTTGCCGCTTAGTTCAGTTTGCCTCTCTACCCTCCAGTCTTCTTATTCATTGTCCAGCAAGAAAGCAATGAACAAAGCAAACTGCAAAGTTAACTCAAGTAGTAGTAGTGTCAACCTCCTTGGCTATATTTGTAAACCACCAGTCTGGCTGAATACAATTGCAAATTTGATGGCCATTTTTTTTTAGTTTTATATAGAGTTTGGAAGGGTTATTTTTGCTGTCTGTGTACCATTGTGGGAATTTCCCTTACTTCCTATTAAGAGGTACAACAGGAAGTTAGAGGAAATTTCCCAAAACAAGGGGAATTCCTTGCTTATGCAGTTGTACACTTAACAGGTATCCCCATTAGAAAACGTTTACCTCTTGTTTTGAGTACAGCGCTAAAAATGTAAATTTCACTTCTTGGTGACAATGCATATCAGTACAAAAAGAGTGGTGTATCTCATCAAAAGGAATAAGGACAGCCAAACTAAATTAAAAAAAACTTGACAGAGTGTCTAAAACTTCAAGTCTATCCAAAAATGTTTTGCCTTGAGATTCACTTAACTGAATAGCTGTGTTAGCTGTATATCTGGGCGTTTGCCTTCAGATCCACTTTAATTAAAGCATAATTCCAGGTAAACAGGTAACTTGCAGGAAATTGCAGCTTTATCTTTTAGCTATTTAAAGGTGCAACGGGAAATTGGATGAGTTTAAAAGTAAAGTAGAACGTCCTATCAAAATGGAGCACTGGTCAGCTGTAAAAAAAATCCTTTTGCTCCAGTTATAAATGTATCTCTAAGCAACATAATTGTTCCTATATTCTGTGATCCCTGTAGATCTATGATCAATAAGGCCACCAATGGTTTTGTATTAGGTACCAGTATGGAACCTTGTCAGGCTTTTCTGTGTACAAACTCATTCCGAAGATTTACCTTCACATCTTGTATGGCCTAAAACATTGTTCCCAGGACAGGAAGTGTGTGAAAATCTTTCCAACAGGGACATGGTAGCATTCAAGCATTTCTCTTTATTGGTTGTTATGGGGAACATCCGTTTGTGATGCTTCTGAGATCATTCAGAATTCATTGTCAGGTACTTTTGACCTGCACTGGACTTTCTTTGACCTGCAATCCTATGGATATGTAAATGCAAAATGCAATTAACGGTAACAAAAGTCTAATATAGTTATCGTCAGGAATCCAGGACATGACATGAAAGAAAGCAAAAGAAGAAAAAAAAGTTGTATCCGTTCAAGTAAGATACCGTGGAACCTTGGTTTACGAGTAACGCAGTTAACAAGCATTTTGAAAGACTGGCATTTTTTTTAAAAAAAAATCCGGATTTGGTTTGTGAGCGCTGTCTCACAAAATGAGCAGGTTTAAACCTTTGTGCATGCAATACCGCATGTGGCCAGAGGTGCAGGGGCGCTGGTGAGCCTCGGAGACCCTCGGAAGCATTCGGAAGTACTCGGAAAAACTGAAAATGTGAACAGTTTCTGAGCGTCTCCGGGGCTCACCAGCGTCACCACACCTGTGGCGACATGCGGTATTGCATACACCAGCGCCCCCGGACCTCTGGCCACATACAGTTCTGCATTGACAAGCAGTCACTGTGGAACGAATTATCTGAGTTTCTATTGTTTCTGGGGAAACATGCTTTGATATACGAGTGAATTGGATTACAAGCATCCTCCTAATCCAAGGTTCCACTGTATAAGGTATGACTACAAATACTTTTAACATTACAAAATGGCTATATATATATATATATATATATATATATATAGTTATTGTGCTTAGTCAAAATTGTTGGGTATATTTAATCAAACAGAACGTATATCCAGCTGAAATACCTTTAAAAAGTAATGCATCGATATACAGCTTGTATTTTCCTATATACAGCTTTACAGGCCCACTTATTTGACAGCAAAATTACATCAAATTTACTGTTAGCAATAGTGTTTGACTTGGAGAGCATAAACTCCGTGCATGTATTCTTAATATATGAACACATATAAATTATTTTTACAATTCTTGTTGCCCTGGAGGTTTGCGACATTTGTTATCCAAACCAGACATAAATTACAAACCATCAACAAATGATTAAAAACAAATCTGCTGCAGAAGAATTAGATAAACTTGCTGTATTTAATGATGAACAGTAACCATAAAAAAAGAAAGTTGATCTTTTGCGTAATAAAACGTAATAATTGTGTTTAAAGCAATAAAGATATTTATGAGCACTTGTTCCAGGGTTCTACAAGCTTGTATATACCCTCACAAAAAAATGTTTTTGGTTTGTTCCTCAGTCATTATGCACTGCTTTTTGCACATATTGGTTTGTGGCAAACGGACAACCTCTTAACGCATCTTTGTTTTTGAACTGTACAATACACTTGTATACACTTAGTTGTGGTAAAACACTGTGTCTGTATTGTGATGAAAGCCTTTGATGGACTTCGGCTTCTGGTACACCTTCAGATCACTAAAAAAGCAAGCGGCGTGTGGCATGACCATGTGCTCTCCAGTGGGTTCCCTGCATAAATGTATGTTTCATTTCTGGGCAATAAGGTGTACAGCAGAAGGGCACAGTAAGGAGAGCAGAGACTTATCCCAAACTCGGCATTGGGGTTACATACAGTAAATGTGTAGCTACGCCACTGAATCTCAGAGCGGCATCTTCCATATCTTGGAGACCCTATTGGTGCGACAGGCAGATCAGAATCCCTATTTAACCACTTCCTTACTGGGCACTTAAACCCCCCTCCTGCCCGAATCAATTTTCAGTTTTCAGCGCTGTCGCTCTTTGAATGACAATTGCGCGGTTGTGCGGCGTTGTACCCAAACAAAATTTGCGTCCTTTTTTTCCCACAAATAGAGCTTTCTTTTGGCGGTATTTGATCCCCTCTGCGTCATTTCTGATCGCCGCTATAAACAAAAAAAGAGCGACAATTTTGAAAAAAAAAACAATATTTTTTACTTTTTGCTATAAGAAATATCCAAAAATAAAAAATAAAAAAACAAATTTATTCATCAGTTTTGGTCGATATATATTCTTCTACATATTTTTGGTAAAGAAAATCGCAATCGGCGTTTTATTGATTGGGTTGCGCAAAAGTTATAGCGCCTACAAACTATGGACATTGATTTATGGCGGTTTTATTTATTTATTTTTTTTACTGGTAATGGCGGCGATCTGTGATTTTTATCGGTACTGCGATATTGGGGCAGACATGTCGTACGTTTTTGACACTTTTTTGGGACCAATGACATATACAGCGATCAGAAATGTAAATGTCTACTGATTACTGTATAAATGTCATTGGCAGTGAAGGGGTTAACCAGCAGGGGGCAGTGAAGGGGTTAACAATGTTCCCTGGGTGTGTTCTAACTGTGGGGGGGGGGGGGCGGGGCTGGTTGGGACATAACAGATCTAACTGATCCCAGTGACAGGGATCAGTAGATCTGTCATGCCCCATTCACAGAACGGGGAACTGCCGTGTTTACATCGGCGGTTCCCCGTTCCTCCTCTCTGAAAGGAGATCGCGGGTCTCCGGCGGACATTGGGTCCGCCCGACCCGCGGGCACGCTCCCGCAGTGTGCGGCAGCACGTGCGCGCGCCGCTCGCGCCCGCGGGAGCGCGCCCAGCACAAGCCAAATGGGAGGACGTCTGTTGACGTCCTCCTGGCATTTTAGAGCCGCGCTGTAGCCGTCATTCGGCTATGGCGCGGGTGGGAGGTGGTTAAAGTGCTCTAGACCCCAGAAGAGTCTTCCATCATCTTATGCTAATGTATCAGTGCAAAGTTGGGTATACATGGCTGAAAATTTGAGCGAAGGGTGGCCATGTACACCGAATGATGACTGCATCCCATCAGTATACTGTTCGGGTATTCAAGCAGTTTTCAGTGTCACAGCTGCTAAAATACAACAGCTGGCACCAGAGATGTTTAGCATGGAATGGGGAATCTATTAGATTTTTCTCATTCAGCCCACAGGCTAAAGACGAGAAATAGAGTTGATTTACTAAAACTGGAGAGTGAAAAATCTGGTACAACTGTACATGGAAGCCATTCAGCTTCTAACTTTAGCTTGTTCTATTACGCTTTGACAAAAAAATGGAAGCTGATTGGTTTCTCTGTAGAGCTGCACCAGGTTTTGCACTCTCCAATTTTAGTTCATCAGCCCCTATGGGTGTATGGCTAACCTTAGCGTCAGACTGGCAGATGTTCAAAAGCAGAATGAGAATGGACAATCTAAATCTAGCCATACACAGTGGAAGGAGGAATCTCCACTGACAGCTATCTTTTCAAGCATCGGTGACACCCTTGACTCCTTGAATACCAGAAGAGTAACTGCATCTAACAGGATGGAGTCACTGTTCAGCTGACAATTTCTACACAGATCTTTTTTGAAGTTTCAATACATGTATGGCCAGTTGCAGCTACTCAGAGAAGAGAACAACAGTCTGAAGATTCATGCAATTTTGACTAATTAAAAAGAAAATTAAATAGTGATCTGACATGGAACTGCAATGGCAAACCTCCACCCCTATTAAATTGCAAACAGCGAAGGAAAGAAAGAAAGATGGGGCTTTATATGAGGCTGACATAACTTTGAAGTTTTTTCTAGACACATCTTTAACAGTCGACTTGTCACTGAGGTAGGACAATCTACGTCAATGAGAAGACCATAAGTTCCTCAGTTCCCACAGTGGCTACGAACTTTTCTATCGACAGTCACCTCTAAGGAGGAAGGTGACACATACCGATCTAAATCTAACAGGTAAGAGTAAGACGAAAACTTGTAGACGGTCAGACTGCGATT
>BLSH010277968.1:853080-866454 GCA_018402905.1 Glandirana rugosa | reverse complement strand
TATCTATTTTTCATTCCTCATAGACCTACTCTGCACCATACTCCTGATGAGTAGCACAAGCTACGAAACGCGTAGAGTTTTTATCTAGGGTGCCTGGATTGCATGTTGTTATACGAACATTTTATGTAATCTTGACAATATCACTAATTATGGGTCTGGTTTTTTGCATTTATCTCTGATGTACGGATTTGGTTAGACATTTCTGACCTTCCCTGATATTAATACCCAATCATGTCCTCTGAATAATGTCCATGGTCAATATTTTGATTTGTATGTATTTATGAATTCTAAATGATTCTATTATCAAATCAATAAATGTGATTTATGTATTATTATGTATATCATTTGCCTATGGCATTATCTTCTTGGTAGGTGACTGGAGTTTATGCACCAACAGGTCTTATCGAGCCTATGCAGTACCAATGGGCATGTCAGCCTCATATAAAGCCCCATCAATTTTGACTAATTGTTTTCACGAAAAAATATGTCAGGTCTGTTGAGCTGGAATCTTCTGACCATTTATCATTGGACAGTATTTTATTCATCTAAAAGCTGAATAAAATAATCAGCAACAGCTCCTACAGCCCCCTATGTAGTAAGAAACATCCTGTGATTGAAAACATTATTCTATGTACCTAATACAAGCTCCAGGTTTGATGCAGAGTACAGGTTTGCATGGGTCACCTGAGCACTGTCACCATTTAGGAAGTGACTCTGGGCAGAGCTGTTGATTGCCTTTGGACAGTATGTCTTAGCACAGTACAGGCGGTCCCCTAGTTACAAACATCCGACTTACAAACGACCCCTACTTACAAACGGAGGGAGACAACAGGAAGTGAGAGGAAAACTACCCCTAGGAAGAGAAATTCACTCCTGTAAGAGTTACCATGGGAAAAAGATGTCTCCACTGATGCTTTATCACCAAGGTTTGTTTCCACAACTCCTCAAAATTTTCAAAATCCAATTATCATTGGGACAGGAAGTGAGGTGAAATCTTCTGAACAGAAACATAGACAGCAAAGCAAACCTTACATGGGTTTTAACCCTTCCCTATGCTATCCAAAAAGCTTAAAAATAGTTTTTTTGGCTGAAGCTACACTTAAAAAAATGTACCTGTTCCGACTTACAAATTCAACTTAAGAACAAACCTACAGACCCTATTTTGTTTGTAGCCCGGGGACAGCCTGTATATTAATAGTGCTGTAAAACATGCTAGATGCACCAGAGAGGGTAAATTTGTGCTATGTCCGTGCAGGGGAAAGCAATAGATTCACCTATATGCTGCCCTTTCCTACTTCACATTCTCACCTACGATCCGCCCCCCTCCCCCCAATAATTATTTTTAAATTATTTATGTAAGCTCAGTTATAGCAGAAAATAGAGATGCCGATTGTTCAGAGTATGTAATATACAGCATGTTGCACAGAACAAAGTGGTAAGGAACTATGCAATGTAAGGAAAAACACACAAAGTAGGTAGCATACTGTGACAGACCCAACTGGGACAGGGGTTTTTGGAGGGGCCTGGGAGCATGCCTTCTACCTACTGATTATGGCCCATGGAGGAGACTGGGTTTTTTGACTGCTTCTCTCAGAGCATGGAAAAGAACTCATTCAGCATCTGATCCCATGGAGAGAGCAGATCATTCTCTCATGATTGACAACAATGTGATGAACTCTGAGAGAGAGGCTTGGATTAATTCTCTGAATAAGGACAATAAAGCTTTCCTTTTGGCATGGATGGAAAGTTCTAATATTAATCTTGTACGGGGTAATGGTCAGAGGGAATATGGTGGTCCTCCTGCAGTCTGAGTTGGAGAGGATCCTTCACTTGGGGCAGAAATATTTATCAACAATATCCCTCAAGAAATCTATGAAGATAAATTAATTCCACTGTATCCGACTGCTGGAACACTGTTTGTCTTCTTGAAATAAAGAGGAGAGGGGTATAAAACCCCTCATTGTGTCACCACAGAGTGGTGCTGTGGACACAATGGGTATAAGTGCCACGTCCCAAAAGTCAAGTTACTCAGAAAATGGGGGGGGGGGGGGGATTATGGACTTTATAGGCATGCGTGCCTATAAAGTCCATAATCCCCTTCAACATTTTTTGAGTAAATTGTTTGTCTTCTGATGACTTGTCTAGTGGACAGATTACACAAGTTAAAGCCAAACACCTGAAGACAGCATGTGTAATGTACGTTGTGTATTTAGGGTTGAAGGCGCTGGACTGTCTGGGTGACTAGTTGTTAATTAGCTTACTGTGTAATTAAGACTGATCATTCTCGATTGCCTGAGGAAGTGGCGCAGGACACACACCACCTGACCTGCCAGCCGACGAAACGCGTCGCTTTTTGATGACGCTGTCACGCTAGGACTTCCGCCCAGCTGCGTCCCAAGCCTCGCTCCCGCCTCCTACCAGCCGGCTTCTACATCCAGGTACGGCGTGGATGAACAGAGGAGTTGGCCCCGGCTCATCACATCCCGGATCTCCCCAAGAGTGACAGTGATCTATATGATATAGGATCAGCCGATATGCGCACTATTGCTCTACCTCTGTGAGTGTTTTTATTCTGCCTTCCAATAAAAGTTTTTAGCATATTGCACTTAGAGGCGCCTTCCTTTGTGCTTTGTCTTTGCAGTTACTGGACTACGTGATCTGGGTCCTTACTTTTGGGCTGCCCTCAGTGCACTCCTTTGAACTGGTTAATATATACCAATCTTTTGCTTGTTTTTTATATATGGTGTATAGATATATTCTTTTCTGTTTCTAGTATTATTTTAGTTTACCCTCCTATTCTTTTCCCGTTCTCATACACCATATGCCTGTATTTCTCATACTGCACGCATCTACCCATTTGCGCACTATCACTTGCCATACTGTGTAATTAAGATCACTGTTCGCTATTAACTGGATTGTTGCTTGAAGCTTGCATTGTCATGCTAATATCCTCAAGAGGGGTATACAGTATGTGTCTGAATTTTAATAAAAAGTAATTCCTTCGGTTTTACCTCAACGTCTGGTCTGTGTACAATGCATGGAGTAAAAGGGCTCGTATTAGCTCTCGGTCTGCAGGCAGGGTTTGGAGAGCAGGGATCACGGTTTGGCGGAAGCACCCAAGTAGAGTGCCATGGTTCAGTCACATTTGGTGGCACTTGTGGAATGCTGCCTGCAGTCTGGGACGTCCAAACCACTACCGGGATCTGAAGTCCGGAAAGCAGAAGAGGAGCGGTACAGATACAGTACCAGCCAACACGGAAGAATAATTCAGGAGGAGGATGTGAGACATGCAGTTGCAGCACAGGGGACCAGTGTCAGTGCAGGTCCTGCTGGAATGGTATGATTGCGCCCGCTGCCAACTCTAGAAGGAAGTGCTAGACAGTGAGCAGTGCCACCAGGGGAAAATTCTGCTCTCCAAAAGCCCCTGTCCTGGGTGGGTCTGTCACACATGCATAACACTGAACAGTGTGCTGTGGTCTAGTTACAGAATGAAGTTCAGAGTTTTAGGGTATAGATGATGTAACATGCAGTCTCCATAAAAACCTAAGAAGTTGGCAGTAAATTTAAGCCAGCATTGTCAGTTCCGATTCACTGGACTTGATTTACTAAAAACGAGAGTGTAAAATATGGGGCAGCTGTGCATGGTAGCTTCTAACTTCAGCTTGTTCAATTAAGCTTTGACCAAAAACCTGGAAGGGTTTCCTATGCTGTGACTGGCCCACAGCTATCACATGGTACCTATCCCAATTACAGCACCCTGTATCATGTGATTAGCTGTAGCCAAATCACAGATCACTAGTGATCACAAATGTCATGAATGGTTAACCCATTCATGCCAGTTGAAAAACGTGGTTGTTACAATGATCTTCATTGTAACGGCAAACAAAGTGTAAAAAAAAAAGATCCCTGACCACCCCTTTAGAGTAGTACAGTGTTACTATGGTGACACTGAACTATTCTGAAAGTACGTAAAAAAAAAAAAAAAATAGTACAAAATTGAAAAAAATAAAAAAAAAAGGTTAAAAATATAGAATAAAAAATTATTATTATAATTTTTTTGGCATACTGTCACCAGTCAGTGTCCCTGATCACCGCCACATCAGTCATATGATGACGCTGTACTGCACTGGTGACATAATGTAAAAAAATTACAACTTCAAAAAACGTGCCATGCCTCTTACTAAATGCCTCAGACTGCCTACTTTCCAAAAATGTTTTATTTGGGGGGGAATTTGTACTGTCCTAGCATTTTAGGGCATCAAGCAATGAGACAGACCATCAGATTGATCAGTTTTTTTTTTTTACTAAAGATATGTAGCAGAATACATTTTGGTGTAAATGTATGACAAAATTGTATTTTATTGGATATGTTTTATAAGGGAAAGTAAACATTTTTTTAGTTTGTACCGCAAAAAAAAAAACAATCAAATTGAATGAATTTGGTAGTGATCAAATATCACCAAAAGAACACTCTAGCTGTGTGTGCAGTGTTGCATGACCGCACAATTGCCAGGTAAAGTAGTGCCATGCTGAATAGCAAAAAATGTCCCGGTTATGAAGGGGGTAAACCTTCCCGGAGCTGAAGTGGTTACTTTTTTTAGTTTACTTATTATATATTTATGTGGGTTTTGCTATTTTTTTTTTCTGAAGGACAGCTCAGCACACGGAAACTGCAACAAAAAAAAAAACAGGGGGAAAAAAAGAGACTTTAAGGAATTATTCAGATAATCCCGGGACATAGAGGTCACTCTGTAACTTGCAAAGCCTTTGACAACAGGACTGTTTTAGCAATGTATGAAAGGAGCTGTCAGTGGCCTGTTAATACATTCATTCTAATAAACCACAGAGAATGGAGAGGGATTGCCAGGGGAGGCAGAGGTCAGCCGACTACAAGTATTTGTTTGGGGAGCTTCTATAAAAGGTGAAGCCACAGGGCAGTTCGTGTGGCACAGGAATGAGCCTGTTGAAATCAGATGCCAAATACATGAAGGCTAAAAACATACCAGTAACAGGATCCAGAATTAGCAGATTAAAAGAAGGCTATTGTATGCTGCAAAGGAATGTGGTGCGATTAGGAAATAAAGAGAGGTAAAAGAACTGAGATTTGTGAAGTATATCGCCTATGTCTCCATCTTCAGACCTCAGCTTTATCTGTGCTTATCTATTGTGAACAAGCATATGCTCACACATGAAGATTGTAGATTCGCATATGCACTTGGTTACCATCAGTTTGATATAATTTCCAGCAACAGTTTTCTGTCGCGCTCAGGGCTGGTCCTACCACTAGGCAAACTAGGCAGCCGCCTAGGGCACACTGCTACCTAGGGGCACCCGGCTGCTGGTTTCCCTCCGTGTCTGCATGCTCTGCAGGCTGCAGCATGTAACTAACTCAGTCCGACCGGTAGTGTAATTAGAGGAGCAGCACTGGAGCCAGCGCTAGAGGGAGCAGAGCCGATTCTTCCTGTATAGTGCCGCCTCCTCTCACATGGGCAGGGCGAAGGAGGTGGGGTCAGGAGTAGAGCCAATGGGGGCGGCAAAATAAGGTTTCGCCTAGGGTGTCAAAAATCCTTGCACCAGCCCTGGTCGCACTGGTATCTATACAACTCCTGTTCACTTTGACTCTGATAGGTTGTGTCTGGGTCATCTTACTAACCCACATTTAATTTATAAGTAACATCTTCTCCATCTTTGGAAAAAGGCATCATAAAGCAGAACTGTTAAAATAGGCCCTTGATTTGGCAGGGCACATACCAGCACTGAAATATTAAAGCAGAACTATAGTCAAAACCTTTTTTTTTAAGTTGGATAGAGTAAGGGAGGGTTATAACCCTTGTCAATTTTTTTTGCCATCTGTGTCCCATTGGGGATACTTCCCTTGACTTCCTGTCCCATAGCCAAACAGGAAGTAAGAGGAAATCTCTGCAAATTACGGGAAATGTTTAGGAACCCCCCAGATCACCAGAACTAGTGTCTCCATTGGAAGATTTTCCCTCTATTACTTTTCTGGGGACAACCCAACATTTGGGATTTTCTTTTAGGCTGGGTTCACACCTATGTGAATTGGATGCGGCTTACACCGCATCCAATTCACATGACACTTGAAAACACATTGTTTTCAATGTGTCAGGTTTACATAGGTGTGGTGCATTCGCACTCTGCATTGCCCAGAAAACATGTGCGAATTCCCAGCCTATTAAGTTCAATGGGAATGCATCTGCCCCGCAGATGTGTTCTGTACTGAACAGGGATCTTTACCCCTGCTTGGGGCACTTCCCCCTCCCTCCCTGGGCAACTGCTGCGCTGTGAGAATGGAATGGAGCCGCGGCTCCATACGTTCTCAGCAGCAAACAGGCTGGAATTCGCACCAAACTGGTGTGAATCCAGCCTCACGTTCACTTTCAATGATAATAGTAAATAGGACAAATAGAGAGGGTGAATCTCCTTAAGGCTGCATTCACACCTGAGCATATCGTTTTCAGAAAGTGGCACAATTTTACAGCGATTTTTGCCCCAATTTTTTACAGGTCAAAAGGTCACCAATGTAAAAAGCAGAGAAACGCCCAAATCTGCCCAATTCGAGCGACAAAAAAAGCTCCAGAACTTGTTTGAGCTTCAGGCGTTTAGCTTCAGGCATTTTGTAGTGGAGATGTGAACCGTCTCCATAGAGAATAATTCATTTTTTTCCCCTCCAGCGTTTTTTACCTTCAGGCATCAAGCTGCAAAACACTCAGGTGTGAATGGGTCCTTACTGGGGCACAGACAGAAATAAAGACTGACAATCATTCTCATCCCTCTCTACTCAATCCAAAACTGAAAAAAAGTTTTGCCTTTAGTTATACTGGAATATATAATTTTGTGATAACAAAATGTTTCTCCCAAGTTCATACCTTTTTTAAAAAAAAAAATTCACATTGAGTCAAAAAATAACACAGCAGTAAAGTCAGCCCAAATTTTTTCCATATTGTGAAAGATAATGTTACACCGAGTAAATTGATACCCAACATTTCATGCTTCAAAATTGTGCCTGTTTATGGAATGGCGACAAACTTTGGCACATAAAAATCTCCATCGGCGACGTTTAAAAATTTCTACAGGTTACCAATTTTGAGTTACAGAGGATGTGTTATTGCTCTTGCTCAAACGATCGCGGCGATAACTCACATGTGTGGTTTGAACACCGTTTTCATATGCGGGTGCGACTTCCGTATGCTTTTGCTTTTGCGCACGAGCTCGGCGGGACGGGGCGCTTTAGATTTTATTTTATTTTATTTTAATTTTTATTTATACACCGTCCTTTTAAAAAAAACATTTTTTGATCACTTTTATTCCTATTACAAGGAATGTAAAGTAAACATTCCTTGTAATAGAAAAAAGCATGCCAGGACCTCTTAAATATGAGATCTGTGGTCAAAAATACCTCAGATGTCATATTTACCTGAAAATGCAATAAAAAAAAAAAGTAATGTGAAAAAAAAATAATAATAATTTTCCTCCTTTAAGAGCAATGGGCAGAAGTGACGTTTGACGTCACTTCCGCCTTCAATGCTATGGAGCCGAGTGGGCAGCATCTTCCGCTTACTTGGCATCCAGGCATTGTGACGAGCTGACTCGATTGTCTCTGCTACTACCAGAGGGTCCGGTAAGTGGGGGAGGTGACGGAAAAGTAGCGCGATGGGGGGGCACCTCTCCTGCCCCCAAAAAATTATCTTGCGGCGCAGAAACCATTTTTATCTGAAAGCGGGCCACCTGCTCTTTAAAAAAAATACCGGGGTTATGGTAGCTATCTGCTACCACAGCAATGGTATTCAATGGCAAAGTATCGCCATATAATGACAGCGGAATAAAAAGAAAGCTAAAAAAAAAAATCTAACTTGGAGGGGATTGGGACTTTAAATGACACACGAGTGTGAGAAAGAGATGCTGGATGGATATGGTAAAACGATTTATTATAAAAATAGAACAATATTTTCATAGTATATCTCATATAATCAGTATTCAAATAGGTCAGTACAGACCCAATATATAATATGTGTACATGGATACAAAGGTACAAAAAACATACATTTGATGGTATACAAAACATTGCCCCCATCCATCACATTGATGTGGTTATGTAAAATATTCCATTATCGATAAACCTGCGTTGTCCATGACCTCCGCGTACCCCCGCGTACTAGAAGACCTTGTAAAAAATTGTCTTAGGTAAAGCGTTTGACGGCAGCTGGTGGCTCTACGCACGTTTCGTGACTGTATGTCACTCATCAGGGAGCAGGCTCGTCACTTGTCAAAGGTAAAGAAAAAAATTCATATAGATATATTGGGAAAACTCGCCCTTGTCGGGCGTGCCTTTTGCGGCACCTGGCGTCTCCTGGATTATTCTCAATCATTTTAGCCATGCACCATGCACTCAATCATGCTGTCTCCACTTTTTTTAGGTATGGTCACTTACATTAGTATTTACACACATCACTTGTTTTTACCATTATTCATTACCCCCACCGTCCCTTTTCCTTTTTTTTTTTTTTCCAACCACGGTTCCTCAGTCCCTCATGTTGCACCTGCTCACAATTATCTTCCACTCAGTCTTATATCACCATCCATTCCTTCACCAGACACACATTTACCCTGGAGATGCCCGTGCCTGCATGTCGGCTTGCCTGGGGGGATCTTGCTGCCATGCCTCCCGCCTCAGCTCCTGTTTGTGGATGCCCCTTGTTGGTCCCCCCTCCCCGTCTGCGTGTGTACGGTCCATGGATACAACAGATTGATTTTCTTGGGAATTTTTATTATGGGGGATTATCGTTTCCTCCCGCTTGGTGATTTTTCCCAATATATCTATATGAATTTTTTTCTTTACCTTAGACAAGTGACGAGCCTGCTCCTGATGAGTGACATTCAGTGACGAAACTTGCGTAGAGCCACCAGCTGCCGTCAAACGCTTTACCTAAGACAATTTTTTACAAGGTCTTCTAGACCAACCCCCTGCGGAGGTATGCGGAGGTCATGGACAACGCAGGTTTATCGATAATGGAATATTTTACATAACCACATCAATGTGATGGATGGGGGCAATTTTTTGTATACCATCAAATGTATGTTTTGTACCTTTGTATCCATGTACACATTTTATATATTGGGTCTGTACTGACCTATTTGAATACTGATTATATGATATATACTATGAAAATATTGTTCTATTTTTATAATAAATTGTTTTACCATATCCATCCAGTATCTTTCTCTCACACTCATGTGTCATTTAAAGTCCCAATCCCCTCCCAAGTTAGCTTTTTTTTAGCTTTCTTTTTATTCCAATTATAGGGATGGAAGATTGTGCCTCTACCCAGCCAAGCCTTCATTTAAAGTCCCAATTTTTGCCCCCTGCCTTTTATGTCAATATAATGACAGTGGGCGGTCCGGAAGTGGTTAATCTGGTTCAGAAAAGCCACAAGTTCATCCAGTTCAACCAACAAAATTACATAGAAAACCAACACACTCAAATAGAAAACCACCATATAAATTTTCCAATACCTACAGTTGATCCAGAGGAAGGAAAAAAAACCCCAATAAAGCATGATCTAATTTGCTGGGGAAAAAATTCCTTCCTCATGCCCCAAGAGGCAATAAGATTTTTTTGAGGCTGGGTTAACACTATTGCGACTTGGATGTGGGTTTCCCCACATCCATTTCGTATGTCAGGAGACTGTGACCGGCTCATAATGGAGTCGGTTCACACAGCTCCAGGATGGCTGCAGAATGAAGTGCTTTGGAGTCCTGTGCATTTTCTGGTCCATTTCAGGTCTGAATTCAGCCAAAAATTCAGAAATTGGATCTGAAACGGTGAACAGGAGCGCACCCCTGCTGTGAACCGCTCTGTACAGCAATGTGAACCCAGCCTGAATCCCTATTATTCTTTATGTATCCATCATGGCAAGTCTATCAACATAGTTCTATATTAACTTTGGGGTATAGTTACACTACTTTATTTTCGGTGAGATAAGCGAGAGGCAAAATAGTTCACATGGTAAAATTTAATAGCGCTAAAAATTGATTTGCCGTCATTTCTGGCACCAAACCTTCTTCAGCCAAAACAACCAAGTCAGTTTTCAGAAGAAGGATCAGTAGCTGGAACATAGCCACAACCTCTGTGACCCCCATTACATGCCACTATAATTCATGGCCAGTATTGTCTTGAAGAGCCAGAGAGAGAGTTGTAGATCACATAATCCAGCAAAAGGAACTATAAATGTACTGGTGCATGCCAAATTCTTAAATGTAACTAAAGCCATCTTTTTAAGATAGTGTAGCATTACTCTCTCGGGTTTTTATTGATGTCTGTGTCACTGATCCACCTTCTCTACTTATCCTGGTGTTGAGATCGGAAAGGAAAAATCTTAAGTTGTAACTGGAACAGGAAAAGAGGGGAAATATTCCAAAAGGCACACTTGTTGTGGTGACAACTGTTTTTAGGATGAGATTTCCTTTGAAGAGATTTTGCCTCACTTTCTGTTGGGTCTTTGGGACAGGAAGTGAAGGGAAATGTCCCCAGTGGGAGACAACTTACACAGGCTTTATCCATTCCCTAATCGAACCAAAACTGAAAAAAATGTTTTACATTTACTTTATCAATATTATATAAAATATTTACCTTATTTCATCATTTATGTATATCAACCAACTAAACTGATAATTTCTATGTTACACAAAGAAACCATGTGGCCCGTACACATGTTCCGAAAATCGGACGGAAATCGTTGACCGTGGAAGAATCGTACGATTTTTGGATGGTGTGTACACTTCTTTCGACAGCCGATCCCGACAATCAGAATGAAAGTTTTGGAAGGAGCAGGCTCCATAATTCTTCTCGTACGATACCAGATCGTACGATTTTCATTTAATCAGAACACTTGTCGTCCGAAAATACAATACAAATACACTACAACATATCACTTCTGTTTTTTTTATTCTGTCATACAGGAATTTTCGTGACTTTAGTACACTCTTCTGATTCGATCGAGAGCAGCATGCAAAAAAAAAACGGACGATCTGTCATCCGATTTTGCGAACGTGTGTACGGGCCATTGGATGCAGTATCTCCTTCAAGCTAAGTCCATAGTATATACAGTATCTCACAAAAGTGGTTACACCCCTCACATTTTTGGAAATATTTTATTCTATCTTTTCATGTGACAACACTGAAGAAATTACACTTTCCTACAATGTAAAGTAGTGAGTGTACAGCTTGTATAACAGTGTAAATTTGCTGTCTCCTCAAAATAACTCAACACACAGCCATTAATGTCTAAACTGCTGGCAACAAAAGTGAGTACACCCCTAAGTGAAATTGTCCAAATTGGGCATTAATAGCCATTTTCCCTATCCGGTGTCATGTGACTTGTTAGTGTAACAAGGTCTCAGGTGTAAATTAGGAGCAGGTGTGTTAAATTTGGTGTTATCGTTCTCAAGCTCTCATACTGGTCACTGGAAGTTCAACATGGCACCTCATGCCAAATAACTCTCTGAGGATCTGAAAAAAAGAATTGTTGCTCTACATAAAGATGGATTAGGCTATAAGGAGATTGCCAAGACCATGAAACTGAGCTGCAGCATGGTGGCCAAGACCATACAGCGGTTTAATAGGACAGGTTCCAATCAGAACAGGCATCGCCATGGTCGACCAAAGAAATTGAGTGCACATGCTCAACGCCATATTCAGAGGTTGTCTTTGGGAAATAGACGTATGAGTGCTGTCAGCATTGCTGCAGAGGTTAAAGGGGTGAGGGGATAGCCTGTCAGGGCTCAGTAAGCCTCTTCTGAAGATGATGCTAAAGAAAGCCTACAAACAGTTTGCTGAAGACAAGCAGACTAAGGACATGGATTACTGGAACCATGTGCTGTGGTCTGATGAGAACAAGATAAAATTATTTTGTTCAGATGGTATCAAGCATGTGTCACGGCAAACAGGTGAGGAGTACACAGACAAGTCCGTCTTGCCTACAGTCAAGTGTGGTGGTGGGAGTGTCATGGTCTGGGGCTGCATGAGTGCTGCCGGCACTGGGGAGCTACAGTTCATTGAGGGAACCATGAATGGCAACATGTACTGTGACATACTGATCCCCTCCCTTCAGAGACTGGGCCGCAGGGCAGTATTCCAACATGATAATGACCCCAAACACACCTCCAAGATGACCACTGCCTTGCTAAAGAAGCTGAGGCTAAAGCTGATGGACTGGCCAAGCATGCCTCTAAACCTAAACCATATTGAGCATCTGTGGGGCATCCTCAAAATGGAAGGTGGAGGAACACAAGGTCTCCAACATCCACCAGCTCCGTGATGCCATCATGGAGGAGTGTAAGAGGACTCCAGTAGCAACCTGTGAAACTCTGGTGAACTCCGTGCCCGAGAGGGTTAATTCAGTGCTCGAAAATAATGGTGGCCACACAAAATATTGACACTTTGGGCCCAATTTGAACATTTTCACTTAGGGGTGTACTCACTTTTGTTGCCAGCAGTTTAGACATTAATGGCTGTGTGTTGATTTATTTTGAGGGGACAGCAAATTTACACTGTTATACAAGCTGTACACTCACTACTTTACATTGTAGCAAAGAGTCGACTCTTCAGTGTTGTCGCATGAAAAGATAGAATAAAATATTTACAACAATGTGAGAGGTGTGCTCACTTTTGTGAGATACTGTAGGTATTCCTTTGTGAGGATCTGCAGTCAGCTACTCAAAGAGAAAACTATATATACAAGACTCTTATGCTGGATCGCTAAGTTCCCCATTATTATTGTAGAGTATGGAACATTGAATGAAGCTAAAGAAGGGAAAACTAATTTTAAACATACTGAAAGGGGAGTGGAAGATGCAATATTACAGCGTTTCACCTTTATGGACAGGAAAGTCCTTGGACTTCTAACCAGTAGTGTTGAGCGAACCCGGACTGTAACGTTCGGGTCCGTACCAAACTTTCGGGTGTCCGTGGCATGGACCCGGACATTTAAAAAATCGTTCGGGTTCGGTCCGGGGTTCTGCTATTTTACTCCACGTGTTGAGAAGCTGCAGGGCAGCCAATCAGGGACGTCGAAGAGTTGTGCACCTCATTTTATCGTCTTGGGGCCTGGCTTGGGCTTGCTAAAAAATTTACAGGCCCAGGTACGGTGCCTGTGGGCTTTCAAACCATGCCTGGGCTTGCAATGTCAGGCCCAAGCGAGTTGTGATGACCAATCTTCAGGTTCCTGAAAGGACAGGTATTTCCACTTTGCGACATTATAACGTAGAAGGTGAGGGGAAAGTCATACAAATTTTAATCAAAAGGGAAGAAATCGAAGTAAGTTACAAGGTATGAGATGTTATTATTACCCCTTGAAT
>BLSH010277968.1:815619-839282 GCA_018402905.1 Glandirana rugosa | reverse complement strand
TTACAAGGAGGGAAAACAGTACACCTCTCTGAACAGTGTCTGGGAGGCTGTGGTTGCTGCTGCACGCAATGTTGATGGTGAACAGATCAAAACACTGACAGAATCCATGGATGGCAGGCTTTTGAGTGTCCTTGCAAAGAAAGGTGGCTATATTGGTCACTGATTTGTTTTTGTTTTGTTTTTGAATGTCAGAAATGTATATTTGTGAATTTTGAGATGTTATATTGGTTTCACTGCTGAAAATAAATAATTGAAATGGGTATATATTTGTTTTTTGTTAAGTTGCCTAATAATTATGCACAGTAATAGTCACCTGCACACACAGATATCCTCCTAAAATAGCTACAACTAAAAACAAACTAAAAACTACTTCCAAAAATATTCAGCTTTGATATTAATGAGTTTTTGGAATCATTGAGAACATGGTTGTTGTTCAATAATAAAATTATTCCTCAAAAATACAACTTGCCTAATAATTCTGCACTCCTTGTATATAGTCCTGTCAATCTAATTATCTTTCTATAACTCAAGAAAGCCATGTGTAGACTTGGTGCGCTCTGAATCGGGAGATATATTAAAAAGAACATCCTCACATTTCTTTAAATTTGCAAGCTCTCTTAGTGGACTTGCAAATGTTCTGCAGGCATAAACAAGAAGCATGCAACAAAGAATACCAACAATGTCTTCCATGTATTCCTAGAAAACGCTGTCTCTCAACCTCCTGCCCTTAGCACATTTCCTTTTCTACAGGCTTTCAGACACCATAATAAAGGCATGCGATCTAATAAAATTATGATTAAAAGCTGTTCTTGGCGCAACCAGCGCTTCCTTAACCACTTGACCTCCGGAAGATTTACCCCTTCCTTCAACACCAGGCATTTTGTTGCGATACAGCACTGCGTTATTTTAACTGACAATTGTACGTCCGTGCGACACTGTACCCAAATAAAATTGATGTCTTTTTTCCCACAAATAGACCTTACTTTTGGTGGTATTTGATCACCTCTGCATTTTTTAAATTTTTTTACGTGCTGCGTAAACTGCCGGTGCTATAGAAATCCTGTATAATAATAATAAAACATATCCAATGAAAAATGTTTTTTAAAAAATCTAATTTCTCCATAAATTTAGGCCAATACGTATTCTGCTACATATTTTTTGGTAAAAAAAAAAATCACTATAAGGGTATATTTACTGGCTTGCGTAAAAGTTATAGTGTCTACAAACTATGGGATATTTTAATTTTGTCACTAGTAATGGCAGTGATCAGCGACTTATTGCGGGACTGCAATATTGCGGCAGACATTCTGACACTTTTTGGGGACCAGTGACACAAATACAGTGATCTGTGCTAAAAAAATATGCACTGTCACTGTACCAATGACACTGGCTGGGAAGGGGTTAACATCAGGGATGATCAAAGGGTTAAATGTTTTCTTAGCCAGTGTTTTACTATACTGTGTGAGGTGCTTTTACTAGGGGAATAAATTAAATTTATTTCCTGCTACCCAGGGACATTCATTTTATCCCTTCCCTCCTGTCAGAACAGCGATCTGCCTGGTTTACATAGATGGACTGCCATTCTGCCTCTCTACCTGGGGGAGTTGGATCACGTAGAGGTGCCGCCCTGTAGCAGTAAACATGCTATAGGGAGGACCCTAAATGGTTGAAAAGGATCTTCACCCTAGAGAGAAAAATTAAAAGATAGCAGCTGACTTAAAAAAAAAAAAAGACACATACCTATCCAGGGATCCAGCACTGTTCTCACCCGAGCCGTTTTTTTGCCAGTCTTTGTTTCCCTGTCTCCAGCATGTTTACTGTGGAAAGCTGGCTGTGACTCTATGTGACTCCACACTGCACAAGCGTGAGCCGCACTGTGCTTTGTGAATGGTCATGCAGTGTTCTGGGACCTGTGACATGTTCTAGAAGGCTGCAGGCAAAGGGGGTGAACTGAAGTAAGAGCAGGAACCAAAACTAGGTATCCACCCCCCCAAGAGCTTAAATGTGGCAAATGTAGTGGGGGGGGGGGGTGGGGATGGGGGAGGAGAAGGACTAAGTGGAACTTCTCCTTTAGGGTGAAGTTCCAATTAAACACTAGGTCATTAAAGTGGAGTTCCACCCAGTTAAGAGTCAGCAGCAAAAAAAAAGTGTAGCTGCTGGCTTTTAACAATCAGACACTCACCAGTCCCAGGCTCCAGCGATGCAGTCGCCCGAGGGCTCGCTCTTCTCCCCCTCCCCTTGGTGGCGCCAGCATCACAAGTGTGGGCGCTGCGCCTTGTGAATGGCCGAGGTATTTTCTGGGACTTGTGACATGTCCCAGAAGATCGCCTAGAGCAGGGTTTCTCAACCAGGGTTCCGTGGAACCCTAGGGGTCCTCCAGAGATTGCTAGGGGTTCCTTGAGCAATGGTCAATTTCTACCTCCCAGATAAATTCCCAATGACGTCATTGATCTTATTAGCTATCTGTAAGGGGGTAATTTTTCCCAATGACCACAAGTGTAAGGAGCATTGTTCCCATTGAACATCACACTAATGTATCATGAGTTGTAGATTTTTAATTTTTAGCAGGGGTTCCCCGAGACCGGAGAATTATTTCAAGGGTTCCTCAGTGTTGAAAAGGTTGAGAAAGGCTGCCCTAGAGGGAGGGGGGAGGGTGGACTTCCTTACGGAGCTGCGGCTCTAGGAGAGGAAGTGGACCTGGGACCCTGTGGAAACAGGGTCTCCCCCCTGCCCCCCCCCCCAAAAAAAAACAACATGCCAATTGTGGCATGTCAGGGGGTCACCTTCCTTTAAAGCGGAAGTTCCACTGTTGGGTGGAACTCCGCTTTAAGGACTGCTTTTCAATAATAGACAACTAAACTGAAAGTATCAACATCAAGGTTATGTGGAATCAATGTGAATATGCTAAAGCATGATCTTTTTTTTTTAATTTAATAAGTTTACATGCATACCTCAATGGCAGTGCTAAATTCTCTATTAATTCTTCTTTTTTGTTGGACGTCTGTTCATGATAATGCTGGCTCCAAAGAGCTTTAACAGTCAAACTTTATTCTTTCCCCATCAAAGTATCAGCTGAAAGTTGAAGAATGTCTTTCAGCCGCCTGAAAACTAATACTTAGCATTTAGGATAAGACACAGTTTATCCAAGAATTATGTCTCAACTAATTCTCTCCCACAGCCATAATTTGGTCGGAAATACAAATAAACCACATTCCGTTTCAAAGAACATTTTTTTTCTGTATGTTTAATTATTTTTCCCACCTCGTCCAGTCCAAGATTCATCTTAATTAACTTCAAATGTGATTTATAAACAACTGGTGAAAAAAAAATATGCAATATTTGAAATTCTTTGAACTTATAGCAAATTATTTCTCCTAACCACAAAATAAAACCATTTCCCTTTTTCTGTCTTGAAGCACAACTTTTTTTTTTTTTATGCAGTCGTTCCCTTAATGGCATGTTTAACTAGCACCACTTAGAGCAGGCCCTCCCTAGATAACAAATTTGGAAATAATTTAAAAGGTGGTCAGACCACATTTACACATAAGCAAATAGGCCTTAAATTGCTAAACAAACACAACATCTAGAGGTTTATAGCAAAATGGGATTTTATGATACAGATAAAATAGAAATTATACAAGTTTCTTTTTCTTTCTTTAAGAAATGACAAACCTTTAAAAGAATTTTTAAACGCATAAAAATTCCACTAGACATAATCTAGTTGGTACATGCATTTTAGTTGCAATAAAACTGATGTAAAAGTGTTTGCCACACCCAAAAATGTAACCTACAAAATACAAAGCTAAGTAATTTAGCAGAACGAAGCAGCAGTGTGATCACCCTAGAACAGGGGTAGGGAACCTGCGGCTCTCCAGCTGTTGTAGAACTACATTTCCCATGAGGCATTGCAAGGCTGATGGATACAATTACTCCCAGAAGCATGATGGGAAATGTAGTTCTACAACAGCTGGAGAGCCGCAGGTTCCCTACCCCTGCCCTAGAACATGAAATGTGTTAGGACTACAGAGCAACCCCCTCTCCATATCATGGGGTAGATGTTTTGCAGTTCATATAGAGAACTCAGGCAGAGCAGTTATTGTTATTTAACCACTTGACCACTGGGCACTTAAACCCCCTTCCTAACCGGATCAATTTTCAGATTTCAGTGCTCTCACAATTTGAATGTCAATTACTCAGCCATACTACACTGTACCCATATGCATTTTTTGTCCTTTTTCACACAAATAGAGCTTTCTTTTGGTGGTATTTAATTACCCCTGGGTTTTTTATTTTTTGTGCTATAAATGAAAAAGAGCGAAAATTTTGTAAAAAAAAATGCATTTTCTTCATTTCTGTTATACATTTTTGCAAATTACCGTATATACTCGAGTATAAGCCAAGTTTTTCAGCACATTTTTTGTGCTGAAAAACAACCCTCTCGGCTTATACTCGAGTCAGTGTCTGTGGGTGATGAGCAGATTCACTTTACACAGAGCAGGCTACTTCTAAGAGCCACTCCGTGCATGAAACTGTGACCTGATTACATTGGAATGCAAAGAATGCTGAGAGAGGTGTCAGATTTTCAACTTGATGTCGGGGAGGTAGGTGGGCCCTGGTGTTAGCTGTTCAGTCCTGCCACCTCCTGATCTCTGTGAAGATCTGCAGCTCTCTCTCTCAGCATTCTCTGCATTCCAATGTAATCAGGTCACAGTTTCATGCACGGAATGGCTCTTAGAAGCAGCTGCTCTGTAGATTGTGAATCTACCATACTCATCTCTTCTGTGTTCTGGCTCCCTGTCCCTGTGTTCTGGCTGCATTTCCCACCCTAGGCTTAAACTCGAGTCAATAACTTTTCCCAGTTTTTGTGGTAAAATTAGGTGCCTCGGCTTATACTCGAGTATATACGGTAGTAAGTTTTCTTTATAAAAGTTGGCCTAAATTTATACTGTTACATATCTTTGGTAAAAATAACCCAAATCAGAGTATATTATTTGGTCTCTGTGAAGGTTATAGAGTTTACAATCTAGCTGCCAATCACTGAAAATTGATCATACCTGACGTACTGATGGCCTATCTCATTTCTTGAGACCCTGACATGCCAGGAAAGTACAAATACCCCCCAAATGACCCCTTTTTAGAAAGTAGACATTACAAACTATTTAGTAAGAGGCATGGTGATTTTTTTAAGTTGTAATTTTTTCCCACAATTCTTTGCAAAATGAATATTTTTTATTTTTTATTTTTCACAAAACGGTCATATTAACAGGTTATTTCTAGCAACAAGCATATGCATACCACACCCCAAAACACGTTTTACTATGCCTCCCAAGTATGGCAATACCACATGTGTGAGACTTTTACACAGCCTGGCCACATACAGAGGCCCAACATTACACGCAAATAAAAGAAAAATAATACAGTGCGTACAATTGCACAAGTCATATTGTAACTGAATGTTATTAAAAATTACCTGTCCCTTTTCAGTCTGCAGCCACTGTAATTTTCTATAAATGCAATGTGTACTGACCACTCCCCAGAAACCTTTCCTGCTTATGTGAATGGCTCACCAATTTTCCCAGAAGTCTACCTAAGGTAAAAGTCAGATTTCAGGCATCCCTGCAACAAAAATTTAATTTTTTGGTGAGATACTTCCAATAGGAACACGTCTAAAGCGATGCAGGCCCAGCAGATTTACTCATTAGTGCTCTGCAGCTGCAGACCTGATTGATAGTTATGAAAAACACTCCCATTAGACCTATTCGGCACAGAGGAACACACAGGGATTTCTTCATAACAACAAAAGGAAGGAATCTGCAATAAAGTTTGTTATAATTATTGCAATGTCCATAGATCACCATGGGGGGGAAGGTTTTTTTTCTCAACAAAAGTGGAGTTACGCTTTCAGAATTCAGTGTTGCATTTTCAGCAATGTAAAAAGCTCACTGAATTTCTGACAGGATCAACAAGATTTTGCCAGATTTATGTAATAGTGGCTGTGGGGTAGAGGATACCCTGCCACTGTCACGGGCAAAAGGGTGAGGGGATGAGCGGGGCATGAGTTGGAACATGTTACATGCTGCATTCAAAATACAGGTGTAACATGTTCCAAAGATGAATTTAAGTGATGTTAAAGGCAGATTATTTTTTTAAATAACAAACATGTCATACTTACCTGCTCTGTGTAATGGTTTTGCACAGAGCAGCCCCGATCCTACTCTTCTCGGATCCCACTCTGGTGCTTCTGACCCTTCCCTCCTGCCTAGTGCCCTCTTAGCAAACAGCTGCTATGGGAGCACTCAAGCATACTCTCTCCCGAGCCACTGCTCTCAGTGTTCATTCACACAGGGATTGCAGCTCGGCCCCGCTCCCCACTCTTTCCTCATTGGCTCACTGGTGTTAATAGGCTTTTGGATCAATGGATTATTTATCTTGAATTTTGTCACACTTTGGGAATTGAGCAACACATTTCTGAGGAATGAACGGGGGCTAAAGAATGACAAACCCATTGCTCCAAAGAAGAGAAGTTGCAATCTTTGCTCAAAATTCTGCATATTCCTGGTTATATTTTAAATGTGTTCTATTTGTTGGATGCAAGGCCCTATCATAATCTATTTCACACCAAATAAAATTTGGTCTGGAGTTTCTCTTTAACTTAACAGTATGGTTTGGGTTACGTGAACAATCCTTACAAACATATAAACTTTATACAGACAATGCGTTTTACTGCCTTATTCCATTGCAGATCCCCCACCCCATCCCCACTGGTTGCCTGGCTGACTTTGGACCACAGCACAGTTACTCCTTTTTTTTAAATAAATGTCAAAGAATAAAATCATTATACTAACATGTGTTGAAAGTACTCAGGGCCTCCATAAGAACTGCAGAGACTGTTCACAGGTGCCCAGTGCTCTCGAGCACTGTCCTCTTGGGTGAGAGTCCCCCACTCCCATGGCTCCAATCCTGTATGGCTATAATCTGGGAGAGCTGCACACATGGCTGGAGGTATTCCAGTTGGGACACTCAGCAGCAGAAGACCGTCTATCTCAAGGGAATGCTGTTCACAGGGTTACCATGACAAAGTTTTTCGGGGGCATGCCCCCCTTTGTCAGGTCACAGACACCCAATCAAAAGCCGCTATAAATAGCGCTTATATGCATAACTAAATTAACCCCTTATGAGCATAATATGTATATATGGGATCAGCTGAAGCTGTAAATATCATGACTACTATAAACATCATATAAAAAAATTGCCCATAAATGTACATTATTAAAATGTAATTAAAAGATATGTGTCTATATATGAAATTCGTTGTTAAATCCTCAAATTAATAAAAAACACTAAAATGAAAGATTAATAAAAAAAAAACTAAAAGCAGCTGAGCTGATGCATATTAGTAAAATTATACTTCGTTGTAAGTTGGCTCCAATGAATTTCTGGGTGTTGCAGGCATGAGAGCAGTAGCTAATGTCAGTGATGGACTCCAGTCTGTGTAACTGGAGGATGAGAGAGGAAGGTTGGGGTACACATGATTTCAAAGCAAAATGAATATCACAGAATGCAAAATACATCTACATACTATAGCACGACCAGGTTCTGTTTTCCTTACAAAATAAAAGTAATATACTTTACTAAACCTTGACAGTGTGTTACTTGTTTTAAGCATTTCTAAGCAACCTATTTTTGGTGGTGCCTTAGAAAAATGCTTTGAATTTCTGCTTCACCCTTACCTTAATGTATGAAAATCATAAGAATTGCTTGTAGTACATACTGTATAAATGTCATAGATTGTTACAACAATCCTTTAAGGAGCTGAGTCTTTGCCCTAAAGAAGGTGTGAAGTGTAAAATGTCCAGAAAGTGGACAATTAGTGATGTTAAACTATTTTACTGGGCACAAATCTGGAGTTTCCTCTATAAAATAACCGACAGCTTCCTGCTTATTTAGTTCATATAGGTTAAATGTCTATTTAACAGTATTATTCTATTAAGCACTATAATTTGGCACAGTCTGAACAGACGGAAGTAGTTTAAGGGTGTGATATCCTCAACATCAGAAAAATAGCACTAAGTACGCATGTATATAGCATATACGGAGATGGTAACAAACAACAGAGTCTAAAGACAAAAAACACAGACATCTCAGACTTAGAAAGTATGCATGCTATACACTACTGCATGGTGATATTTTCAGCAGGAACCCCATTTCTGAGTACCAGCAGGACTATACACTACAAGTATTAACTGGTCACAGACATCTCAAAAGTGCATTGAAAGTTTTTGGATACTCAAGCAGAGCTTTCTTAAAAACATCCACAAAGTCAAGCAAAACAGGGTCTATTAAGTCATCACATATGTAGTTGAAGTGTCCAAAAAACTTAGAAGGATCTTTAACCACTGCAACCATGTGTCCTTCAAGCCCACCATTATACCAAGGGCACTTTCACACTGGCGCGTGGGGCAGTAGAGGTAAAGCCCCTCTAAGCAGACGAGAGCGGGGAGCTTTTAACCCCCCACAAGGGACTAAAAAGATGTCAAAAGTGCGCGGCACTTCAGAAGCGGTGTTCTGCCGCTTCGGAAGTGCTGCCCATTGATTTCAATGGCAGGGGCGGTGGAGGAGCGTTGTATACACCGCTCACCGCACCGCCCCAAAGATGCTGCTTGCAGGACTTTTCCTAATGCCCTGCAAGAGCACCGCCCCAGTGTGAAAGCACTTGGGCTTTCACACTGGGGTGCATTGGGATGAGTTTTTCATGTGATATTGTTAGTGCAAAAGCGCCTGAAAAACGTCACAGTGTGAAAGTGGCCTTAGACAGAAGCTTGTACATCTTACAGACCCAACACCCAAGCACAAGCAAAGTAATTTGGTATGTGCAGTGCAGTGTAGTGAGACATGCAAAGACTTGTACAGTAGGGAGACAAAACAACTTCTCAACATATAAATGGTCCAGCACATGAGGACAAACTGTGCAGGTAAAGACTTCTAAAAGCTTAGAGAAAAGGTACATTCATATGAGGTGCACAATTCGGACAGAGAGGACAACTGGTTCCCAAGAGATGTAAAAGAAGCAATTTACATCAAACTGGAACAAAGAAGGGATGGGTCCTTCAACGCCGTCTGTCTTCCACATATGATATTTTAACATCACTCACCCACCGATTTGACAATTCACACATTTAGCCATGTAAAATTCCTGATACCAAGGATATGGGATTATGTAATTAGAACAGGGTGGTTCCACAAACTTCACACCTTCCATCCTGTTCTTGGACAACCAACAGCTTGTCTCAGCTCTGAGCACTTTTCCCAGAAGAGCAATAACAGGAAGCTTGTCTCGGGAAAGTGCTCAGAGCCGAGACAAGTTGCCAAGTAGCGTCCTTTTCCTTCCTAGCAGTTGTCTGGTCAGCCACAGCAGGAGGGAAGGTGGTGCAGGTTGGACCTCATAACTAGGGTTAAGAAGCACCTAGCAACATTGAACAAACTACACATAATTTATCCTATGGGAGATCGAACAGTTAAAAAAATATATAATGATAAATCTTCTTTAAGCTGTCTGTGGTGCCTGTGTAAATATAAAGACTGGGATATGTTCCCAACACTCATTAGAACTGAAGAAGTGGCTTGGAGAAGCTACAAAATGTCTTCAACATATAAGTCCAGTTGAAAAATACTGTGACCTGAATAAAAGAAAATATTTACAGATGTATAATATATTCTTATAAAGATTTTTAAATGTTATCAAATTTTTCATTAGTAAGAGAGCCTGATATTATGTATATATGTATAGCCAAAACTTTTTTTTTCAGTTTTGGATATCATAGGGTAGGATTGAAACCCCTGTCAGGTTTTACTGCTGACCAGAGCTCCGTTTGAGGAAATGACCCATAATTACTGTTCCTCAGAGGGCCTTTCAACAGACAGGAAATGAAGGAAAATATCCAAAAGCAACAAAGACAAATTTTTTATTTTTTTTTTAAATTAGGTAAAGGAACACTAAATCCCCTATTAGCTTGTTACTGGTGTCTGTCCCCCTGTTTTTTCCTAAATCCTGTCTGGTAAAAGAGAAGAATAGTCACCTAAGTGAACCCAAAACAGGGAAAAGCACAAAAATGGTCTTCTTCTATGAATCAATCAAGAAAGAGGGGCCCAACACCAAGCAGACAGGTTTTATAAGTCAATAAGGCATTTTCTGTTCCTGTCAGAGGAAACCTGCAGCAGAAGACTAGTTTGGTCTGCCTTCAGATACCCCAGGGTGAAAACCGAGCCTTCCTTCGACATCCTCCACTTGCAATGCAAGGCCTGAAATGTACAGCACCTTCTCCTCCTAAAGCTACCAGTTGAGAAGAAGTGGCTTCAGAGTCCTTAGAGGGATCACAGCGGACAAGACTAAGACTCATTGCATGGTCCACAATGGGAACCAAACTACCTCTCCTGACACAGGAAGGACTCTCATTCCTTCTCAGTGGTGAAGAAACATTAGTATGCAAGTTGGTGTCCAGTGGTGTCTGAACCAGGGCACCTAACCAAAGAGGAATCCCTTGATGTACTATGAGCTATCTATTTTTAAAATCCAGAAGAAGATTGTCCTATGAGAGGAACCCCACAGAGATGGGGAGAGAAATTCTGATCAGCTATCCGATAGGGAACACTCATTGATTAGGCCAGGAACTTACTGATCCAAGACAAAATACCTGAGGAAATTAGACCCAGCTGCAATTTGCATGTAATTAGCCCATCAGCAGAATGCTGTCTGTTAGGGGGTCCATGGTGACAGCTCTTTTCACGAAAGGTCTTTGGAGTGTACCAGAATTGGATCAAAAGGGATGAGGTTCGTAGGGTAGACACTGGAGCCAACACCATGAAGAGTACTAGGTGTGCAAGGGCAACACTGAGTGATCATAGCTCTGTTAGCTCAGAGAACAGCTAGTGTAGACTCCAAGTGCCTGAATTGGAAGCCAGAGGATCTCTCTGGAGTAGAGGGATGAAAGCACTGATGGCTACCAGGTACCAATAATGTTTCTACATACCCTAAGACCCCTTTCACACCAAGGCGTTTTTTCAGGCATTTTTGCTCTAAAATTAGCACATAAAAAGCGCACCAAAAAACGCTCCCCATGCATCTCAATGGATGCTTTCACACCGAGGCGTTGCACTTGCTAGGTGTTGCTAAAAGTCCTGCAAGCAGCATCTTTTCAGCTTGTTTTGTGCGCTCAAAATAGCTCTTCAAAAACGCCCATGTCCATTGAAAATAATGGTTAAGCGCTTGAAAAACGCTTGAAAAGCGCATGAAATGTGTACTGAGGCTGTGGAAAGGTCACATGATTGACACACAAAGGCTTGAAAAGTGATTGAAAAGTGCTTAAAAAACACCATTAGAGGGGCGCTATTTATAGCACTAGCGCTTCAAAAGCGCAGCAAAGCACACACACTAAAATCATGGCATTTTACAGGCTTTTTTCCAACGCCTTGGTGTGAAAGGAGCCTAATTGAAGAAAACTGCTCTGAAGGAAAGGGCCGTGGTCAGAGTGGGACACAGCTCCTGAGGCTAAGCTACCACGGGATATAGAGCAAAAACAACTAGGATGGAGAGCCTAAAGGGGCCGGGAAGGGTCTGTTAATTTGTGCACTGCCTCAGAGGGTGAACAGCTGAAGAAAGTAAGAGATTAGTCTGTAAACTTAAAGAGGCACTCTGTGCACCTAAATAAAAATGCAACAAATAGACCCAAGGCCCTCAACCATAGAATGGGCTAGCAGTTATGTGTGGTAGTAACATGCATCCTCTTGATCCAGTCCCATGCTGTGTGCAATCTACTGGAGGAAAGGAGATATCCAAAACAGAAACACAAAGGCTATATGCTGCGCACTGGTAAAGTCAAGGTCTCCATGAGAAACAAGTAGATAAATTGGTGGATGATGAATAAACAAATAAAACTGGCTTCCATATAAACCATGAAGTAACATTTATTATGTGGCCATATGTAAAGCACACAGTTCTGATAAAAACACAGTCATGTGTGAACGACAGAGTCTAATTTAAAGGGTAAAAGCCCAAGTCTCATCCAGTTTCAAACACTAAATGGAGGGCGCAGCACTTGTGATAGAAACAGGCTCAAGGTTCACATACCAACCGGAAGGCTCACTGAGATCAGCTGTTGGTGTCCCACAGGGAAGGGGCACTTCAGTGTGGTGTGCAGTAAAGCTGGAACCCACCAAGAGTATGGCTGCTCGCAAGATTGAGACAATAATGCTGCAGGCCAAGGGAGATGACGTGGCCCCTCTCTGGCGGCCCGTGTCAGAGGAAGGGGAGGGACCAGGGGGGCACTCCAATCAGAAAACAAGTTTCAATGCTCCTGGCTTCTTCTGCTTTACTACACACCACACTGAAGTGATAGCTGCTCTGTAGAGACCAGCACAAGCAGCTATGTAGCAAAGAATTTAATGATGGGAAAACAAGCTTTGAAAAATGATCAATTTAATTTTCGGTTGATCTCTCTTGATAGGAATAATCTATTCTGACACACAGGAAATTAGATTTAAATCAATAGTTGGAAGATATGACTATAGGTTATTAACTTTGTTATCTTTGTTGCGATAATACCATTAGTCTGCTGCAGGCAAGAGGAAGCATTTCCTCAGTCTTCTTTCCCTCACTGTAAAGCTGACCAAAGATTGATCGAAATTCGGCCAGATCAGCAAAAATTCTCATGTGGTCATCCCTGTTTGAGAGAAGTAGATCGCTAGACCAACTTCTGTTGAACATGAATGTTGGAAAAGGATTGTCGATCTGTGGCTGCAGCCAATTGACTGCCACCAATGGTCAGTATATTCTGACAGTGGAGAGTCCTGCTGTCAGAATTCAAAGTCTCAGCAAGGGGGGGTTTCTCCATTTACCTTGCATGCATGCATTGAAGGAATCTATCCCTCTATCATAGACCCATCTATGGCCAGCTTAACTTTGTAGCAAGGTGAGAGGCTGCAGCAGGAGCTAATCTGTGGACTCACATAGATTTCATCACATACCAAAAAGCCTCACCATACCATATCACAAATGGTGATCACTTCCAAGATCCAGATTCTCCCTATGGCTATGCTCCCCAATATTGCTCAGTATAACATTGGCAGTGCACACTTTGAAAAAAGATCAATTTCTTTCCCAATCAATCTCTCTCGATAGGAATAGTCTATCTGTAGTTGACAACCCAATTTATAGATACGCAGCACATAGAGAAGTGGATTGCAATCAATAGTTGAAAGATACAATTGTAAGTTATTAATCATATCTCTGTTTCCAGCATGCAAACTCATGATGTGATCAATCAAAATGCAATCAAGATCATTGTCAAAGCATCTCAGTACTGCCGATTGAACAAAGCAAATTATAATTTTCCACTCAGTATGTTTGAATCTAATACCACCCTTGTGATAGCGATAAAAGTGATCCAAAATAAATAAAATAAATGTAAAGTGCCCCTGTCGCCCCATGCTCACACGCAAAGACAAGCGCACACGTCCATCCCACAAGCATATGTAAACTGCGATTGCACCACACGTGAGGTATCATCATGAACGTCAGAGTGAGAGCAAGCATTCTAGGGCCAGACCTCCTACTGTAAAGGCTTTTATAATGTTGCTTATGTATAATTTAAAGTACCACAGTTGGTCACTGTTCCACGGGCATGCATGATTTTAACGCGTGACTTGTTTGGTATCTATTTACTCAGCGTAATATCATCAACATCAGACTCTGCTGAACAATTCTATAACTCTGATCAGCGTATTACAATCCGCTGATCAGAGTTATTAACCCTAAGTGTGACCGCTGCCCCCCCCCATGCTGCCGCTTCCCTGTCTCCTGCCTCTCCACTTCCCACCGCTCCCTTCCACATAAAACTACTCCCCCCACTCTCCTTTACTATCCCCTTCACCCCCCCCATCACTGATTACCCCTCCTCCACCTGATCCGACCCCCCATCCCGCAAACCGGATCCCGCAGATACCATCCCTCCTTTGCCGTTCCTGCCAACTTCAGGTGCTGCATGGGGCTTGGGGGGATCCAGATGTGCCCCCCCAGTCTGATGACACCCCCATCCAAGCCCCCGCACCCCCAAACCATCACTGCTCAGGCGGCATCCCTCCTTCCCCTCCCGCAGTCTCCAGCTGCTGACCAAATTGAACTCCATCGATCTGTCATGCTGAGAGTGCGGGGGGGGATGCAGGTGGTGGAGAAGTTAGGGCTTAGGGAGGCTTAGTAAGCATTTGTTTACCAAGCCCCCCCCGCGCGTAGTACAGTGGGTGCAGGCATATTTGAAAGCTGTGGGTGAAAAAGAAATGTTTGCATATGTCCGATTTTTATTTTTTCTCAAAAAGGCGCAATTTAAAATTTACAAATATTTGTTATTTATTAATACAATGCAGGTTACGCTTTTATATTTAGAGGAAACTTAGAAGGATTTTAGTAAAATGTGTTGTTTGTATCTGCTAATAATGATTTTAGTGCATTTTTAGCGAAAATATTGGTTGGTAAATATTTGCGCAAATATCGAAGGGCCTTAAAAATCGGTAGCACCTTCCATTTATTCTACTGGCCCTATGCCTTTAGAAAATATATGGTTTTGGTGGTCTTAAACAAACTCTGAAAGCTGTAAGAGAACAATGAAAACCTTTTTAGAGAATAGCGGTTATTTACATTTTTGCGTACTTTCACTTTTCACCATTTTGCAAAAATGCTTAATTTAAAAATTACCAATATTTACGATTTATTAACTCAATACAGGTTAAGCTTTTATATTTAGTAGGAATTTTGTAAAATTTGCAGTGTTTATATCTGCCAAATATGATTTTAGAGAATCTTTAGCAAATATATTGTTTTGATAAACATTTGCGCAAATATCGCAGGGCGTTAAAATCAGTAGCACCTTCCTTTTATTCTACTGGTCATGTGCTTTCAGAAAATATATGGTTTGGGGAGTATTTAACAAACTCTGAAAGTTGTAAGGAAAAAATGAAAGCCTCTAGATTTTTGGAGAATTTTGGATATTTACATTTCTGCGCATGTTCGATTCTCACCATTTTGCAAAAAGGCGAAATGTAAAATGTACAAATAGTGGTTATTTATTAAATCCATACAGGTTAGCTTTTATATTTAGTAGGAGTTTTGTAAAATGTGCTGTGTTTTTATCTGCTAATAATGATTTTAGTGTATTTTTAGCGAAAATATTATTATAATAAACAATTGTGCAAATATCATTGTGCCCTAAAAATCAGTAGCCCCTTATTTGTATTCTACTGGTCATGTGCTTTCAGAAAATATATGGTTTTGGGGGGGGGGGGGGGGTATTTAACCAACTCTGAAAGCTGTAAGGGAAAAAAAAGCAATGCAAAAATGGCTTGGCCACCTGAGTGTAAAAATGGAGCGCAGGGAACGGCAGTGAAAGGGTTAATGGCATCCCAGTCTTAGTCCATAGGGTTCAATATTGAGTTGGCCCACCCTTTGCAGCTATAACAACTCTTGTAGGAAGGCGGTTCACAAGGTTTAGGAGTGTTTTTGTGGATGTTGGACGAGAAGGCCTGGCTCGCAGTCTCCTCTCTAATTCATCCCAAGGGTGTTCTATCAGGTTAAGGTCAGGACTCTGTGCAGACCAGTTGGCTCGCAGTCTCCTCTCTAATTCATCCCAAGGGTGTTCTATCAGGTTAAAATCAGGAGTTAAGTTTCTCCACATGTCTTTATGGACCTTTCTTTGTGCACTGGTCCAAATAATATGGTGGAGGGGGGATTATGGTGTGGGGTTGTTTTTCAGGGGTCGGGCTTAGCTCCTTAGTTCCAGTGCAGGGAGCTCTTAAGGCATCAGCATACCAATACATTTTGGACAACTTCATGCTCCCAACTTTATGGGAACACTTTTTCCTGTTCCACATGACTGCGCACCAGTGGACAAAGCAAGGTCCATAAAGACATGGATGAGTGAGTTTGGGGTGGAGGAACTTAACTGGTCCTGACCTCAACTTGACAGAACAGCTTTGAGATGAATTAGAGAGGAGACTGCGAGCCAGGCCTTCTCGTCCAACATCAGCGACTGACCTCACAAATGCGCTTCTGGAAGAATGGTCAAAAAATCCCATAGACACTCCTAAACCTTGTGGACAGCCTTCCCAGAAGAGTTGAAGCTGTTATAGCTGCAAAGGGTGGGCCAACTCAATATTGAACCCTACGAACGAAGACTGGGATGCCATTAAAGTTCATGTGTGTCTAAGGGCAGGCGTCCCAATACTTTTGAAAATATAGTGTAGCTTGTAAAGCATTTTTCAGGGATCTTTAACCTTTAAAGGCAACATTGACTATTGCTCTACAGCCGGATAAAGCTGTTCTTGATAGCGTACTTAAGTGGTCTTGATATTGGTGCAGTTTCAGATAAGGGCTTAAACTTTCCATGGCCCTTGGTGCAAATTAATGAGCTGCAGACTGTAAATCTATAAAGTCTCCTTCAAGAATACCTGAAAAAAGTTTCCACTTGTCTGCAAAACCTCTTATATGCATTTTTTTGGTCTGCAAAACCTCTTATATGTAATTTTTTTCTTAATTGCCATTTTTTCAGCTCTACCTGATAAGAGGCAGATATTTTATTGTTCTGACTACTGTTGTCAAGGGCCAATTTTCTTTTAGACAAAAATATTGCTGAGAGTGCTTTGGCAGCTGTTCAGGAGTTTTAATTGCTAATGTGGCACCACTTACTAAACATTAATTTAACCTAATGAAGCAACACTTTCTGACTTGGTGGCAACAATAAATAAATGCAAATACCTTAACTATTTTAATACAGTCAGCTAAATCAAGCAAGTTGGTAATAAAACGTTGTTCTCTTCTCTGGTTTCCGTTGCACTGCGATCATTAAAATGTTAATAATAATTCTGTTTATTGGCAATTATCATTGACAGACACATGGGAACTTATGAAAGAAAATATTTTTTTCCATCCTAAACTCCAAATGAACTTTCAGTTTAAATCTGCTAAATATATTACAGGTGCGTCAAAGCACAAGCGCTGGAATTCATATAGACTGGCACAGGCAGCCATAATTTGCCCTCCAACTAATGATTTGGACCAGTGCACAAAGTCCCATAAAGACATGGAGTATGGAGTGGAGGAACTTGACCTGACCTCAATACTGAAATGTGTAATTGGTATGCATAATGACTTCATATAAGGGGTAAGATAGAGTCTACAGGGAGAGCAAATTTAACCACTTCAATACAGGACACTTATACCCCTTCCTGCCCTGACCAATTTTCAGCTTTCAGTGCTCACACTTTGAATGACAATTACTCAGTCATGCTGCACTGTACCCAAACAAAATTTTTATAATTTTTTTCACACAAATAGAGCTTTCTTTTGGTGGTATTTAATCACCTCTGAGTTTTTTTTATTTTTTGCGACATAAGTGAAAAAAGAGCAAAAAATTTGAAAAAAAATCCCCACTTTTTTTAGTTTCTATGATAAATTTTTGTTCATAAATTTGGGCCAAAACCTATACTGCCACATATCTTTGGTAAAAATAACCCAAATTAGTGTATATTATTTGGTTTGTGTGAAAGTTATAGAGTCCACAAGCTATGGTGCAAATCATTGAAAATTGATCACACCTGATGTACTGGCAGCCTATCTCAATTCTTGAGGCCCTAAAATGTCAGGAAAGAACAAATACCCCCCAAATTACCTGTTTTGAAATGTAGACATTCCAAGGTATTTAGTAAGAGGCATGGCGAGTTTTTGAAGTTGTATTTTTTTCCCCACAATTCTTGGGAAAATTAAGAAATTATTATTATTATTTTAAACAAAATTGTCATAACAACAAGTTATTTCTCACACACAGCATTCTTCCAATTACACCACAAAATACATTCTGCTACTCCTTCCGAGTATAGCGATACCACCTGTGTGCGACTTTTTCCCAGCCTGGCTACATAGAGAGGCCCAACATGTAGGGAGCACCATCAGACGTTCTAGGAGCATAAATTACACATCTAATTTCCTAGCCACCTATTACATTTTTGAAGGCCCTGGAGCACCAGGAAAATGGAATTACCCGCAAAATTACCCCATTTTGTTAAGAAAACACCCCAAGGTATATTCTATGAGGCATGGGCTGCAGACAGGTACTCGGGTACTCTGTTGGGCTGTAGACAGGTACTCAGGTACTCTGATGGGCTGCAGAGAGGTGCTCAGGTAATCTGATGGGCTGCAGATAGGTACTCGGGTATTCTGATGGGCTGCAGATAGGTACTCGGGTACTCTCATGGGTTGGTGACAGGTACTCGGATACTCAGATGGGCTGGTGACAGGTGCTCGGGTACTCAGATGCGCTGGTGACAGGTACTCTGATGGGCTGGTGACAGGTACTTGGGTATTCTAATAGGCTGGTGACAGGTATTTGGGTACTCTGAAGGGCTGTGACAGGTACTTTGATGGGCAGGTGACAGGTTGTCTTTATTACTGGGGGGCAATCAGTGTGCTTGGTGTACACAGTAAGCAGTAACAAGGTGCTACCGCAATCTCCTCCTCACACACGATCAATCAAGGAGAACCCGGTAACAGCTTGTTACCGCGGTTTGTTGTCATTCTGTGACCGGCTGTGATTGGACACAGCCAGTCACATGGTAAAGAGCCAATGAAATTGGCTCTTTACCTTGATCAGGGCTGGGCTTTGTCTGAGGCAGAAGCCTCAACCCAGATTGCCGTGCTGCACGCCCCAGGGGGTGTGCACGAGTGGAGGGAGCGTGGATCTCCATAGTGACCGGCTGTGATTGGACACAGCCGAGCACGTGGTAAAGAGCCAGATTTTATTGGCTCTTTACCTTGATCGGGGATGGGCTGATCCCCGATCACAGCGCTGCGGGCCTCTGGTAGCGGTGAAATACCGAGGACGTCATATGACGACCGCCCAGGATGGGAGATCCCATCTGCGGACGTCATTTGACTATAGCCCGGTACTGAAGTGGTTAAGAAGCAACTTTGGAGAAAAATGTATCTAAGACTAATAAAAAAAAAATAATAGGGTTTATTATAATAATTGGTGATATCCCATTCAAAGTTGAGACCTTTAGGGGTGCGGATGTCAAATTTAAGGATCCAGTACACCTCCCTCCGGCTAAGGAGGGAGAAATGATCTCCACCATGAGCGGGGTGATCGATCCTTTCAACAACTTGGACTCTTAATGAGTGTGTATTGCGATCATGAAACTCGAAATTGGCTAAAATATCTAGCCAAGTTAGTTTTCTTGTTGGTCCTTATTCTTTCACCAATGTTAGGGATACACGAGAAAGTGACCTGACTCAGCTGACACCCAAAAACGTTAGTTTTGGCCGTCATTCCCCATAAATGTTTACTGCGTTCTGAAATGACCATCACGTCAGTCCCATGAATTATATACCGACTAAAACAGCAGATGTTTTAAACAGAAAATAAAAACAGTAGTCAGTAATATCAGCCAATGCAGTCTTGTAGAATGCTGGCAATCACTATATTCCAGTTCAATTTCAGGTGGGCTTAAAGAACTCCACGTTTCAGTACTGCTTTTATTCCAACTAGAATCCCATAATAATATTTACACATTTATACAGTAAGAGACAAATGACTTTGAAGGAAAGTTAATACTTCTATGAAAACAAACCACATTTTCCTGTTGCGTTTGAGGCTCACTGGCTACGTCTGGGTACTATCCAAAGCCTTGCACTTTCATCCTGTGATTTAGACAAGATTTTTCATCCCTGATCCTTCACATTTGCCAGTGTGAAATCAATGTGCTAAATATGTAACAGAACAGAAATATGGGGAGAAATATAGTGGTATAACTCTAAAAAAAAAAAAAGTAAAAAAAAAAGTAATAGTAAACTTATCAACAAGCCAGTGTAATCAACTGACCCTTTGAAGGTAATACATACCAAATGGTTATCAGTGAAACCTTCATGTCAAAATATTTAGTAAATATGCAGCTAAAGTTAGATGCAAATCTAAGTATTGTCATGTGCGGCGCCATCCTTTTCTACTGCCTGATCCTGCGCCTATTAGTGAAGCTGATCATCCCATTAAAGAACTAATACTTTGCAGACAGGAAAGGAGCAGCACTTTTACAGGAAGGATCAAGAATTGAACAGAACTGAAGCTGACTATATCCTATATCCTCCTCTTTTTTCCAAAATGCCTATTGTCAATGTTTGGGATAAGTTTACTTTAAACCTACAGGGAGGGCACACATTTATTGGCTGATCAGCTTCATTTTGAATCCTAGTTTTGTTCTTTTTATATTAACATTTTTATTTCTTTTGCAAGGATGGTACAAATTTTTTTATGGCTGTGACAAACCCACTCAAAAGCATACAATTTCTCCCACATTTTTGAGGTGGTATTAGCGTTTATCTTCTGTTCTTCTAATTCAATCTCTGCAGGTAAGGGTAACTTTCTTATAAAGATCCAAAATCTTTAAAACTCAATTTTTCTACAGTCTTAACTGTGCCCAGGGTCAATCATTATTTCACAAATGTCAAAATGAATGCAACATATAGTACATTACAATTGGCATGTCCACCTTATCAGAGGACATGAGTCAACCTTTATTTCTGATTTATTAAACTACTGTCAAATATCACTCGGGCGTACTTTCCTTATTTACATATTGTACCTTTCCATAACATTAAAATGAGATGCGAATTTGCACTAGCAATATATATATATATATATATATATATATATATATATATATATATATATATATATACAGGCAGTCCCCTAGTTACGAACATCCGACTTATGAACGACTCCTACTTACAAATGGGAGGGAGACAACAGGAAGTGAGAGGAAATCTCCCCCTAGGAAGGGAAATTCACTCCTGTAAGAGTTATTATGGGAAAAAGGTGTCTCCACTGATGCTTTATCACCAATCCTTGTTTCCACAACAACCACAAATTTTCAAAATCCAATTATCATTGGGACAGGAAGTGAGGTGAAATCTTCTGAACAGAAACATAGACAGCAAAACAAACATTACAGGGGTGTTACCCCTTCCCTATGCTATCCAAAAAGCTTAAAAATATTTGTTTTGGCTGAAGCTACACTTAAAAAATGTACATGTTCCCACTTACAAACAAATTTGACTTATGAACAAACCTACAGTCCCTATCTTGTTTGTAACCCGGGGACCGCCTGTATATATATATATACACACAGTATCTCACAAAAGTGAGTACACCCCTCACATTTTTGTAAATATTTTATTCTATCTTTTCATGTGACAACACTGAAGAAATGACTCTTTGCTACAATGTAAAGTAGTGAGTGTACAGCTTGTATAACAGTGTAAATTTGCTGTCCCCTCAAAATAACTCAACACACAGCCATTAATGTCTAAACCTCTGGCAATAAAAGTGAGTACACCCCTGATTGAAAATGTCCAAATTGGTCCCATTTGGCCATTTTCCCTCTCCGGTGTCATGTGAATTGTTAGTGTTACAAGATCTCAGGTGTAAATGGGGAGCAGGTGTGTTGAATTTGGTGTTATCGCTCTCACTCTCTCATACTGGTCACTGGAAGTTCAACATGGCATATTTTGTTTCATATAATATATGTATATGTTCGAACATTTATGTAACAGATTCGGGCTAACAGTCGAAGTACAAGATACTTAATGCAAATTTGGTACACAAATATACAGAACGATCTACATCTTTGCCATGGGGAACATTCCCCTGAGATCTGTGAAAACTCAGAATACAAAATAACACAAATGGGTGTTGAGGAATGGCATAAAAAGAAAGGAGAAAAAGATGTTCATTGATACATGTAATATTAGGAGGAAACAGCAGTATATAGACATCACCTCTAATAACCAGGATGTCAAGAGCCTAACCTCTGGATTGTACAGATAGTATCACAAGTTAGCACAGAAAGAGTATCCAGGTGCGACACTCGCAGGCAATTAGTGGCCCACCGCTGGGAGGGAATTATTCTTGGGGCAGAAAGGAAAGTAAGGATGAGAGAAAGAAGGGAAGAAAAGAGAACAGGAATAAGGGGTTGGGAAGGAGGGAAGAGAAGGTGAAAGGTGGCAGGGAGGGAGGGATAGAAGAAGAAAATTAGAGGGTTGGTTCTCCTGAGGGTTAAATGCACTTGCAGTATTTGCATCCTTACTTATGTCAGTTTTTAGTTTATTTGCGACAAGTGAGACATAAAAGGAGAACGGCGCACCGACCTAGTGCATTACCTCAATACATTTATTAAAAGGATAAAAAGAAGCAATATATACTCACAAACATAGTATAGGTTATCGCATATCAAGCGCCCTCCACTGCATTGGAGTCAGTACACGTTCATCGGTCCCACCAGAGGATCAGAAGATGTCCCAAAACAAAGGTTGGGGGGCTAACGCGTTTCGAGGGTGAGCCCTCTTCCCCATCATGCTCAAAACGCGTTTGATCCCCTCACCTTCGTTTTGGGACATCTTCTGATCCTCTGGTGGGACCGATGAATGTGTACTGACTCCAATGTAGTGGAGGACCCTTGTTGTGATATGCGTTAACCTTTACTATGTTTGTGAGTATATATTGCTCCTTTTTATCCTTTTAATACATTTATTGTCGTAATGCACTAGGTCAGTGCGCCTTTCTCCTTTTATGTCTTACTTGTCCCGAGTTTGAGGATGCTCAATATCCTGAGAAGGCAGCAAGACCTCAAGCATTAAGACATTCAAACACTGCTCATACTTCTGGGTCACCACTGTTAGCACAGGAGAATATTTGCATGTTTTCTGTTTATTTGCTTCTCTTTTCTCCATTTTCTGATTCTAGATACTTCTATTTTGTATTTTTTTATTTCCTTTGTTTTACTAATTCACACTGGTCTGATTTTTTTTACATTTATTTCTAGTCTCCTCTATGAATACATATTGTGCATTCTTTCCTTTATTAGGTTCTTCCTTCTCAACTATCTCACTCACACTTTCTGGTATAACTCCCTGGTTCTAAACTTTCTCAAACCAGTAACTCATTCCACTATTTATATTTTTCCCACACGACCTAACCCAATGTGTTTCACAGCTTTTGTGTTTTTTTGCAGGGGGCTAAAAGTGCTCATTCAGTGCCCATTTTCAGTGCTCTAGATGCAAACTCCAAATATACATAAATATTATTTTCTCCCCTTATACTGAGCAGACGGGGATCATTCAGAGTCTGCCTGCTGTCACTTCCTCCATACTGCCTAGAACGGTCGCTCCTCTGTGAGCTGCTCAATTTACCACCCTATCATATTATCTATCCTGCAGCCTTCAGTGTTTTCTCTTTTACACCATTCTACGCTAATTGATCTTCCATTCTCTAGTTCTCCCCCTCTGCAAATGCATTCCACACAAATTCATGCTGCCCCATGCTCCCCGCTTTCCATCAGTTACTACTGCCCCCCTGCTCTTCACCTCACATTAGTTGTGGCTGTCCACGGCTCCACAACCCCCCCATAAGAACAGATGCTGCTGGATCCCCCCACTCTTCACCCACCACAATTCCCATCAGATGCTGCTTTCCTCTCCACTCCCTAACCACCCATCAGATGCTGCTGCTGCTTCAGCTCACACTGTATTAGATGCCACTGCCCCCCCCCCCTCCCCCCAATGCCACCAGCTCAGG
>BLSH010277968.1:789574-810880 GCA_018402905.1 Glandirana rugosa | reverse complement strand
TTTTGTTTGCATTAGGCAGCTGCTATTACTAATAACGTTTAATAGTTTAAAATTATTATCATTCTTATTGATGAAAGCACACTAAGCGCTGATTTGAGTATATAGACTTTTGTTGGCATCAGGGTGTGAGTTAGTTTATATCTCTGTTTGACGTTTTATATATAGTAGATAGATACGTAACATGTCAAACTTTAAAATTGCGCATGCTCATGGAAAATCTCCATAGGCGACGCTTTAGCATTTTTAAAGATTGCCTGTTTAGAGTTACAGAGGAGGTTTAGTACTACAATTATTTCTCTCGCTCTAACGTTCGCGGCAATACCTCACATGTGTGGTTTGAAGGCTGTTTACATATGCAGGGACAACCTACGTATGCCTTCGCTTCTGGGTGCACTTTACATTTTTTTTCTTATTTATTTTACATTTTATTATTACACTGTCGCTTTTAATTTTTTTTTTCTATCACTTCTATTCCGATTACAAGAAATGTAAACATCCCTTATAACAGACATAAGGATGACAGGTCCTTTTTATGGAGCGAGCACCCCCTCCCGCTGCTTCTTAAAGCGTTTTAGCGGCTCTTGAGAAACTCGGATCACTTTCATGAGAAAGCCAGTCGACGGCTGTAAAAACAATACCGGCGTTATGGATGATAGCTTCAGCCATAAACCCGGTAAACCACTTCAAAACCACAACGAATATATACAGCTTTTCCCCGAAAATAAGACCTACCCTGTGAAAATAAGACATACTGTGATTTTCCAGGAGGGCTGCAATATAAGCCCTACCCCGAAAATAAGCCCTAGTTTAAAGTGATTGTAAAATGCTATAATCCACTCTATTACAGTATTATATAATGCACACTGTGTGTGCCAAATCCCTTCGTTACAGCGCAGTTCCCCGCTCAGCTGACCTCCCGCTGCTGTTCTCCCTCGGCTGTCAGTGGGGGATCTGGGCCCCTCCCTCTGCAGTGTTTGAAGTGGGGAAGAGAGCACTGGGGGGGGGGGGTCATGTAAGCACTGAACTAACAATTTTGGTATTTTGGCTCTGCCCACACAGCCACATCATTCAGTCACAGATTTCAATGAATGAAAAAACTACAACTACAGTATTCCACTGCGACATACATACTCGTAGTTTGAATGAACAGTGAGCACGCTGCTCAGCAAGTGCATAGTTCATTCAGTCCCACTGTATGGTTTAGGAGATATACACTGTACTGTCATTGTCTACGTCTTTCATCATATGCACAGTGAAGAAACTGCCCGCTGTGCCGTTCCTTCACTTCGTGCGTGCCGTGTCTGGCGGCTCCCACGCGCATGCGACTCCGGCCAGTCACAGAGCTGGAGTAGCGGCCCCGGAAGGAAGCGGGGCTGAAGATGGACATGGCCAGTGCAGGGGACATCGCAGGCTTCATTTGCAGGTAAGTGACCCATAATGGGCTACTATGCTATGCATAGTAGCCCATTATGCTTCTACATTGCAGGGGAATATAGAGGAAGGGTTTACTTCCTCTTTAATGTCTTTTTGATAGTGAAATTAGCGAAAGTGTCCCAAAGGGTGACGCACCAAAAATTAACTTCCTGTTTATACGCTCGTAGTATGTCACTAAGTTCGCCGACAATTTTCGTATAGTCAATACGCTTTACAAAATCATGGACACATGCTTTAGACAAATATCAGAAGTGCAGTCGTACAGCAATCGAACCGTGTGTATGAGGCTTAAGGCTAGGTTCACATCTATGCAGTCATGTGGGCCAAGGGCATGACAGCCCATCCATTTGAATGAGCTGCCATGCCCTGTGAAACACAGGAAAGAAGTCCCTCTGCACTACTTTGGAAATCGTAGCCTACGCTTGAAACGTGAGTACAGCGATGTTCCCAGTGTGAGTGCAATTTTCAGTGTGGGCGGCGTGCCATTAGGATTAATGGCACCTGCCCATGGGTCCTGCATTTTGCTGTGCACCCGGTTACAGCTGCAAAAATGTGTACGGGTCCCACAGCGGCACCCCGCATGCAGGTGTGAACCTAGCCTTAAAGAGGATCTTCACTGCATTTGAGCACCACAAACCAAAAACACAATTTTAATTAATTTTTATTATTTAAAGCAAACTCCCCCCATCCATGTCTCTATGCTTTATTTTGTTGAGAAATCACCCCCTAGCATTTCTAGCCATGGCCATCTTGAGTAAGGGCACATAATTCATGTAGCATTTCCTTCTTGGAATCCATCTGCCCTTAGCTCAAGCATGCATGCAAGAGAGTGTGCACAGCTGAGAAAACCCCTCCTCCTCTCCTGACTACTCCTGGAATGTATGACAATATTTGCCTAGCCAAGAAACCAGGAAGTACAGTGCCTTGAAAAAGTCTTTATACTCCTTGAAATTTTTTACATTTTGTCATGTTACAACCAAAAACGTAAATGTATTTTATTGGGATTTTATGCGATAAACCAACACAAAGTAGCACATAATTGTGAAGTGGGAGGAAAATGATGAATGGTTTTCAACATTTTTTACAAATAAATATGTGAAAAGTGTTGCATGCATTTGTATCAAGCCCCCTTTACTCTGATACCCCTAACTAAAATCTAGTGGAACCAATTGCCTTCAGAAGTCACCTAATTCGTAAATGGAGTCCACCTGTGTGTAATTTAATCTCAGTATTAATGCAGCTGTTCTGCGAAGCCCTCAGGGTTTGTTAGAGAACCTTAGTGAACAAACTGCATTATGAAGGCCAAGGAACACACCAGACAGGTCAAGGATAAAATTGTGGAGAAGTTTAAAGCAGGGTTAGGTTATAAAAAAATATCCCAAGCTTTGAACATCTCACAGAGCTCTGTTCAATCCATCATCCGAAAATGGAAAGAGTATGGCACAACTGCAAACCTACCAAGACATGGTCGTCCACCTAAACTGACCGGCCGGGCATGGAGAGCATTAATCAGAGAAGCAGCCAAGAGGCCCATGGTAACTCTGGAGGAGCTGTGGAGATCCACAGCTCAGGTGGGAGAATCTGTCCACAGGACAACTATTAGTCGTGTGCTCCACAAATCTGCCCTTTATGGAAGAGTGGCAAGAAGAAAGCCATTGTTAAAATAAAGCAATAAACAGTGCCGTTTGCAGTGTGCAAGAAGCCATGTGGGGGACACAGCAATCATGTGGAAGAAGGTGCTCTGGTCAGATGAGACCAAAATGGAAATTTTTGGCCTAAAAGCAAGACACTGTGGTGGAAAACTAACAATGCACAATACCCTGAACACACCATCCCCATCGTGAAACATGGTGGTGGCAGCATCATGTTGTGGGGATAATTTTCTTCAGCAGGGACAGGAAAGCTGGTCAGAGTTGATGGCGCCAAATACAGGGCAATCTTAGAAGAAAACCTGTTAGTCCAGCAGGAAAACGACCCTACACATACAGCCAGAACTACAATGGAATGGTTTAGATCAAAGCATATTCATGTGTTAGAATGGCCCAGTCAAAGTCCAGACCTAAATCCAATTGAGAATCCGTGGTAAGACTTGAAAATTGCTGTTCACCGACGCTCTCCATCCAATCTGACAGAGCTTGAGATATTTCGCAAAGAAGAATGGGCAAAAATGTCCCTCTCTAGATGTTCAAAGCTGGTAGAGACTTCCCCAAAAAGATTGCAGCTGTAATTGCAGCAAAAGTATTGACTTAGGGGCGGTGGCGGCTGATGGGTTTTTCTTTTGGGGAAGTGGCAAACAAGCACCCCACCTTTCTGGACGGCCGGTGGCATGGGACTCACAGTCCCCCTCCCCCAGGCGGCACTGACACTCCCGGGATGCGGGCAGTGGCTCGGGTGTCTGCTCCACTCAGCTTCGCCTTGTGTTTTCTCTCTGCTCCTCCTAAGTGCTAGGCATCCAATAGGATCGCCTAACGCTTTGGCCAATTGGGAAACAGGTCTCATGACCTGCCTCCTGATTGGCGGGGAGGAACTAGTGTGAAAATAGCGAAAATTAATTTGCTATCGTCACACAACTGAGTGGGATCAGGGCGCAGTGCTCTGTGCCCCGAGCCCACCCTTTTTTGAAGCTTATGAGAGCCTCTGGCTCTAATCAGGTGCTTCAAAAAATCACCCCCCCCCCATTGGAATCCATATTTTGGCACCCTGATATGTAGATCAGGGGACCGGACGCATGGATAGGGGGGGGTGGCGCCCATGCGCTCTCTATGGATGGGCTGCCTCTGCCCAGGAGGGCTGAATACAAATGCACACCACACTTTTCAGATATTTATTTGTAAAAAATGTTGAAAAGCATTTATCATTTTCCTTCCCCTTCACAATTATGTGCCACTTTGTGTTGGTCTATCACATAAAATCCCAATAAAATCCATTTACATTTTTGGTTGTAACATGACAACATGTGGAAAATGTCAAGGGGTATGAATACTTTTTCAAGGCACTGCAACTGAAGAAATGTAAAAAAAACACAACACAATTTAAAAGTGGCACATTCAATGAGACACAATTTAAAAGTGGCGCACTTTTGAACTACCTAAATTTGGTGCACAAGTCGCTAAAAGTGTCGCAAATGAATTTGGAGCAATGCATTAACAAGAGGGAATAATGCCAGAAAAGTGGAGCAGCAGCTTTACTGAATTGCCTATCCATGGAATTCCCTGCTGGTTTTTATATTTACTTATCTACCTGCTAACCGCCCTATAACAGTTTTACTGCGCAGGATCACATATATATATATATATATATATATATATATATATATATATATATATATATATATTTATGATCCTGCACTTCTAGTGGCTCAGTAGCTAGTGGCTGATCAGTAGGTCCCGCAGACTCAATGTCAGCTGGCACCTGCTGATCATTCGATACACTGGCAGAACGGCAGTCTGCATATGTAAACAAGGCAAATTGCCGTTCTGTCAGCAAGGAAGACATGGATCCTGTGTTCTTGCAAAGCAGATACCAGGATCGATATCTTCCTCTAGTAAAAACACCTCCGACACTCCACTAAAACACAGGCTAGGCACACTTTGATCGCCCCTGATGTAAACCCCTTTCCCAGTCAGTGTAATTAGTGCAGTGACTGAATATTTTGAGCACTGATCACTGTATTGGTGTCACTGGTTCCCAAAAAGTGTCAAAAGTGGCAGTTAGCATTCGAATTGTCCACCACAATGTTGCAGTCCTGCTATAAGTCGCTGATTGCCGCCATTACTAGTAAAAAAATTAATAAATAAATAAAAGTCCTATAACTATATCTCAGTTTGTAGACGCTATAACTTTTGCTCAAACAAATCAATATACGCATATTTGGATCTTTTCACCAAAAACATGTAGCATAATACATATTGGCCTAAACTGATGATGTTGGTCGTTTTTTGTTTATAGCACAAAAAAATAAAATAAAAATGCAGAGGTAATCAATTACCACCAAAAGAAAGCTCTATTTGTGCGAAAAAAGGGGCAAAAATGTTATTTGGGTACAGCATCGCATGACCACGCACTTGTCAGTTAAAGTATTGCAGTGCTGTATCGAAAAAAAATGGCCTGATCATGAAGGTGGGGTGGGGTAAATCTTGTGGAGTTCACGTGGTTTCAGGGATAGTTCACATTTACCACAAAACGTCCTATGCATATAAGGGGCATCTATAGATAACAACAAACTGTACAGCTCGGATTAACATGGAATAAAGCCCTTGCTATAGGTGTAGGCCATTTACATACCTTATGAAGCCTTAGTGCAATACTCCTAGGACGTTACTAAGTAATCCCAGGACGTTACTAAGTGAGGCCTAGTCATCACTGCCCACCTCCACCATCACAGGAGTGAGCTTTCAAATGCTGAGCTCAGAGCTACAGCATCAGGGGAGAGAAAGAGTAAGTGATGGGGGTTTGAATCAGAGAAAGAGCTCACTCCTGTAATGGAGGAGGTTAGCAGTGATGACTAGGCCTCACTTAGCAATGTCTTGGGAGCAGCAGTGTATTTAGGTTTTGTGCTGCCCTAGGCCTGATTAAACTCATGCACCCCCCAAATTTAAATATGAGTCACCCCTTCCTGTCAAGGCTACACCCCTTCCTGTTTAGGACCCGCCTTGAAATTCTACAGTGGGGACACTAGTTCTGAGGGCTTGGGGGGCCAATGGATTCCCTTAATTTGCAGAGATTTCCTCACACTTCCAGTTTGGCTATGAGGTAGCACAACAACTCATTGGTTAGGGTCTGCTGTCTGGGCCCCTCGGGACGCCCGGGTCCCCTACATATATATGGGCTGTCCCCCCTGATAGCGGCCCTGCCCAGCTGCTTTATGGGGGTGACCGATTTCCCTCCTGACCTAGTCTGCCCCATAAGACTGGCGCTACACTAAAAGCGCAAGCCGACGGAAAATCTTTTCGTGCTGCCCCCCTGCAAAGTGCCACCATAGGCCTGGGCCTTGTCGGCCTAGGGCAAGATACAGCGTTGCTTGGGAATACTTAGCAACGTCTTGGGAGTATTCCATTCAGGCTTCATAAGGTATGTAAATGGCCTATATCTATAGCAAGGGCTTTATTCAATGTTAGTCAGAGCTGCACAGTTTGTTTTAACCACTTCAGCCCCGGAAGGATTTCCCACTTTAGGACCAAAGCACTTTTTGCGATTTGGCACTGCATCGCTTTAACTGACAATTGCGCGGTCATGCGATGTTGTACCCAAACGAAATTTGCGTCCTTTTTTTCCCACAAATAGAGCTTTCTTTTGGTTCTATTTGATCCCCTATTTGCAAAAAAACCCAAATTTATTACTTTTTCATAAAATACAAATACAAAAAAAAAAAAATATAAAAAAGCATTTTTTCCCATGGGTTTTGGCCGATTTATAAAAAAATCGCAATCGGCGTTGATTGGTTTGCGCAAAAGTTGCCGCGTTTATGGATGATGAGAATTCATTTCTGGGTTTTTTTTTTTTTTACTAGAAATGGCGGTGATCTGCGATTTTTAGCGATACTGCGATATTGCAGCGGACATGTCAGACCATTTTGACACTTTTTTGGGACCATTGGCATTTATACAGCGATCAGTGCTATAAAAATGCACTGATTACTGTGTAAATGCCATTGGCAGTGAAGGGGTTAACCTGCAGGGGGCGCTCTAAGGGTTAACTGTGTTCCCTGGGCATGTTCTAACTGTGTGTTGGCTGCCCTGGCTGGGGAAAGGGGATGATCACAGCTTCTATATACAGGAAGGCTGTGATCATCGCCCTTCCCCCTTCAACAGAACGGAGATCCGTGTTTACATACACGGACCTCCGTTCTTTGAGTGCGGGGGAGCCATCGCGGGTAGCTGGTGGCGATCGAGTCCGCCCTACCCGCTCTCTGGCTCCCCCCGAACACAGTGAGCGCGCCTCCGGTGGCGCGCGCTCACAATGCTAGTTATCGCGGCCGCCGTCCTGTGATGGCGGTTTGTGATAACAAGCCACCTTGCCGCCGTCGCGCTGCGGCGGGCGGTTGGCAAGTGGTTAATCTACAAACATCCCTTACCCACATAGACAGATTTTTGTAAAGGTGAACCATCCTTTTAACCACTTCTGGACCACCCGCCATCGTTATACGGCGGTACTTTGCCGTTAAATAACGTCGCTATGGTAGCAGATAGCTACCATAACCCCGGTATTTTTAAAAACAGCAGGTGGCCAGCTTTCAGATAAAAGTGGTCTATGCGGTGGATTCGCCGCGAGATCACTTTTGTTGGGGGCGGGAGGGGAGTGGGCACCTTTCCAGTCGTCTATGCCACTTACCGGACCCGCCGGTAGCAGCGGAGACGATCAGGTCTGCTCGTCACAATGACTGGATGCCAAGTGAGCGGAAGATGCCGCCCACTTGGCTCCATAGCATTGAAGAGGACGGAAGCGATGTCACAAGTCACTTCCGCCCATAACTCTTAAAGGAGACATTTTTTTCCAAGTGTCATTTTTGCTTTTTTTTATTGCATTTAAGTGTAAATATGAGATCTGAGGTCTTTTTGACCCCAGATCTCATATTTAAGAGGACCTGTCATGCTTTTTTCTATTACAAGGAATGTGATTACATTTTTTTTTTTTAAAGGACAGTGTAAAAATAAAAAGTAAAATAAATAAGAAAAAATTTAAAGCGCCCGTACCGCAGAGCTCGCGCGCAAAAGCGAACGCATACTTAAGTCACGCCCGCATATGAAACGGTGTTCAAACCACACGTGTGAGGTATCGCCACGATCATTAGAGCGAGAGCAATAATTCTAGTGCTAGACCTCCTCTGTAACTCAAAACTGGTGACCTGTAGGAATTTTTAAACATCGCTGATGGAGATTTTTAAGTGCCAAAGCTTGTCGCCATTCCACGAGCGGGTGCAATTTTGAAGCATGACATGTTTTGGTATCATTTTACTCGGCATAACATTATCTTACACAATATGGAAAAAAAATTGGATCAGCTTTACTGTTGTCTTATTTTTTAACTCAAAAATATGAAATTTTTCCCCCAAAAAAATTGCGCTTGTAAGACCGATGCGCAAATACGGTGTGATAAAGTATTGCAACAACAGCCATTTTATTCTCTAGGGTATTAGAAAAAGAGGCTCGGTCCTTAAGTGGTCAATGTATAAAATCCACAGAGGAGGACATGACAAACCCACGATACAGAAGCACAGCAGCATGGTCAACGCGTTTCATGAAAAAAAAATGTGCTTAATTATAACCATTCCCTTCTCTTCTGCTGGCCTAAACCACAAATTTACCTCAATTACAAATTCTCCAGCAGGTAAAGCATTCTGGATATGTATAGTCTAATTGTGTCTGGTAAGAAAGTGTTTAACAATCCGCAATCCTTTTTTTTTATGTGCAGTGATAATTTCCAGCTCCAGAAAATCAAATTGGGAAAATATGAAGAATCATTTTTTCATCACTATCATTATTATTTCTTTTTTTTTTTTTTTAACAATACCGAAATATATGGAAAATCCGTTATCCTGTCTTCCAGCTGTGTTAGACCTGTCAGTCAACTTTGGTGTTCTGTAAAATGTTGCCTGCAGGAACGACAACCTCTAATGAAAGTGCAGAACACAAGTACATAGCGATTGTCAATATGTAACACGGCCCCTCCTCCCAGGTAAATGTTTGCCTTGGGGCCACAAAGACTGAGATTTTACAGGGCTGTCGTAAGAGTACATAATGTAAGCCAAGATCGGAGAAGTTGGAACACAGGAGTGCATTATGACATTATCTTAATTGACAATGTATTCTTTTATTTCTTGCAGCACCTTGGGGAATTTTAGTATAGTTGACGCTGAAGATATAATGTTTCACTGCATCACCGAAATCAGACTCCCAACAAAACACTGATCATCTATAAATATATAAATAGCCCTTTTCATATCTTTATGAAGATTTACCCTCCTTCATAACAGGTCATTTTCTATAATAAGGCACTGCGTTACTTTAAAGCAGCGTTCCACCCAAAAGTGGAACTTCCGCTCATTTGCTTCTCCCCCTCCGGTGCCACATTTGGCACCTTTCAGGGGGGAACGGGGACCTATTTTTGACGGGTCCCCCTTCCCCACTTCTGGGAGATGGGGCTGCAGCCCGTCTCCCGGAAGTTCTTCCCCCCTCTCCTTCTCCAGGGCAAACTAGAAAGTGTAGCGCGCGTCACGCATGCACAGTAGGGAACCGGCTGTGAAGCCGAAAGGCTCCACTGCCGGTTTCCCTTAGTGGCGATGGCAGTGGCAGCACCCAAAAGCCGTTCTGAAGATTGGCTTCAGGTGTCGACATTGCGGGCTCCCTGGACAGGTAAGAGTCGGTTCACACAGGGGCGATCCGACTTCAGGCGCGACTTTGTAGGCGATTGGGACGCGACTTCAAGGTGACTTCAGCGTGACTTTTGGCGACTTACAATACGACTTAAAGTGGTAGTAAACCCTCCTATCATTTTCAGCCAAGGAAGCTGCCATCTTGGCCTCGGTTTGATCTACAACTGCCATGATGCTACACATGTGATCAGCTATGACACCAGCCATTGGATGGTTTGACAGTTTGGTTTAGAGCACAACCAATGGGAGTGTTACATTTTAAACTGTTAAATGGATGGTTTTACTACCACTTTAAAGTGACCTCCATGCCAGGCGACTTTGCCTGTGGCCAATCAGAGAATATATCTCTTCTGACATCATTCCTTTTACCTGGGTAAATTATTTTCTTTTTAAACCACTTCCGTACCGTCCTTGGGTTTGAGTGGTGATATCTGAATGGTGCCTGCAGCTGCAGGCATCATTCAGATACCGTTTTTATCAGCAGGCGATTCTGTGTCAGATAAAAGTAGTTTTAGTGGCGGATTTGCCGCAAGATCACTTTTATCAGCGGTGGGAGAGGTGCCCTCCCGCCGCTTTCCGGTCATCTCCCCCGCTTGCCGGACCTGCCTGCAGCAGTAAACTGGCCCTTTGCTTAGAAAGTTTGGAGAACCCCGCCTTAAAGGAGAAATACAGAAAAAGCTTGTTTAGCTGTACTTCTATGGATCACCGGAGTGCAGTTCATTTTGGTTGAAGTCTGCTCTCTGCTGACGTCACAGAAGTTGGTCCAGGCTCTGCATCATCACAACAATGGAAGTCGGGATCTGCCAGATCCCTGGACTGACACCCGGCTCATAAAGACATGGGTGAGCGAGTTTTAGGGTGGAGGAACTTAACTGGCCTGCACAGAGTCCTGACCTCAGACCGATAGAACACTTTTGGGATGAATAAGAGCAGAGACTGCGAGCCAGGGCTTCTCGTCCAACATCAGTGCCTGACCTCACAAATGCTCTTCTGGAAGAATGGTCAAACATTCCCATAGACACTCCTAAACCTCATGGACATCCTTCCCAGAAGAGTTGAAGCTGTTATAGCTGCAAAGGGTGGGCCAACTCAATATTGAACCCTACAGCCTAAGACTGGGATGCCATTAAAGTTCATGTGCGTGTAAAGGCAGGCATCCCGTTTGACAATGCAGTGTATATGTATATCCAAAAATAATTTTTATCAATTTTGAATAGAATAGGTAGCGTTGAAATCAAGTTTTTATTGCTGTCTGTGTACCTACTGTGGAGATTCAGTCTCTATTTTTCCCTGGTGACCACTGTCACCAAGATAGAAGGTGATGGAAAATATGAAATTTTAGGACCCATTCATACCTGTGTGTCTTATTGGAGTGCCCTAGAGGGCTAAAGAGATGTCGGCAATCTGTTTTTTATTTCGCTTACAACAACAAAAGGAATGATGGTGTAATTACCATAGGCAGACACTTTCATGCACTACTCAGTGTAGGAAGCTACTAGACTGGCCGGTATCTAAATGAGAGAAGAAAGCAAAACTCTACAATTACGTTTTCTAAAATGTTTGAAATGTATATAACTGTCCTAGGAAGGATATTTTCTTTATCTCAAGAAAGTGACCACAATTCAACGTTATACATCAGTACCTTGTGTTTGAATGCACGTGTTGTATGTCTACCCTGTGACAGACTGTAGATCTTAATGCAGAGTGATCAGCATATACACACTTCACAGGCAATATGTAACAGTATCAAAGAGCAGGACGAATCAGGGCAAATTACAACCAAACAAGCACAGAACCCCAAATAATGACATCACTTGACATCGGGCGCCAGACTTTCACATTTAGGTGCCAAGTCTTATTTCTGCTCAGCCTCCTTTCATCCTCTCTTTGTTTTGCTGTCACAGATTACAGATATGTTTTGAATTTGTAAGCTGGATAAATTTCTATGGTATGCGATCATCATTCTGCGTAATTACCGATCACCAAAACCGGATACCATGAATTAAATTCTTTTCTGGCAAGTCAAATATTATCTTGTAAAACAGTCATTTGACGTATAAGGTACATGGGTGTGGATGCTCTGAACAACACAGCACCCATGTAGTTAAAGCTACATAAACTGTACATAGCAACAAGAAAAATAGGAATGGAATACATGAACTGTTTTGTTTCAAAGAGTTTTTGAAACTTTCAAGTGGCAGCCAATGAAAGACCTTTACACGGGGTTGATGATATAACATATTCCATGACATCCCTAGCTTCTTCATATTATTATAGACAGTTGTCTTAGATCATCAGTTGGATAAACAAGCTTCATTTAACTAAATATTTCACTTTCTTTTCCAGCAGCTGTTGTTCCTGTACATCCTTTGACTGTCACAGGTGAGATCTGATAGCGGTGGTCCATAGAGAAGACAGCAGCTACATAACAGAAGAATTTGCTGATTTTATTATGAAAGCCAAGCCTAATAGATCAGGTCTTCCAAAACTGATATTTCCGTTCTAGGTAGATACTAAGGGGTTGGAGCACACACCATCTTCTTAACCACTTCAGCCCCGGAAGGTTTTGCAGATTTAGGACCAGAGCACTTTTTGCGATTCGGCACTGCGTCGCTTTAACGGACAATTGCGCGGTCGTGCGACGTTGTACCCAAACGAAATTTGCGTCCTTTTTTTCCCATAAATAGAGCTTTCTTTTGGTGGTATTTGATCGCCTCTGTGTCATTTCTTATCGCCGCTATAAACAAAAGAAGAGCGACCATTTTGCAAAAAACCCCAAATTTCTTACTTTTTGCTAAAATTCAAATCCAAAAAAAAAATATAAAAAAACATTTTTTTTCACCGTTTTTGGCCGATTTATATAATTCCTCATATTTGCGATAAAAAAAATCACAATCGGCGTTTATTGATTGGTTTGCGCAAAAGTGGCCGCGTTTACGGATGATGAGAATTTCTGGGGTTTTTATTTTTTTTAATTTTTTACTAGTAATGGCGGCGATCTGCGATTTTTAGTGGTACTGCGATATTTCAGCGGACATGTCGGACATTTTTGACACTTTTTTGGGACCAATGACATTTATTCAGCGATCAGAAATTTAAATGTCCACTGATTACTGTATAAATGTCATTGGCAGTGAAGGGGTTAACCTGCAGGGGGAGAGCTAGGGGTTAACTGTGTTCCCTGGGTGTGTTCTTACTGTGGGGGGGGTTGGGCTAACATGGGCATGAGAGATCTAACTGATCCCAGTGACAGGGATCAGTAGATCTCTCATGCCCCACTGACAGGGCGGGGAACCGCCGTGTTTACATTGGCGGTTCCCCGTTCTTTTCCCTGTAGCCGCTCATCGCGGCTCGCCGGCGGACATCGGGTCCGCCCGAGCCGCGGGCACACTCCTCAGGAGTGCGGCGCGTGCGCGCCCCCTGGTGGCCAAATGCGAATCGCCGTTTATTTACGGCAATTCGCGCAGGGCTCCCCCACTGCCGCCGTAAAAACACGGCGCGCGGTGGGGAACCAGTTAAAGACTCCATTCCTAAAATGTTTGTATATTAATTTATTTTTGCCTCTTTAAAGTCATTATTGGTTGAACTAGATGAACTTGTGTCTTTTTCAGCCAGACTAAATCCCTGTACACACAGGCCAAATTTCGGGAGATGACAGGTCCGTGACACGGACACAGCCCCACTGTTCTCTATGGCGCTGTCAGATGAAAACAGACCGCCTGTCCATTTCCATTCGTCATCCGATCCGCTGGTTTTGGCGGACAGGATCAGATGCCGGCAGGTGTCGGTGCCGCTGGCATGTGCCGCTCCATAGAGAGCTATGGATGGTCTAATTAGGTCCGCCTGAAAAACTGACCAGTGGAACTGATTGGACAGCCAATGTGCAATGACTCTTAGAAGAGTCTAAAATAGATTTCAAAATCACAAGGTTTTTGCCTTTTACAGCCAAGCAACACTGTCCTTTATTGCAAAGTTGGTTTCCTCTGCCTAATAAATAAAAAAATGTGAAATTGAAAACATGGACTTAAAAAAGGGTAAAAAAGGAACAGGGAGATCTACTTGTAATGGATGCACCACACTAATAGAATTTGGACGCAATATAATTCTAGTTGAGGGGAGGAGGCCATGATGATTGAATTTTTCCATCTATAAAGATAAACAAAACAGCTGAGCCTTCTATTCAACTTGTTTGTATCTACAAAAACATGAAATATAGTTTTGTTGCAGACTGGTTCTAATCCTCTGAGTGTACCAGTCTTCTCCAGAGACCCCACAAACCTTTCTGCATGAACCTTATACCTCGCCTCCCTTCATTTGCCTTAGTAGTGACAACTGACAAAATATGAAGAACCAAAACACCAGGCGTTAAAAAAAAAACTGTAAAAAGGGAAAAGGTAAGAGCAGGTGGCATTTACTTACACAAATAACAGAAAGAAGGGTGCACCAGCCTAGTGCAATACCATTGTCACTATTTATTATAATAAAAGTGGTAATCAATTATACAAACACTGATGAGTATAAGGCTCATAACATAAAATAGAAGGAAACTTCAACCACAGCCTCAGCCTGTGCCCCTGCTGTATTAGTAATTGCAATGCAAACAATGGCAAGAAGAATCACATCACAGGCCAGGTCATTACATTCATAGAACAGAATGGATGCTCCCGAAGCATTCAGAGCCAGGACCCTGGAGCAAAACATCAGTGAGAGAGGGCACGTTGATGAAGGTGGGCATTGTCCCTTCCTGATAAGTGTTGACTGGAGTGAACTTTTAAGAGTAGGACTGTCTTGCAGATCTCGTTCCCTCAACAATACATAAACATGAACCACCAAAACCCCTCCTGTAAAAATCTATTTTTATATTGGTCTCCATTTTATCGTATGTATAGGGACAAATCTCCCACACTGAGACTTAAATGTATTTCTCCAATCTGGTCCCAAACCTCCAAAAATACATCAAGGGGAACTTATGCAACATATTAGTCATTTCTTGATGAATTGTGATTCCAATACTTAAAGGGTAAGTTCGCCTTTACAGAAAATCACACTGGACCCCCTCCCTTCCTACTATACCTGTTTGTAAGCACTCCCTAGGAGCACACTTAACCCTTTGATAGCCCCTGATGTTAAACCCTTCCCTGTCAGTGTAATTTATACAGTGATCAGTGCATATTTTTTTTTAGCACTGATCACTGTATTAGTATCACTGGTCCCCAAAAAGTGTCACTTAGTGTCCGATTTGTCTGCCGCAACGTCGCAGTCCCGGTAACAATCGCTGACCATTACTAGTAAAAATAAAAATATCCCATAGTTAGTAGTTTGTAGACGCAATAACTTTTGCGTAAACCAATCAATATACGCTTATTGGGATTTTTTTCTACCAAAAACATGTAGCTGAATACATACTGGCCTAAATTGATGAATAAATTCGATTTTTAATTTTTTTTTATCGGGTATGCTTTATAGCAAAAAGTAAAAAATATTGTTTTTTTTTCAAAATTGTCGGTCTTTTTTTTGGGGCAAAAAATAAAAACCGCAGGGGTGATCAAATACAACCAAAAGAAAACACTGTTTGCGAGGAAAAAAAGGACATTTGAATAGGGTAAAGCATCACATTAACGTGCAATTGTCAGTTAAAGCAACGCAGTGCCATATAGCAAAAAATTGCCATGAAGGGGGAAAAATCTTCCGGGGCTGAAGTGGCTAATTTCATTTTTCTCCTCATATAGGAAGTTTGTGTTATTTTTTTATCCAGTAGCCCTTCTTCAATCTCATTTCTCTTCTGAAGCTATTCTTGGACTTTTCGTCAATGAACCCTCACTTGTAATAGTTCCTAACTACAAAACTTTTCATCCAATAGAATCCTTCTCCTTCTCTCCCACTGGCTGACCTCCTTACCAACTATTGTTCTTCTTATACATAGCAGACACCTCCTCCTTCTGTTTGTTAACAATAATACCTTGATGATTGCTGTTTATCCCTCACCGCTTTATCTCACAGGTTTTGTTACTTAAAAGTGATGTTAATACATGGATTTCAATAAAAGTTAGAGTAGTGAAGATATATTTGCTGTATAGATATATTAAAAATATGAGCTATGCATTAGTAAAGCTCTAAAATACATGTACTAAATTCAATGAGACAAAACCCAAGCCACGATGTTGCCAAGGGGCACAGCATGCCTCCCTAAGTAGACTTGTTTTCATAAAAATTAAAAATGACTCTACACTTAACGCTTCGGGTAACTAGTCCTGTAAGCATTATAGAAAGTCATATTTATTTATACTGTAAATATGTTGTATTTTTCCTCAAATTTTAAATTTGAGCTTTTATTTTTGTCCAATAGTCTTCATCCCTTTTTACTTTTTTTCCATCCCTGATTCTCAATTATTTCTATAAATTCTTGGGGTATGATGTGCTTCTTCTAAGCTTTATTAAAAATCATATTTTACTTCACTGTGGCCACAGCATTTCCTAAAGACATTTATATAATTTTAGCCCATAAAACACAAGTTCTTGAGTCCTCCAATAAAAAAAAAAAAAAAATTGTCATTCCAATATTGTAACTCCATTAATTTACTACAAGAAACACTGCGCAAGGGCAGCATAAAACTGGTTTCCCCACTCCTGAACATCCAGGCGACAAGCATTTTCCGCTTCCATCCAGACACAAGGAGCAGTCTTTGAGCCTGTTTTTTTTTTTTTTTTTTTTGTGTATTAGGGGTAATAACTTGAATAGAGAATAGGAAATATGGGATGCCCAGTTTGAGGGCAACAATAAACAGGGACAATTTCCTCCCTATGTACACGATCCTGAACTGTCTTGGACACTGACAGTCTATGATAATCAAAAATGCAAACGCCCCTTAAGGACTAGGAACTCTCAGTCCCATTAGAAAGTAGCACATTGTGTTGTAGGCTGCATACAGGAATATCACCAGCTCAACTATAGATACTGATCCCAGCTCTATTGCCTGTAGGAACTACCAGCCCACCTGGCTGCTCCGAAGATCTCACAGGGCAAGCAAAAGCACAGCACTGTCCTCCTAAAAGGCTTACTACATGTGGCAGTCTCTCCCCTTGTGAATCCCTGGGTGTGCTATGTACTCGCACTGTCCTCCTTGCTCCATGCTGCTCCTTAGGCAAGATTCCTTTCAAACTGCAATGCTATCATGATCTTCCAAAGCCAGCCCAAGCCCAGCCTGAGGCAGAGCCCCCCCAGCATTGAGGCCCCCTCTCCAAGGCCACCAACAGTCTCCTCAGCACTTCATATTCCACCTGACTTCCCTGCTGGCAAACATCCATTCATACATCCATACTCACCTCTCTGCTGCATCTAAGCCTGAGTACTGAGCGTTTACATTACCACTGATTGCTTGGTTCTCAGTCTCCTTAAGGTGGAGAGTGGTGACTGTCAGTCACTGCTCTCCACTCCACTCCTCCAGCGCTCACAGGAGGGCAGGCACAGCTGTCCCTGGCCCTCAGCTGCATGCTAGGCAGAGCTAGCTATCAATCAAGCAGCCAGGTGGAGAGCATTGTCATGATCCTTCCAGAGCCTGTGGAGCAGCTCTGTCCTGTCAGCTGATAGGAGGCATGAGCTTGCCATCAGCTGACTCTGGGTCACAGGAAAGCAAATGTAAGTGCACCCCTGTCACCCCCAAGAGTCACCCAGCCAAGTCTGCCAACAAAAACTTTCCCATACTTCTCTTTTAAGGCCCTCTGCCTGGGGATTGGCCAAGCTCCCTCAAGTAAGCAGATCAAGCCTCTTGGCTTCCACCCACTAACTTCTAGAAGTTCCTCCAAACTTACAGAACCAGGGGTGCAGATCTGCCTCTGTGAGTCATCCAGCCTACCCTTCAGTAAATCCTGACCCAATTTTAAACTCATAAGTTAACCATGAGTTATAGAATAGATTTGCCTGTACTAACACTAGTAGCACACTAGAGGGTGCTACACACAATTCTTGGGACAAGCATACATTTTACACCATAGGTGATAGACCAGGTAAACTTTCAACTCGAAAACTTAATCCAGCGCTTCCCTAAACACGTCTTTAACACTATACATACATAATACATAAAATGTGAGTTTATCTTTTTTCACCCGCTACAATGCTTCTTTCCCAAAATCGTATCCACTTCTAATGAAAAATGATATGATATGACTACTTGGGAATTAGACCTGGCAGAAACGATAGATCTTGCGGATTGGCAAGTATTGACAAAACAAACTATCCATCAATACTACAATTATTGAAGATAACTAAAAATTCACAGATAGTATATGGTTCCAGCTTCCTTAGCTAAATGTGTACCAAGTTCATCCCCTTTATACTTCAGAAATGCAATAATCCTGGCACATTTTTCTATTTTGGTGGTCTTTGCCAATAACCCATTAATTTAGGATACACATTTACACACTAATTTATTCTCTTACTAATATATTATTATTTGAAACCGCCTGTATGGTTCTTCTTCACCACTCTATTTCCAGCATTCCTAGATATTCTGTCAAACTAACTTCTTAAAGTGGCTACAAACCCTTACATATACCCAGTGAAATGACTAGCCTCAGGTGATACACGTAGATGAAACAAAGCCTCCTACATAAGCTGTACCGGTTTATCTCTGCAGCAGTTCAAAGTCCAAATTTTATAAAGTTTGTCTGAGCTGTTAGAATAAATGGGGCAGAGAGCTGAAGTTACACTCCACAGAGCTCAATGAAGACAGCTCTTAGAGCTGATTGGAGGGAAGAGACACACCTCCCCTTCACAAAGCACACAGGAACGGTGTTGAGGCTGTCAATCAGCTGGAGGTCCCTCCTGCTGATTGAGAAGAATAGGACCTCATCTATTTTTTTTGGGATTTTCACACACAACCATCTCTAGGGTTTACAGAGAATAGTCCAAAAAAGAGAAAATATCCAGTGAGCGGTAGTTGTGTGGATGAAAATGCTTTGCTGATGTCAGAGGAGAATAGGCAGACTGGTTAGAGATGAAAGGAGATAGAAAGGCAACATTAACTCAAACAACCACTCGTTACAACCAAGGTATGCAGAATACCATCTCTGAACACAGACTACCCAAAATTGGACATTCGAAGATTGGAAAAATGTTGCCTGGTCTGACGAGTCTCAACTTCAGCTGCAACATTCAGATAGTGGGGTCAGAATTTGGCACAAACATGAAAGCATGGATCCATCCTTCCTTGTATTAATAGTTCAGGCTGGTGGTGTTGGTCTAACGGTCTGGGGGATATTTTCTTAGCTTTGGGCCCCTTAGTACCAATTGAGCATTGTTTAAGTGCCACAGGCTACCTGATTATTGTTGCTGACCATATCCATCCCTTTATGACTGCAGTGTCCACATCTTCTGATGGCTCCTTCCAGCAGGATAATCCACCATGTCACAAAGCTCATCTCACCACTGGTTTCTTGAATATGACAACGAGGTCACTGTACTCCAATGGCCTCCACAGTCACCAGATCTCACCCAATAGAACACCTTTGGGATGTGGTGGAACAGGAGATTTGCATCATGGATGTGCAGCTGACAAATCTGCAGCAACTGTGTGATGCTATCATGTCACTATGGACCAAAATCTCAGAGGAATGTTTCCAATACCTTGTTGAATCCATGCCACGAAGAATGAATACAAAAGGGGGTCCAGCTCGGTACTAGCAAGGTGTACCTAATAAAGTGGCCGGTGAGTGCATAGATATAGATATACAAAGACATGATAAATCCTTGCTGAGTATTTGTTTTGCTAAAGATTACAAAATGGCATGTGTCATATGACTAACCAACTTTGAGACACACAGTAGTAACAATAGCATATGTTATTGCTAACAATGCAATGTTACCTCGTCATCTTTGACTCATGAAGAGACAACATCTATGTACATGGAAATATCAGTGCTCCAGGCCATGGATTACAATGATGTCAGGTTACCTGTCAAACATAGAGCCTTGCACACCTCCCAGCTGAAGCAATAAATGTATAAACAGTAGCTATGCATGGAAAGGTCTTAACTGTAATCTATCAATCAATATGGACATTCTATTCAAAAAATCTCCACAAAAGCACTGCTTTTAATGGAGAATAGTAATGTAATGAATCCCTAAAGCCACCATGGGTTCCAGTGGGTCCATTGGACCCAGGCAGCACTTAGAGAGGCAGCAAATTGAACCACAGTCTCCTCTCCTCTTTTATTTACCCAGCAAATTGATGACCAAGATTTTTTTCCAACAGTTTTGTGTGTCATGAGAACTGCCCCCTGTCCACTCCTCCTGTCCCTATACTACCCTAGCCTGTCCATATACTACCCTAGCCTGCCTATATACTACCCTAGCCTGCCCATATACTACCATAGCCTGTCCATATACTACCATAGCTTGTCCATTTACTAGCCTAGCCTGTCCATATACTACCCTAGCCTGCCCCTATACTACCCTTGGAATTGAACATAATGGTATGTCATATAATTTTGCATATAGACAAGGTGCTGTTGCGTGTAAATCTGAGTTCCTGGGCGTGGCCTGACTTCCGGGATGTGAGCAGCAAAAAGCCGGAGCTCCGTACTACACACACATCCTGACGGATCCTGAGTGGCCAAAATCACCGGTTTTTCTGCTCATAAAGGCATCGATAGACTGCTGAAGCCTCCCTGCATTCAGTGATGGTGAAGATTGGGCCCAGCATGCCTCCTACGCCCACGGAACGACTTTCCAAATTCGCACATGGGACCGGACAAGATGGCGCCGGCACCACGCGGTCCTCACAGCACCAGTCGAAGGACGGAGATCCCCAGCTCTGGGCTGAGGGAGGCTGAGGGAGAGACGGAGTGGATGGAGGGGACGGACCCGCTAGCGTGCCAGGTCCCTTCACAGTCGGAGAGAGCGGCGGGTGATGCGGTGACACAGGTGGGTGAGCCCTCCTTGGCAGATATGATGGCGGCCATTAAATCATCACATGCCTCAATCACCTCACAGATAGATACTATCCGCATTGACTTTGCATTACTAAAGGAAGATGTGCATAAGATCAGACACAGGATGACTAATGCTGAGCAGCGGATCAGCAGCATAGAAGATGATCTGAACCCCCTCATGATATCGGTTAGAGACATAGCGGCGGACCACAGGTCCCAGGAGGCCAAGCTGGCGGACGTAGAAGATCGCCTCCGCAGGAACAAGTACTCCCCCAAGTCTAGTAGAAGATACGACGACTAGGCGACGAGTCGTAATCAGTAGGACACAGACTAGAATACGTGTAGAAGGAAATCATTACGTTTCAGTTACGCCTATCATAGATAGACACTCCACTAACTCCGTACACTACTAAATTACCGGCGGTAGTATAGACGGTTCCTCCCGAGTGGGTGGACACAGTGGCGTAGTGGGCGGCGAGAGAGGCTGACACTTCCCTGGACCGTGCGATCGCCCAGGCAGGGGAGGTAGGTGAGGCAGAGAGGGAGTCGGGTCTCGACCCCTAGAGGCAGGA
>BLSH010277968.1:772773-786327 GCA_018402905.1 Glandirana rugosa | reverse complement strand
GTTTTGTATAGAAATGGTCCCTACCCCCAAAGGGGGGCAGAATTGATTAAACTAGCATATAAGATCTTCCACATCTGTAATACTAAAACTGGAGGGACATCGCTTAATGCCTCCCCTAACACTCCCCTCTGGTGTAATGCTCAGCTGAGGGAAATATATAAAATTCCAGATGCGGAGTGCTGGGCGACTTGCGGTATTAAATATGCCCATCAGCTATTTACGGAAGGAGTGCTTAAGACGTTTCGGGATCTCCACCTGGAGTATGGAGTCCCGAACAAATTTTTCTACCGATATCTTCAGCTCCGGCATGCTGTGGCGGCGCAGTTTGGCCTACGTGAGGTGTCTCTCGCCCCCACTGCATTGGAGAAGTTGATGTTTGAGGAAGATCATACGAAACTCATTTCCAGATATTATCTCCTACTATTGACCTCCACCTCCACCAGGGTGGAAAAAATAGTAACGCAATGGAAAAAAGACATCCCAGAATTGGATGAGGAGTCATGGTTGGAGATACTTGGAAATACGTTACCAGCAGTTATATCCGCCAGAGATAAATTAACGCAGTTTTACTATCTACATAGAGTTTATTACACGCCTTCGCGACTATACAAAATGGGCAGAGGGGATACGCCTGAGTGCCAACGTTGCCGTTTGGGGGGAGGGTGACTTTTTTCATATGGTTTGGCAGTGCCATAAGGTGAAGCAATTCTGGAAAGGAATCCTGTACTTATTAGAAGACAAGATGGCGATACCGAATATATACTCCCCGGCCAGATGTCTGTTGGGCCACTTTGGGGAGGAGGGGATTACTAATTCCACCAAGACCCTTTTACGGGTAGTATTCTTTTATGCAAAAAAGGCTATTGCTGTTAAATGGAAGGATGAGTCCCCTCCTTCAGTACAAATGTGGTTGGATATGATTAAAAAAGCTCTACCATTAATTAAAATGACATATATTGCAAGGGGCTGCCCAAAAAAGTTTGGAAAAGTATGGGGAGGATGGGTAGACTCGGTGGTGGGGGAAGTGGAGGTGTGAAGTTTTATTGAATTACGCAACTAGAAGGCAGTACTGAGAGATAACTAACACTAAATATCTTGCTCTGTAGCTTTTGTTCATATACAGTCTCTCCCTCTGTCTTTTGATTATAATCCAGACGGTCTTAGAGCGATAATATGAAAGCGAATACAACAAAATGGTTAAAGGGGTGCTTTAATGAAAGTTTGTGTTTTTTTGAAGAAATGGTGGAGATATCAGACAATGTACGTACATATGGATATTGAATACGAAATGTATGTAACTGTACCTTTGGAGTTGGCTGTGAACTTTTTATGTTTGTAAGTGTGGAAATAAATAAAAACTTACCCTTTAAAAAAAAAAAATCTGAGTTCCTAATAAATGTAATTTTCGTTTTAACTATCATGATATAAAATAATGGATGTGGGGGCCTTTTGGTGGGAGTGAGTTTTTTTTTTTTTGGGGGGGCAGCATTTCATTCTTGGACCCAGGTAGCACAATGTTTTGGGCCAGCCCTGCCTAAAGTACATTCAGATTTTATTCCTAGAATGCTCAGAAGGGGAGATCTCTGCATTTCAGTTCCCAGTTCCGCTTGTGGTGGTGTGATTAGGTGGTCTTGCACTTCAGGGCTGCTAATCTGATGAAATGACTAAAAAGTAAAGCTTTGGTGATCTTGTGCCCATCGTGGCAGGATACAGTAACACCATGCATCTGGTGGCTATTTTTCCATAAGACACAGTGCTGTCTTCTGCTGCAAAGCTAATCCTCTTTAAGATATTGAAAAAGGTGTCACTCTATAGAGCAGTTAGTTAAGTAGTTGTGGACCCTTTTTGTTTTTCACTTTTCAGTAATTCTGCTTTAGATACTGCTGTTCATAACAATCTGAGAAGGTCAGCAATTTTGCAACATGCTTTTGCCACCTCATCTGGCACCAACAGCTATTCCACAAAATCATTTAGTCCACAAATCTTTTCCACTACAGTTCACTGCTTAAATAACTCAACAGCATCTTTCATTCTGCATTATTTTGCACTTCATAATGTATGCATGCCATTTCTTGCATCTTTCTAAACAAGATGAAGATATACATAAAGATTGAAGTGGTTCTGAAGGCAGAAGGTTTTTTACCTGAATGCAGGGGTCCCCAACCCCCGGGCCGTGGACCGGTATCGGTCCGTGCCCTGTTTAAGGCCAAGCTGCACTGAAGGAACTAAGCGGTAGCCAAGCAGAGACCAGGCTTGGTTGTATCACTGCCCCCATCATCGCTTTTCAGTCCGCCTCCATAAGATTCTCAATCTCATAGGAGCGAAACCCTCATCATTTTTTTATTTTTAGAGAAATAAGCATGGGGAAGATAAACAGTGTCACACAGGGCACACCCATTCACATGCAATATTAACAAAACATATTCTTATAACTTCCAAAATCACACAGTGTGCATAGTTATTGATGCATACTTGGGATAATCAAACGATCTTTCAAGACCTAGGGGTACTGCTCCTTCACCTCCTGTGCCCTTACCATGCATATCCAATAATAAGCAGTGTTCCTGCACATTGAAAAAATATGTCATCTGTCAAGCCAGCATCCCAAAAAAACTTTTACAGTGTCAAGTATGGGTTCCATGTATGTGTGTTAAGAGCATGTATGAAGACAAAAACACTCACAGAACCAGATCATTATGAGCTGATGCCACAGGTGAAATACTTACTGGAAGGAGATGCGCAGGCAGGGCTAGAAAGTTCCACTGGCCCCCACCCCTTCATATTGCAGGCAGAAACACGAACATAGTATTCTTTACCCTACAAAAAAAATTAAACATATGTTAGAATTATACACAAACACAAAATTCAGTATTTCTAAAATGTATATTTTTCAGCTGAAGACATTAAAACCGACGCACTTACTGCTTTGCATCAAATAAAACTGAAAACACCAATTAATTTGGTTATCAATGAACAAAATCCTGAATCCATCCCCACCACTAAAGCAAGAAAATAATATAGTAATCAACCTGTGAGATAAGATGTTTAATACCTTTTTGGCAGAAAGGGATTCAAATCTTTAGTCCCTTTAAAAGCTGTGGGCACCACTGGTACCCAACACTTCCAGGTGTGCCGCATACCTGGTCTACTGCTTGGAGCTGTCCTCCTGCCAACTGCTACATCACCATAGTTAGTAACCACAAGTGTCAGATACCAATGGCAATTATGGTCCTTCAAGAAAATGAAGACTTGACATGATGCATGTGGGAAAGCTAAGTATTGAATATCTTTTCTTACGGTGTGATTGTAAATTCACTCTCTTTCTTCTGCCCTGCCAGATTAATATATAAGAGGCCAGAACTTTAATTTAATTGTCAGGAGCCACGACACACAGGATTACTCCGTCTGCTCCCAAAAATGAGTGAATAGTCCCCTCTCTGTCCCCAGCCCCTTTTGTTGAACTGATGGGGCTTGGGGAACCATTATTCAATTGCTGGGAGTCCCAGCCCATAGGATTAATGTGCATGAGCACATAATAGAGCTGCACGATTAATCGTAAAAGAATCGTGATCTCGATTCACCCTCCCTGCGATCTCCATCCCGCATTACCGCGATTCTCAGTGCAGTCATAATGGAGACAGAGACACTAGGAAAAACTGTGAGCTCAGGAGGAGATAAGAAGCTTCACACTGGGACACTTGGCTGCACTGGCCGATCCGACTTGCGGAGCGCGATTTCTGTAATAATAGAAGTCAATGCACGTTGCCTGAAGTGTCCCCAGGAATCTTTTTCTAAGTCATAGCGACTTGAGTCTCTCCTATCTGGACAGCCTGCAAAGTCTGAGAACATTGCTGATAAAAGCAGCAAAGAGATACAATGTTTCTACTTATCAAAGGAATGAACTCCGGTGTGTAGAATAGCTCAGTTTAACCATTTAAAGACTAAAGCCTCATACGCGTTTTTTACCGCCGCATTTTTGAGCGTTTTTTGACGCTCTCCATGTTATTCAATGGCCCCATAAAAACGCTGACATTTTTGAGCTGTAGATAGCGTCGGCGTTAGTGAGCTGAAAGCAGAACCTACGGCCAGCGCGTTCTAAAGCTACAGCATTAGAGCGTTTTTGACGCTGAGCCGGCAAAATGCTCACTAACGCGCATTAACGCCGTCGCAGCGTTAACGGGCGGTTTTAGCGTCTGCATTTTCAGGTTAAAAAATAGAAGAGGAGGTCTTCCTCCGGGTCCCTCGGCCGCTGGGGCCGGGTGTCTCTGCCTCTCCCTGGACGTTAATCTACCCTGGGGTCATTTTATAACAAGTTTTTTTGTTTTTTCAGTACAGAATGGTTGATGGGGCTGTCGGAGTGGGAGGACCAGTCAGACATACAGCTTTCAGCTAGGCACCTGGGTGCTCAATGCTGCCTGCCTTTGAGGTGGGCCACGGTTACAGACCATGGCGTGGACTTACATGTTGTTCTAGGTTTTTCAAAATATGAGAACACTGTACCATTACTGTGTATAATGTTGCTCTATTCTGATATACACTTTGTCTCCATGATTCTGTATTTGATGATGGCTTTCCAGTTGTATGTATCTTTCTTTGGAAAATAAAGGAATTACAAAAAAAAAAAAAAATAGAAGAGGAATGTTTTTTTAAACAAAACGCCTATTGACGCCGATGATCACTAACGCGCATTAATTCCGATGCAAAACGCTTTTGAAATCACGTTTTTGATGCCGATTTTTGCCTGACGTTGGTCCCGATGTTTTGCTATTACGCCCCTGTGTATGAGGCCTAAATCTTTTCTGACATTTGTTGCTTGCAAGTAAAAATCCAGTATTTTCTGCTAGAAAATTACTTAGAACCACCAAACATTTATATATATATATTTTTTTAGCAGAGTCCATAGAGAATAAAATGACGATTGTTGCAATATTTTATGTCACACGGTGTTTGCGCGGCAGTTTTTCAGACGCATTTTTTTGGGGGAAAAATTACACTTTAAAAAAAAAAAACTGAAGTTAGCCCAATTTTTTTTGTATATGTAAGATGATGTTATGCTGCGAGAATCATGAGAGAATCATGATCTTTATTATAAGCAAAAAAATTGTGATTCTCATTTTGGCCAGCATCGTGCAGCTCTAACACAAAGGTATTTCAAAAGACCCCTTTTTTTTGCCCCCTGCTGAATGTATGGCGCCTGATACAGTTGGCTCTATCACCTTATCATCAGCCCTGGGCACTTCACCTTTAAAACTGCAGATTTTCAATTGTAGACATGTGTAGAATGAAAAAATGTGTTTCATTTCGGTATTTACATAAATAAGTTTAGTAAAATTTGTTTACTTCGTTTTCGGAATTCGTTTCGTTTATTCAAATTCATATCGATTTGAATTTTACAAATTTGGTCGGATTGAGTTTCATCTGACCAAATTTAGAAAATCTAAATCAATTTGAATTCCAATTCTATTTGAATTGCATTCAAATCATATTTATTCTATTCGAAATTCGAATTGTGGAAGATGGTTATATTCTATTGTTTTTTTCTATTTCATCCTTTGATTTTCTAGTCTTTTCTATTATATTCTATTCTATTCAAACTTGTATTTATTCTATTCGAAAATTTCAATTTATTCTATTCAAAATTGGGAAAACAGTTATATTGTTATATTTCTATTATTTTATATTGTTTATTGTATTCTATTATTTTTAGTATATTCTTTTATTTCCTATTCTATTCTTTTCTATTCAAATTCAAATTTATTCTATTCAAATTTTGAATTTTGGAAAATGGTTATATTCTTTCTGCTCTATTCTATTGTTTTTTTTCTATTCTATTGTTTTCTATTCTAGTCTATTATTTTATTTTTTATTTTATTCTAATCTATTAGCAGTGGAGACTGCAGTTCAATATTTCTAAATGTAAAATAATGCATCTAGGGAAAAAGAATCCCCTTAGAGAGTACAACATTGGGGGCACAGTGTTAGCCAGCACTACAGAAGAAAAAGATTTAGGGGTGCTTATTTCAGATGATTGCAAAATGAGCAAACAGTGTAACCAGGCAGTGGGAAAAGCAAATAGAATTCTGGGATGTATCAGTAGAGGGATCACCAGCAGGAGGAAGGAGGTTCTGATTCCTCTATATAGATCTTTAATGAGACCTCACTTAGAATACTGTGTCCAGTTCTGGAGACCTCACTTACAAAAAGATATTGATGCAATAGAACGAGTTCAGAGACGGGTAACAAAGATGGTGAAAGGTCTGGGGGATAAAACATATCAAGAGCGACTTCAGGAACTTAATATGTACAGTCTGGAGGAAAGAAGGGAAAGGGGAGACATGATTGAAACCTTTAAATACATCAAGGGGGTGAATAAGGTTCAGGAGGGCAGTCTTTTCAATATGAAACCAAAATCAAGAACACGGGGACCTCAAACTAACTGGGGGGAAGTTCAAAACTAATCTTAGAAAGTATTATTTTACTGAAAGGGTGGTTGATGATTGGAATAAACTACCAACAGAGGTTGTGAGACAGTCAACAGTAAATTGCTTTAAACATGCTTGGGATAAACATAAATCCATAGTCAAACAACAAGGTTAATGTAAAAAAAAAAATTAAAAAAATATATAAATAAATAAATAAAAAGGGGCAGACTCGATGGACTACTCAGTCTTTTTCTGCCGTCACTTTTCTATGTTTCTATCTATTCTTTTCTATTTGAATTTTGGAAAACTGTTATATTCTCTCTTTTTTTTTCTATTCTATTCTGTTCTTTTTTTTCTACCATATTCTTTTCTATTGTATTCAAAGTCAAATTTATTTTATTTGAAATTTCAGAAGATGGTTATATTCTATTTTTTATTCTATTCCTTTATTTTATATTCTATTTTATTCTGTTTTACAATATTCTTTTCTATTCCATCCCTTTATTTTCTGTTCTTTATTTTGTATTCTGTTCTGTTTTACTCTATTATATTCTATTCTTTTATTTTCTATTCTTTTTTCTATTCTATCATATTATTTTCTATTCTATATCTTCATTCTCTATTCTATTTTATTCTCATTGAAAATCCAAATATGATTCGGAAACTTTTAGAATTCAAAAACTATTCAAATTTGATTTCAAAACTTTTTGTTATTTTGTATTTGTTTAAATTCGTTACTGTTGTAATTCAGAAACTCGGATATATCCGAATTTCCAAATAACAAAAAATGTAATTCTGAATTTTAATTCGTAACGAAAAGAACCGCACGTCTAGTCAATTGTTAATAATGAGAGTTCATGTTATCTAGACCCCTAGGCTTTAGGTTACACAAGGAAACATCAGCTATGTATGTGTGGAAAGAATTCCTCTGCACAAAATCATTTTTTTGCTCATGCTGCCATTGGCTCTATTGATTAATCTGAAGAGTTAATTTTAGGAAAAGTTCATCCTAACTGCAGTGTGGTCTGCAGTGGAAATTTGGGACCCGGCCGCACTGTCACAAATTCCTAGATCCCAAGCCTGGCTGGACAAAATTATGTATTGTTTTTGCAGGAAGACAGCATCTGTCTTTCAAACATGCAAGTATTTAGCTCCCTAAATAGAAAACCAGAGTTTCACGGTAGCCCTTATTTTATTGTCTTTAAAGCAGAACTAAACATTCAAAATAAAACATTATTCGGAGTCTGTTGCAAAGTCTCTTCTACCAGAGAACATTCTTCTCTAGCAATTTTCTTATTCTCTATGTTCACAGTACAATGCATGCTCTGGGTAATGTACACTCCAGGTGTATTACTGGTACCTGAAACAAGGATGGAGCCAGGTGCTCAGGACAATGTAACTACCATGTGTAATCACTGGAGTTAAACCGTTGAGTTGAGGCATGTTGGGGGATCTAGAAGAATCGAAGATGACAGCAGGAGACAGCGGAGATTGGGAACCTGGATCGGTCAGTGCTGGAGGAGGGCCCTCATGTACATAAGTGTGCTATAATGTGCAAGTATGCGTTTCATACTAATACATTATGGCAAGACCCAACAGTTCTGCTCTAAGAATACCTGCAATTAAGAATTAATGCAGCTTTACATTAAAGGGAAGTTCACCCTCGCTATTTGTCCTGTTTACTCTTACCACCCGCAACGAAAGTAGAAGGTAAAACAAAATCCCATATTTGGGGTTGACGTTTAGTACAGTAACAGAGAGGAAATCTTCCATTGGGGACACTAGTTCTGGTGACCCTGGTGATACCCTAGGATTTTCTCACTTTGGAAGAATTGTCCCTCACTTCCTGTTTGGCTATGAGACAGGAAGTGAAAGAAACTCAACCCTTTTTGCTTTTAGTTACACTTTTTGAAAAGCAGTCAATACCCTTTCAGTGATGAGGTTGGAAGTATTATATTTTTTAAATTAATAAATGTTCAGCACTCCTTTTTGTGGTATTTCACCTAACCAAAAATTCTCATTGTATATGAACAAACAAAAACATTTATAATCCATATAAAGGGTGTTAACACTTATTATTCATCTTATTTGTGAAAATAATTTTATGTTTGTTCATACCCAGTGAGAATTTTTGTTAGGTGAGATATCACAAAAAAGGAGCGCTGCACATTTATTCAAAAATATATTACTTTCAACCAATAGGTGGTGTTCAAAAGCTTCTTTCACAAGTGGCCATGAAAGGAGTAGTAAATGAGCTCACCATAATGACAATCTGTTACTGCAATCCACAGTAACCACTGGCACCATTTTCACGTAGCAATTGGCTGTAACCTATGCAGTTGATTGCTAGGCTGAGAACAACACACTCCCCTTTTCCAACTTCTAGATAACAATGGCAATATCCCCTTCTCTTTCATCAGAAGGTAAACAGTGCAATAGCTGCAGGGCAATCATAGAACCCTTTGCTACTTTAGCATAGCATTGCCCCTCCCCATACAGACCACCAAGAGTTCCACTGTCTAGTATTTTATAAACAATATCTGAGTCTTCGGGTATGAGTGGAATTCATTAAGTTTAGATATTTACCATAGTGAGGCCTGTGATGGTATATTTTAAGGACTGTAGATGATCCACAATGGTTTCACCAGTCAAAGGGGAGAAGTCTGATGAGATGCTCCACTCAACTGAAACAAAAAGAGAATATTAGGATAAAAAGTCAGTGTCTTTCGGGTACAAAATTTATCTTGTCACTGTTATACAATGAATGAAGAGGTTCCCTGTAATACAATCTGTTGTCTTTATCAATCTTGAAAGATTGGTATTTCTTATATAACCCCCCAGGTCAGTGATGGTAAACCTTGGCGCCCTAGGTGTTTTGAAACTACATTTCCCATGATGTTCAACTACACTGCAGAGCGCATGAGCATCATGGGAAATGCAGTTCCAAAACATCTAGGGTGCCAAGGTTCGCCATCACTGCTCTAGGGGGTCCAATATTCACCCACCACGGTAAGCTCTGCCACAAAGGGCCTTCAGGACTCAACTTTCCAGCCGGGGATAACTGCCTTGGACCTGTATAGCATCCTACTGGTCAGCAGGCCAATACATCATTGCCAACTAGCAACATTACAGGCTTTCCCCGGTTTGCATATCCAGAGCAGGGCTGGGTACCATTTCTCGGTAGGTAGGAATCCATAGGTAAATGGATCCATAAAACACCAGTCTCCTAATCATAGATATAATTGTTGAAAAGCTAATTTTTTGTGCAGAGACATGACCATCACCAAGGACACTAGCAATAAAACTGAAGCCCTGGGGATGGTTTATGCCTGGGAGTGGACTTCCTATCCTGTTGTTTTTTTTTTTTTATATCCTATCTTGTTTTTTTGCCAGTGTCAAATCACCTGAAGTTGGAAGGATAACCCTATCATAATGGATAGAAAAATGCTCTGTGTCCCATCATGTACGATAAAGAAATACCATACGTCCTTACTTCTTTTTAATTAACAATAACGTGTAGTATGTTTTTGCAACATAAGTACAGATCTGACAAGGATTAGCATTCAAAACAGCAAGACAAGATCCTACAGTAATGTAGTCCCAAGAAAAACCAAGGCACTGTAAAGCTAATGTACATAAAATGGATCTTTTTGCATATAATATGAGGAATCCATCCATTCTATGCGTTTGAGTTCCACCGCCCATATCCACAGATGTTATTAGGGTGGGTCATGGGCTGGGTACATCACAAAGGCTGAACAATACATAACAATACGTTGCATATTTGGTGGAACTGCCCTCTTGTGGCATCCTTCTGGAGCAAAATATGTGAATTGATAAGGCTAATTATTGGAACCAAAAATACTTTATCTGTTTCTTGCTGCTTGCTACACATAGCTGATTGATCCATAGGGAGATACAGGAGATCCCTGACTAGGCATTTACTCAATGCAGCAAAAATTCTCATTCCCAGACAATGGAAGTCAAAACAAGTCCATATAATACCAGAATGGCTACGTTCTGTAGAAGAAATTCAGGATGTGGAGGAAACTTGCCATAGCCAGCGAATCTTTAGAGCGATTTCGCAAGCTTTGGTCTCCCTGGCTGGCCTTCAAATATTCTGATAATTATACAAACTTAGATAACGGGTGAATTCTGTGCCCCTGTTGGGCCCCAACATGGCATGGCTTCATTTTGGTTAGGCCTTAGTCAATGGCCCCCTTTAAGGTGAATCATAGAACTTCTGATTAGACGATAGTGGTGATTACACTGATAGCCGACCCATTTCTTTATCTCCTTTATTGTTTTTATAAAGCGGTATACCTATTTAACTGATCTCAATATAGGATCTATTTCGTGGCTCCCCCATACTATCTTTTATTTTCTTTTGCTTTACACTAACCCCCTTCTGTGTTTAAATGTTTTACTATGTCTAACTGTACAGTATATAAATATGCTACATTTAGTTACTGTGCACAGAAAACAGCTGTATAAAAGCGCTAGTTACTATATAGTTGTTTACAACAATGTGAGATTATATGCTGTATGTAATCTTCTTACTTTTTAATAAAAATGTATATTGATTAAAATAAAAAGTTTTTTTATCTTAAAGTGTTACAAAACCCGGGACCCTGCAGAACATAGAAATGCAATTATCTTAGTAAACAAACTGCTAAATACCTTTTCTCATCAGCAGTATATAGCAGTCTTGTGACTTCTATCAGTGTCTGATCAAAGCCTGTAGGAGGATTTTTCATTCTCCTCTGACTGTCCTATGAGAATGCAGGGCCCCTGACCCTTTGTCTAGACAGTGCTGATTGGCCCCGTGCTGATCACATGCACTCTTCCAAAAAAAAACGCTCTAGCAATACACACCAATCTGAGCGTGTGCTGCCTGTCCCCTGGCTCTGTAAATATCAGTTAATATATTGGAGTCAGTGGAAGGAGGAGCTGATCAGAGAAGACAGGATCGAACAGCCTTTTTACACAATGCGGAGGATTAATCCCTAAGGTTCCACAGTGAGTATAACAAGTATGCTTTACTGCATATACAGACTGATTTTACTGTTGTTGGTTAGGGTAACAAATAAAAACCTTTAGCCTTTACAACAATTTTAAAGGAGATTGAAAAATAACAGATTTACTGGTTGGATTGCCAGATAAAAACAAAGGAAAGAAGCCTAAAAAAAGCAATGCAGCCAACACATCTGCAATCTAAAGGCCCGTACACGCGGTCCGACTGTTGGCTAACAACGGTCGTCCAACAGCCTGTTGGCCAATAATCCAATCGTGTTCAAGCACTATTCTACAGCCGATTTCCAATTATCGTCCAACAGGAGTTGGACAACGAGACTAGAAAATTTGTGTTGGCCAACAAGGCGTTGGCCGATTGTTGGCTCGTGTGTACAGAAGTTGGCCAATAAAAAGTTGGAAGTGCAAACACGCATGCTCAGAATCCAGGAAGTGTTTGGTCATGTAATCTGTGTTCCTAATTCACAAATCACATTCACCTGAACTTCCTCTTTATACGCTCCTAACACGTCACTACGTTCGGCTTTGTTGGCCAATTACTTGACTCATGTCAGTACGCTAGACAAAACCGACAACAGCCAATTTGGACAAAAGTTGAACATTCGGTTGGCCGAAAATCTGCACGTGTGTACGAGGCTTTATACATGTTTGTTTTTTTCAGTTTAATGCTGCTTTAAATATTTGTTAATTTATTATACCCATACATGCTTACTTTTCGTGCCTACAAAATGGGTGATCAGAATAAGATAAATTAAAGGTCTCATCTTACACAGCAATACCATTAATACAATCCATGAAATACAGTAATAAATGTGCCGCCTGTCCATAGACATAATATAGATCTGTTTGTCTCTAGTCGCAAGCTGGAAAAATAAACATAATGTTTTGCTCGGCTTTGATTTAGCAAGAGATACTTTGACGGATCCATTGCTGATAGAAAAGAAGGACAGCCACCCAAAATGACCCTTTATAGCATATAGCCAGTTTTACAAATGTAAAAATCCAGTGAATACTCTATTCTGCAAGAAAAGACTGCAGACACAAATTGATGGCTTCTGTATAAGTTTAGTGCTATGTAGGTCTTTTTAAACAGAATTCCTTGCAAGTAGAGGTGCTATTGCATATATTTACCACAGCCACCGGTGCTCTGCCGGACACAATGTACTTCATAAGGATCACAATCATTTAGGTAGCTTATTCTATAAGCGAAAGAAGGAAAAAAGAACTACTCACCATATAAAAGCCTCAGAACAGTTTTATTTCAGTTTCCATCACACAGACTAATCTAATCTAATCTAATCTAATAAATAGCTACCAACTCTCCACACTAACAATAGTCATGAAACAAATGGAGATGGGAAAATTTAATCCTAACATAGTATATAATAAATGATGTTCTATAAGCTCTAAACACATACATCTCAACTAAAATGGTGAAAAATTGTAAAAGAATAGGGAAAGTGGAGGTGGTGCTAAGTAAAAAAAAAAAAAGGAACGAAAAAAAGAGGATGGGAGGGGGAAGGAAGGAAAGGCAGGAAGTGGGCGTGGGGTGTCTGGGGGAAAAAGGATAATAAAAGAAAGGAGGGGAGCAGAAAAGGGAAGAAGGCTGGGGGGCAGGGGCGTTGCTAGGGGGTGGCTATTGGAGCTACAGCCCCGAGTCTGGGGCCTATAGCCCCGAGTCTCTTACCGGGTGGGTGCAGTTCTTCAATTTGCAGGTATGTCTCGGTCTGGAATGCAGGAAGCAGGGGCAGGCTGAGCCGTGGTAGCATGGGCTCCGGCTCGGCCCTCGCCTCCACCTGATGTATGGAGAGGCTCTCTGGGTACCCTGATGTATGGGGAGGAACTCTAGGGACCCTGATATATGGGGAGGTTCTCTGGGGACCCTGATGTATAGGGGTGTTCTCTGGGGACCCTGATGTTCCACCTCCGCTCCCGGCTCGGCCTCGGGTACGATGGTGCCGAGTCGGACGGGGACGAAGGACGTAAGGTCTGGCTCTGTATGGACGTTTAACTTCTTGACGTGGGTGGGCCATTCTCTGAGCCCCGATATCCGGGGTCTGAGCCCCGACATCGAGGTTATCGGTGGGGGATCGTTGCGGGG
>BLSH010277968.1:696896-771763 GCA_018402905.1 Glandirana rugosa | reverse complement strand
TGGGGGGGCTCTCTGGGGACCCTGATGTAAGGGATATATATATATATATATATATATATATATATATATATATATATATATATGTGTGTGTATGCCCACTCAAGCGTATGACTCTACTTTGCTGCTATGGGCTCTAGCCCCAGATCTTTTGTAGACCTAGCAACGCCCCTGTTGGGGGATATTGGGAAAGAGTCGAGGAGAGGAAGAAAAAATGATTTACCAAAATGAGCGCTAACAATACAATTGGCAACTATCCCACTGAAAGTTCAGACTGTTCAGTATATGGATATTCAAAGTAAAAATCCAAAACTCAATGACACAGTCCATAAAACCTCTCTCCTCTAATTCATCTGTCTACTTGTTCAACGATCTGTATCCTCAGAGAAGCAATGTTATTTGCATGTAAATCTATGAAATCTTTAGTCACGTTGGTCTGCTTATTTGACTGTATAGTCTATAAATTATTTCTTAGTGGTGGGGCGACTAACTTATTGCACTTTACATTCTTCACAGGTCAAAACATAGATTATATAATACGGGTTGCAAATGACTAATTGTCTTATGAATTATCTGAATATATAGAGAGTTTTTCCTTGTTAAATTAAGGGTTTTTAGTGGTACTAATCACTTATGTCAGTTCTCTTTCTTACACAATGTATCCTTTGCATATACAGTATGTAAGCTACATTGATAATCCTATTGCTGTATCCTCTTTCTTTGAAGCGGTTGGCAGGGTCTTGCTATTCCTCAAAATTCACTAGATCTGTATAATTCCTTCTTAAAGTGGAACTAAACCCTGCTATCAAATTCAGCCACGGAAGCTGCCATCTTGGGCTCTGCTTAATCTACAACTGCCATGGGGCTGCACATGTGATCAGTTATGACACCAGCCATTGGATGTCTGGCTTTTATCTTTCAGTTGTGGTCATTGGATGGTTTGACAGTTTGGATGAGAGAACAACCAATGTGACAGTTACATTCCCAGCACATGCCAGAAATCTAACTGTTTTTTGAAACTGTTAAATGGATTGGTTTACTTCCGCTTTAATGTAATATGTTGACCTCTTGGAATGGCCTTGATGTGAAGGGTAGCAGCTATGTGCATGTAGCACTTAGGGGGTCTGCATACCCAAAAGAGTAGTCTGTGTGTTGGAAGATAAAATAAAACTGTTCTGAGTGGTTCTTTTTCCTTCTTTGGAGTTCAGCATAGACTGTGCTAGTGGCCGATGACTATAGCAACCAACTCTCATTGTTGATAGTAGCCCAGGGATTTTGTGCCTAAGGGCCGGTTCACACTGCCGCGCCTTGCACTCCGACTTGAGTCGCCCCCAAGTTGCTTGACATCAGAAATCCCATTGAAATGAATGGGATTAATTAATGTACACTACTGAAGTCGCTCAGACTTCAAAAAAGTTTCCTTTGCTACTTCAAGGTGACCATTGTGCAACCCTTATGCGATTCTTGTGCCCATATAATTCAATGGAAGTCGTCTCCAAGCCGGATCTCTTATTTATATTGAAGCGACTTTACAGGAAAAAGAAAAGAATTTACCCAGTGCATTCCCGGGCAACCCCCTCCCTCACTTCTCTGATTTGCCACAGGCAAAGTCGCCTGGCATAGTCGAGTTTAAAGTAGCCTTGAAGTTGCCTGGCAAAGTCTCCCCTGAAGTCGGATCCCCTATGTGTGAACCGGCCCTAAGAGGAACATTTATCCTTATGTTGTAAATTTCACTGCATTGCAACTTGGCCTCTACTCAGAGTATTTGTTTCATGTGCACGAACATCTGTTTATTAGTATCATTTAACTCTTTCTTCTGAATGCCTCTTGATTTGGGACTCTACTGAATCTTCATGAGAATTTTGTGGGTACCGGACTGTGAGTAGTGAAGAGCATGCTCTCTTTCATCTGTATTTGTTTTTTTGTTTTTTTTGTGTGTGAACTTTTTTTGAAGCACGTAGTATTGTTGGCAGAGTTCTAATTTGAAAGTGCCTACTGCTTCACAATAAGAACTGATGTCTGTTTGAGGACTTGTACATACCTTACGGTGCAACGAATGGATCTTCATCTGTATGATGCGTTGGCTTGTATCATATGTGAGCGATCGCTCACATGCATGGTATCAGCAAGATTTTTTGCTTTTTTTTTTGCTGATTTCTTTTGTGATTTCTTTCGGGAAAGCTACAACTTTTTTCTGGTGATTCTATCACAGTCTTTGGACTGTTTACCGAATAGATATGGGATTAGATGAGGAATAAAAATGCATATTTTTGATGGTCAAACAGATGATAGAGAGATGTGTAAGAATCTGTTTATTGAACTATGAGTTCTAGTCAGCAAGGAGATGAGATTATGGTGTGACATTACATTGCTGTCTGAATATTTGTCGAATAAGGAAATCCCTAGAGGTTTAAGAATAAGGAATTTTCCTATTTGAAGCGGATGTTGACTGTAAAGATCAATGGGTGTCTATTTTAGGTGAGGCTTCTTTTAGCTTGATGACAAGGATAACACAATATGAAAAGAAACCACTTCATGATCTGATATCGAGAATTAAGGAAGTCAAAGATCTAATTGCAAGATACAAGGATAGAGACGTTTATGGTGACTTTGATAAAAATCTTTTTGTCTGGGAAAAAAACTTGAGGATGATATAACACAGAAAAATTAAAAAAAATTCTCAAAAATAAATTAGATTAACAGCAGTATACACTTGGGCTGCAATACATACCACAAAATGAGAAAGCATAATCAGAGAGGAAGAAAATTTGGCTCCATATTAAGGGGAGTTCTACACCCATTTCAAGCTTTTTAAACACAGGTGAGCTGTACCTCAGACATGATGACCAATACAAGGACCAGTTTGGTAGAACGGAAAAGAAAATCAAGAGATGTTTTTTTCTGGTTGAGGGGACATTTACCCCAAAAAAGGGGTCCAGAGAAAGAATGACATCCAGATACAAGAAATACAAACAAGGTCTAAGAGTACCAGGAGAGCAGGAGTCAAACGTAAACTGATTCAGTTATTGTCACATGATTTATAGGGGCACCATGGGGTTGATTTACGAAAGGCAAAATTTTTGTGCACTTTACAAGTGCAATTGCACTCATTTTGTCCAGAGCTTAGTGAATGTGGCGAAGCTCTGATTTCCAACATCCAATCATGTGCAAGCAAAAGTACTGTATTTTTTTTATCTTCCTTTCACCTGATTGGATATTCTTTACAAAACGAAACTTCGCTACATTCGCTACGTTTGCTAAATTCCGAACTCACATGAAGAAATATAACTTATGTCTAAAGGATTGAATCATGCACTTAATTATTAATGTGTTGATACACTTGTTGATTTAGGAAAATTTGCCATAGAATTACTACAACCTCTTCTGTTACTGTGATAAATACTGTTGGATCATCCAACCTTATAAATGATAGGCTTCAGAAGTCTGAAACCTTCCTAGATAGTAACTTGCCCTGATCATGACATGTGGTCTATGGTTTCACAGGATGATGTAGCTTTGAATTTAAATTGTCACTGCAAGTTGAGGGATGGGGGGGGGGGGGTTAAATTGAAGTAGTAATGCTAAAGGTTCACAAATTTGGTTTAATTAGCAGTCTCAATATAGTTTGACTTCTGAGGCTCCTGAAATTCAGAATCAGCTGGCCATAGATGGATAGAATTTTGAACAAACTTTTTAAGTGTTAGGAAAATTAAAAGATTTTGATTGCTTTTAACATTTGATTTTTGGGATGAATTGACTTTACCGAACGAAAACCACATACAATGTCAGAAATTAATTTGTTTGAGAAAACATTTCCATCCTGCTCTTTCAAATTTTCTTGCCACTGCGATCAAAAACAAACGTCAGTTTGACCCCAACAAATGATCAGAAAAATTAATAAACCTTTTTTTAGAACATTCTTTTTCCTAAGATTTTTTGTTTGAAATCCTACCCATCTCTATGGCCAGCTTAAGACTAACAAGAGGTCAGATTTTTAACCGGTTAATGAACAAGGGAGAGCATTGGATGAATTTCAGAAACATGTGGAACTTAAGTTGATACACTCAACCAGAGAAATAGAGAGTTATGATGGGTAGACACAGGCAGTTTATTTTTCAATAAAAACAGAATAAAATGCACTTACATTGTGGTAAAAAGCACATCTATTAATCCCTTGCCACCTCTCCAGGGTCACCATTCCAGTCCATGGGTGAGGAGAGTCACGTGTGATCAAGAAATGACAGTCTACTCAAAACAGCAAGAAGCCTCCATAGACCGTCATTCACACTGCCACCATACATAAGGTACATGTGCCTGGTTGATGACAGAATTAGCACCCTACAAAGACACAGACTGGAGATGTAAGCAAGGGGGGGAGGGATATCGTATGGCTGCTGACGATGACGATGCATTTCAGAGGCGTGGCCTCCTTTATCAAGTCCAGCCCACTGTAGAGACCATGTGTGTTAAAGCCCCCCCCAAACATTTAAAGGGACCTCCCCCGAAGGAGGGCAAGAAAGTTACAAAAGCATGGTCCACAGCTCAGGCTGAAACAGCAGCCTATCTGCTCACTGCATGTACACCTTATTACATAGGTAAATGGAGTAGAGCATCATAATAGCAAAACTTATGATATCTCTTAGATTATTATTGATCAAACCAGCTAGAAAATACACTTCTGTAATCTCAACAGAGAAACGCACAAACAAAAAAGAACCACAAAATTGTACACGTTATAATATTAAAAATAAGAATAAAAATAAGATAAAAAAGGGGAACAAATAAATATGTTATGAGCTAACAGCCATCATAGCTGTCCTGATGACATCTCACAGGTAATCATACCCACACCAATCTAAAAATTATCCAAAATACATACTATATACCTTTGTTGTGAAGGGGTATGTATATGTGTCTATGTATGTGTGTGTATATATATTTTGAGTTACTACCGTGAATAGGAAAAACATCATTGAATTGATTACCCCCTCATTATTTAAATTAATGTGTTAATCTCCAACTCCTCATTCAATCCCTCAGGAGACATATTTAATGTCCAGACACAGCCTGGCAAACTTTTCCCTTGGGGTAGCGTCATTAGTATTGCCTCAATACCAAACAGTTCTAGCCCCTGTATGCCTTTGCCATTGTGGGTAGAGAAATGGCAGGTTGTCACTCCCTTGTTCGATGAAGCAACGATGTTCACCAAATCTCCTACACATGGTAAAGACCACAGGGACACCTTAATCCATAAACCACAAATTGCGTACTGCAGCTAATAAACTGCCTGATGTAGAACACAGGACTATCCTTCCTGACAAAGGTTTTTTTTTAACCATGCGTAATGAATTGACAGGCCTTACACTTTTTATTCTTGTATTTATAGGACCCTTGCTAATTTAGGAAAGTGGCCATATCTTTGACCCTGCCATGGTTATTCCGGAACCGACCAGGAGCTATTATACTTTGGATCTTTTGATGTTCATGGCTTTTCTAAACAGTATTCTAGGGGAAATGAGAAGTACTTTAAAAACTAAATGTAAAACTTTGTCCTCTTATTTTTTTTTTTAATCCAAATATTTTTTTTTGAAAGGTGAAAATACAGCAACTTACATTGTCAATGGTACATATCGGCTTAATTTGCAGCAGAAACCACCTTGCCCTGGAGAGTATACAATTCAAAATCTTAACCAAAATAGTACATTACCTAGTACATTAGTACTACATTAGTACAGGCCTAGGCAGAAGAGACACCCACATACGTGTAAGTTACACCAACCATCTGAGCACGGCCAGCACCTCTCAGTCTATCTCCATACCCTGCACAGATGAGCAATTTTAGCCTGCATTGAGCCTAAGTAGCCAGTCCATGGTCAGATCCATCGGTGCAAGCCCCAGTACATCCAACCACGGTGCCCATAACCTCTCAAATTTATACTCATTGCCCCTATGTTGGTATACAATTTGTTTCCATTCTCACCTATGTTTGCAAGCCATTCCCTCACAGTAGGTGGATCTTCATCTTTCTAGTGTACCATGATCAGTTTTCATGCCTGAAACAAAGCTCTAAGTATAGCCTCTCTAGTATTAGCTTCCCAATCATATTCTTCCAATATATCCAACAAGCAGACCTTCAGGTCTAGGGAGAGAGTCATCTGAAAAACTGTATTGATTTGATTCACCACCCCCGCCCAATACTGATGTAGTTTCGGGCATCGCCACAGCAAGTGAATTAAATTCCTGTGGTCCCTCTTACACCTTGTACATGTAGATTAAGTCCGCAGGCCCATCAAATGTAGTCTATGAGGAGTAAAATACCCTCAAAAGAATGTACAGTTGTGTTAATCTTTGTGACACATTTAACCACAGCCTGAAAGGCTTCCTCCCATTGAACCTCGCCCAATTGATCTACATCCCGTTATCAGCGCTCCATCACCCTCAGGGGGTGACGCCTCAAGTAGGACTGTAGAAGTATGGCATAGCTCTGTGAAATAAAGCCCTTGGATGAGGCTGCATCCTGAATGAGACCTAAAAGTGGAGTGTGAGATAGGTGCCAATCCGAAGACCTACTTTGTGCCCTAAATGCATGTTGCAATTGCAGAAAATAAAAGTACATAAAAGGAGGTGGATTAAACTTGTCTTACAGAGCAACAAATGACAGAAGTGCCCCATTATGGAATATTTGTTTAAAGAATAACTGCAGTCTGCTCACATCATTTGTAATAAAACCATCTTTGCCATTCTGAAGATTCCCTCCAACCACTTTACATATTATTTTATATATACTGGGATTCTGTACTTGCCAAATATGTTGCATAAATCTCTCTCCACTAAGTCTGGCTGCAATCATTTTAACTGTGGGCAGCTGAAGCTGCCGCCTGTTCACTTCCTGGATTTACACAGACACACAGAGGCACAACTCCAGCCCTACAGCTCTCACTGATCCTCTCATGACTCATCCCTCTCCCTTCATGGCAGAGAGCTGTGCATGATATGAAACACGGAGGCATTTTTCCAGACAAGAAACAGGAAGTGGGCTGTATAAGGTATTTACTGGCAGAAAAAAAATGTTTTACTATCCAAAATTAAATCAAGAGCAGAGGATTTAATAGATGGCAAGATGAAAAAATGACTGAAATTCCGCTTTAAGATGTGTTACTCTGTAGGCTGCCCAGCTAGGGCCACTATGTAATTTGACTAATTCCAGATAGGTGTTGTTGTCCCATATGGGGCTGAATTCTGTATAGCCTGTCACCTTCTGGAGGTGCTTGGTATTGTTCCAGATCTTCTGGATGAGGTTATAGGTCAGGTAACGTTTGTGCGATAATCCTGCGCCTAAAGACCCTATGGAATGGACCCTATGGAATGGTGTGGGTCATTACTGCTATAGAAGAACCATGCTCTCTGCCATCCCCTTCATTCCCCGTTTCCACGGCTCCTATAAGGTGTTTGAGTTGAGCCGCTAGATAGTACAACCAAGGATTTGGCAGTGCCAACCCGCTATCATCTTTGGGCCTTTGCAGGTATTCTAATTTGATTCTGGGAGAGTCTTCCTTCCAGATCAGGGCATGGAATAGTGTATTAACTATTCTTAAGATTTATAATGGAATCCCTATCGGGGTGTTATGCAGGAAGTTGAGTAACTGTGGCATAAGAATCATTTTAATGAGGTTTACCCGTCCAGCTACTGATGTTCGAAAAGAACATCATGTTTTGATACAGTCCTGAAAACGTTGGAGAAGGGGGGAACTATTTAAATGCCAAAAGTCACGGGGACTTGATATCACCTGAATCCCCAGGTACTTAAATGAGGATGTAAGGGGTATGGGGCATGCAGGTGTTACAACTTGCGCGTTGCTACTGTCCAATAACAGCAGGGCAGACTTTGACCAGTTTATAGTAAGGCCTGAAAAAAACTCCAAATTCAGTGATAGTGGCCATGGCTTTCCGCAGCGAAGTGTCTGTGTCTCCTAGCATTAGGAGCGTGTCATTGGAATATAACATTACCTTTTCCTTTACATCTAAATCCAGTAATGCCCGAATGAGACCTAATCCTGATCACCAAAGGTTCTATCGCCAGGGTGAACAAGAGAGGTAAAAGGGGGCGCACTTGACTAGTACCTCTCTTCAAAGCAAAGTTATGAGATTATTTCCGAATACTCTAATTGCAGCTTGAGGCAAAGCGTAGAGCAACTGTACCCAGGAGATATACCGTGGACCAAAACCGAAGCGCTCCAGCATCACCCATAAGTATCCTCAGTCAACACTATCAAATGCCTTTGTGGTGTCTAATGATAGCAGCGCCCTACTGCGTATGTTGTCAGCTGGGGACCGTATGTTCAAGAAGAGTCTACATAAATTAATTGCGGTCGACTTATTGGGCATAAAGGCATCCTGATCAGAGTGCACAATTGACGCTATAACCTCATTCATTTGGACAGCCAGCACCTTTGCAAGGATCTTTAAATCACTCTGTAAAAGTGATATGGGTCTGTATGATCCTGGGTTGACTGCTTTCAAAAGTAGGATGATATTAGCTTTGGACATTGAGGGGGCAAAGCTCCTGATTTCAGTGACTCATTGAAGACTTTCAGTAAGCACGGGAGCAGTATCTCGGTGGAATTGTTTGTATATTTCCATGGGGAGGCCATCCTCCCCAGGCGCTTTACAGTTTGGAAAGGTACCAACTGCCACCTGAAGTTCCTCAATAGTGAACAGGGCGTCAAGCCCTTTTGACTGATCAGCTGTTAAGACTGGAAAGTTATGTCTCGTAGGTAATTTTCAAGGTCCCCTGGAGCATAAGAAATAATAAAAACTGGCTAGCTCCAGCATAATCAAATCCGGGAAGTGAACCAAAGAACCTGTCTGAGTTTTAATCGCTCCTATCACAGGGGATCGTTGTGGAGAGGAAGCAATCCATGCCAGCAGGCGGCCAGTTTTCTCCCCTTCCTCAAAGAATGCCTGTCTGGGGAAGAACCGCTTCTTCTTAGCCGAGGAGGAGAGCAAGTGCTCGTAGGTGGATTGGGCCGACTGCCAAGCATCCCTAGCCGAGTCTGAAGGGTCCGCAATATTTCTTTGCTCCAGCTCCTGGACCTGAGCTTCTATGTCGTCCCTGAGGCCCGAGGAGGCACGTCTGACCTTATTAATTTCCACAATCAATAGACCCCTCAGGTAAGCTCTGAAAGCCTCCCATTGCATGGCATAAGAGTCGGATGGATCCTGTGATGCAAAAAACTCCTGCATGCCCCACTCAATATCGGCGCGTGAGTGCACTAACTTCAAACAGAATGCATTCAATTTCCAGGGGGCTTTTGATAATAGGACCGGTGGAGAAACCAGTATATGTAGTACTAAGGGGGCTTGGTCCAATACACTACGAGGTCTGTACATCAGGTCGGAGACTAACGGAAGTATGCTCGAGCTGCCCATTGCGAAATTGATCCTGGATAGAGTACCGTGTGTTTTAGAAAAACAAGAAAATTATTTAAAAAGTCGACAGATATAGATTTACTTACTTGCAACTGTAAATATATGTACTAGTTTAAGCAGGCAGCAATCCACACATTCCCAATATAAATGTGTAACATATGAGCTAAAACCAGAAAATGCTGCGATAATAATACCACAATTCCCCTGATGAGTCACGAGATCCTGTGATGTACCGCGTAGGGGAGGGGCACACTGATCCGACAAGACGCTTTTGTATTATCAAGAGAGGCGCGATGTTTTGATGCAATACCAAGGATTGCTATCTGTTACATGCTGTATACAGTTGGTGCACTGGAGCACCTATCAAATGTGAGTTTTATGCACATATTTTAATAAATGTCATTTGAATTTTAAAAACGATATAAGCGCTATATGGAGCTTTTTTTCCACATACACCAGATTATAATGGAGGAATACTGACGAAGCTATAAGGAGAAAAGATCGACACCTGCTAGTCCTGAGTGACTAAAAGTGTACTTTGACTGAACTTAAAGTGGAACTTCAGTCATTTTTCATCTCTCCATCTATTAAATCCTCTGCTCTTGTTTTAACTTTGGATAGTAAAAAAAAAATGTTATTCCAGTAAATACCTTATACAGCCCACTTCCTGTTTCTTGTCTGGAAACAAGCCTAGGCGTATGACATCATGCACAGCTCTCTCTCTCATTCTCGTGCGAGTTTCCCAGGAAGGGAGGGGGGATGAGTCATAAGAGGGCCAACGAGAGCTGCAGAGCTGGAGGTGTGCCTCTGTGTGTATGTGTAAATCCAGGAAGTGAACAGGCAGCAGCTTCAGCTGCCCACAGTTAAAATGATTGCAGCCAGACTCAGTGGAGGGAGATTTCTGCAGCATATTTGGCAAGTACAGAATCACAGTATATATAAAATAATATGCAAAGTGGTTGGAGGGAAGCGTCAGAATGGCAAAGATGTTTTTATTACAAATTATGTTAGCAAACTGCAGCTCCTCTTGAAGTATGAGGTCACACTTTTTAAGGTGAGTGCATTTCTTATGGGGGAGCGCAGTGGTGAATCCATATAAGGCATACATTTTGAGGATATCTGAAGACACAGGAATATAAGCTTTTGGACATTTTCCCAGAAATTGTCTTTTTCCACACTTTCACTAGATCACTGAATAATATTGATGGACTATTATAAGAAGATACAATTGTTACAGTTTATTTTATTTTTATTTTAGTTACAGTTTCATTAATACTGTTTCAACACTGCAATATTTGAGGCACGGAAATTGATACACTCACCTTAGAGATTAGATGTGGTTATTACTAGCACAGCACTTTCTGATTTTAGCTCAAGAAAATTGTTTAAAATGACGCAGAGCCGCCAGATATCCACTCGACCTCTTTTAAAATGGGCCAGTGTTTACTAATGTTGGCTATTGAACCTGGTAATAAACATAGTCTCTATGGGATCCTCCAATCACCTATTGGTGGAACCTGTCACTAGACCATTTTTATACCGCTCAACTGCTTTGAAACTGTTATGCACACTCTGGAGGCATGAAACCGTGTGTGTTCATACAGCTTGAGAAGACAGTAACAGTCAGAACTCATGAGGCCTCTTGGATCTCTCATAGTATTCCATAGACAAAGTTAGTAAAGCTTAAGAAGTTGCTGAATACAAATCTTTCATAAGTCCAGACAAGACTGGTTCCAATTATGTTTGCTGGAGAAAAAAAAAAATTGAAAATTCCTAGAAATCATTTACTTGCCATTTTTATGCCAATGTAAAAACAACGGCCCAAACTGTGGACAATGTAAATAAATGAGGCGGTCTGTGTGGTACACAGATAATTATTCCTGCATCTACAGGACATTGGCTTAGACAGGGAGCTTTACCCAGGAGGCCATCTTCGTCACTGCTGCCAGCCGTTAATATATGTATAGCTAACACATTCTACATGATGTGTAAAGATATTTTCCATGTTTGCTAGCGTGCTCTCTGTATGTTTTAATGAAGGTACTCTGTGTTTCAAAAGTCAGCAAACAGTCGTCGCATTGCTGCGGTTGGCAGCGTAAGTACTGATATTTCAATAAACACTAGTGTAAATAAGTATATAAAACAGTGTAAGTTGCTGACACATAGGCAGACTTAAATTATGTGCCCTCATAACTGCCAAGGATTTTTTTTTTTACTTGCTCTAAATGTTATAACAGATGACGGCTTTCAGGTGCTTGTCTGATTAAAGTATCACAGAAGAAAAAATATTTTAAATTTGAGGAAAATCTACAATGCCGAAGGCAGTCTACAGCCTTTGAATAACATATATACACATTTAGGCTGGCCATACATTGGTAGAATTTTGTTTGAAAAATGTGTTTTTTTGGAACTTTCATTAGATTTTTTTAATGGTTAGTGGGGTCAAGTCAACAAAAAAATGAAAGAAGCATGATGGAATTTCTTTTTTTGAACAAATTAAATTCTAACTGTGAAAACTGCTACATCACCACAGAAACCAATCAGCTTCTAGGTTTTTTGTCATAGCTTAATTGAAAAAGCTTAAAGCGGAGGTCCGAGGTAAAAAAAAAAAAAAAAATTAAAAGTCAGCAGCTACACATACAATAGCTGCTGACTTTTAATAATAGGACACTTACCTGTCCTGGAGTCCAGCGATGTCTGCACCCAGCGCCGATTTTCGGATCGGGGGACAGGTGCAGCCGCCTCCACCGCGGGTAAGGGAACCCGGACGTCTAGCAGTACAGCTTCACGTCGGGCACCTTACTGAGCATGCGCGAGGCTCTGCCGCGCTCTGCTATTGGCCAGGCAGCCAGAAGCAGAGCGAGCAGCGTGGAGGGAGCCGGGTTGCTGACGTCAGCTGCCGCATCCGCCGACCAGAGCTCCCGGATGTGTGGAAAAGGACACCTGTCTGAAGACAGGTGTCCTCTTCCCCCTCCCCCCCCCCCGAAAGGTGCCAAACATGACACCTGAGGGGGGGGGGGGAATCCAACCAGTGGAACTTCCACTTTTGGGTGGAACTCCGCTTTAAGTTAGAAGCTGAGCATGCACGGTTGCACCAGATTTTGCACTCTCCAGTTTTTAGGCTAGGTTCACACTAGCCAGCACTGTGAATTCCAGTTACGGGAATTGCATCGAAAAAAAAAAAAAAAAAAAACAAATGCGCCTCTAAGAGTAACAGTAAAAACCAGGATTTTATTAAATAACAAGTAACTACTCACAGAAGTAGTAGGGTGCTGCGCTTTGCAGTGTCAGCCACTGCTGGCTTCTTTGCTGGAGTCCTGTGGTGGTCCTGCTGGGCTGGGGTGGTGGGGAGTGCGGGTTCAGCTGTACTGGGGGAGGAGGGTCCTTCGCTGAGTCCCGGAGAAACCTTCTCTAGGAGACAGTGGTCCGCAGCAATCCGATCCGACCGGTGCCAGTGCGTGCAGGAGAGGTGACCACAGCAACGGCAACGCGTTTACGGGGCTCTACCCCTTCTTCAGGCCGTGAGTCAGGAAGGCGAGGCGGGAACTGCATCGACCTGCAGCCAAATTGTGTTGCTCTTGCAAGATGCGCGGCCTTACCATTCTTTCTGAATGGCACCCCCACGCATCTCAGGCCGCAGTGCGATCGGGGGTGCGGGAACTGCATGTGTCCACATGTTATTACTTTTTCACTCTGATCATTTTTTAATCATTTACAACAAGGTGGCAAGGTCACATTAGAGAAACAATTGCAGAAGCAATATTTTAAGGAAAAGCTACACTGAGAAGAGTACACAGGATCCTGCCGCTGATTTCTTCTGAAACAGGATCATTGGTTGTTATAATCATTCAGCAGTTCTAATACTTTCTGACCTGATCCAGATTTACCTTAGTTCTGATTTCCTTTAAAGTTATACTACCTTCATATTTTCAGATGAATAGAGTTGAGGACATGGGGCTTCCCAGCAGGTACATTTATACTCAATCAAGGAAGCTGTGTTACCCATAGCCACTGGGATTTTTACAAATATTGGAAATAATGCCATGATGAAAATTAGTGGTGACCTACTACAAGGAAAAGTATAGTTTTAAATACAACAAGTCTAAGAACCTAAACATGGCTTTGTGTTAGCTTCCTGAAATCTCTCCAAAGAAGAACCCCATTGAAAAAGAGAGGGTCAGCACTGTAAACCAGCTAGATTCTACTGTGTTGCAATTAGCTGTCAATCTAACCCTGGGAACTTGCTGACAGTAGCAAATTGTACAATAAGTCATGTAATAATCTTTCCTTTATAATCATATTCCTGTTTTCTTCAATAAGCAGGTAAGGGGCTGATCAGCGACCAAGCTATATTGCACGGAGGAAAAGTAGGGTAATTGATCTAGCTACTATCTCTGATAGATGCACCTAGATCATAAAACTGTCCAAACAGAATTACAAATTTGTTTGCAGGTAGGGTAACTGTATGTCCATTATGTATTTAGCAATTTGCCTGGAAATAAACCTTATTGTTTACCAATTAAATGAACACCTCTGTCTTTTTTGGCTGGCCAAATAAATGAACACCTCTGTCTTTTTGGCTGGCCAATTAAATGAACACCTCTGTCTTTTTGGCTGGCTTCACAGATACTTGCACGTGTACCTCAAGGTACGTTAAAGCATGGTACTCTACGTGTTGCTGTTCATTTGCATTGCATTCATTTAGAATAGCATCTAACATATCAGTACAGTTACTGCCTTGCACTTGCTCTACAGCACACCACAACCAAAAACAAATAGGCTGCCCTAACGCAGCATGGCACAACACACAAACATGCAAGTGTAACATGTAGGTGTAAGGGGGCCTTAAAGTAAACCTGGCAGAAATCAGGGAAGCAGTTATTTTTAGTGAAAAACCCTAGTAAAATCATCAGTAGATTCAGAGATATAATGCAGGCACGATAAGTCATATTCAAATTTTACCTTCGTTATTTAGGCCACTCATCATATATAGTTAGGTCCATATATTTGGACACAGGCACAATTTTCATACTTTTGGCTCTGTATGCCACCAGAATAGAATTAAAATGAAATAATCCAAATAAATTTGAAGTGCAGACTTTCAGCTTTAATTCAAGGGGTTGAACATAAATATCAAGTATAAATTTTAGGAACTGCAGCCATTTTTACACACAGTGCCAGCATTCTCAGGGGCTCAAATGTAATTGGATAAATGAATATAAAGAATCCTTTACTGGCAATGACTGCCTGAAGTCTGGAACCCATGGACATTACCAAAGACAGGCTTTCCTCCTTTCTGATGCTTTGCCAGGCTCTAACTGCAGCTGTCCTCAGTTATTCTTTGTTTGTGGATCTTTCTGCCTTTAGTTTTGCCTTCAGCAAGTGAAATGCTCAATTGGGTTGGGTCCGCCATTGCAGAATATTCCACTTATTTTCTTTCAAAAGCTCCTGGGTTGCTTTTGCAGTGTGTTTGGATCATTGTCCATCTGTACCGTGAAGCGCCTTCCACTCAACTTTACTGCATTTGGCTGAATCTGAGCTGGCAGTATATCTCTAAACACTGCAGAATTCATCCAGCTGTTTCTGTCACATCATCAATAAACACCAATGACCCAGTGCCAATGGAAACCATGCAGTGCCCATGCCATCATACTGCCTTCACCATGTTTTGCAGATGAGGTTGTGTTCTTTGGATCATGAGCTGTTCCAAGCCCTCTCCACACTTTTTTCTATCCATCATTCTGGTGCAGATTAATCTTCCTTTCATCCAGCCAAAGAATGCTTTTCCAGAACTGGTCTGGCTTTTTTAAATATATTTTTTTGGCAAAGTCTAATCTGGCTTTTCTATTCTTCAGGCTTATGAATGGTTTGCACCTTGTGGTGAACCCTCTGTATTTGCTCTCGTGAAGTCTTCTCTTGATTGTAGACTTTGACAATGATATTCCCATCACCTGGAGAGTGTTCTTCACTTGTCTGGAGGTTGTGAATGTGTTTTTCTTTACCATAGAGAGGATCCTGCAATCATTCACCACTGTTGTCTTCCGTGGACCTCCAGGCATTTTTATGTTGCTGAGCTCACCAGTGTGTTGTTCTTCCCTCAAAATGTACCAAACTGTGAATTTAGCCACTCCTAATGTTACTGCTATCTCTCTGACGGATTTGTTTAGCTTTGGAAGCCTTAAAATTACCTATTTCACTTGCATGGACAGCTCCTTTGAATGCGTGATGTAGGTTTACAGCAATATATTCCAAATGCAAATACCACACTTAGAATCAACTCCAGACCTTTTACCTGCTTAATTGATGAAGAAATAATGAAGGAGTAGCCCACACCAGGCCATGTAACAGCTTTTGATTCAATTGTCCAGTTACTTTTGGCCAATTGAAAAGGGGGGGGGGGCTGGCTTATCTTAAAAGCTGTAATTCCTAAACCTTCCTCCGTTGAATGTACATACCCTCAAATTATACCTGAGAGTGTGCACTTTCAGCCCATATCCATTATATAACTATAGCTTGATAATGTTTTGAAAAAAAAAAATCTAAAATTGTGTCTGTGTCCATATCTATATGGACCTAACTGTATGGGGACAGGTTGTTGGGCCTGTAAGCTGCGAAGGACAGGGCAGGAAAAAAAATCAAACTTCAGCTGCCCACATCTCTGGATCTACTAATCATTTTGACATGAGGTATTGCAGATTCCACAGTACATACTATAGTGTTGAATTTAATATTACAAGTTAATATTACATAATCACTTTTTCAAACAGAATTTAGAGTAGGACATTGTTTTTATTTCAATAAATCTAAGTTACGAGAGAAAAGTGACAGTGATATTTATTTTAGGCATTCGGTTCCTATTTAGTGGAAAAAAAATTTGAGAAATGCCTTGGGCATATTGGATAAAATTTAAAAAAATAAGCTAGCGGGATGCTGAAATTGAACAGTTATTTTTATTAAATTTGCTACTTTATGGTATATCTCAGCTTCACTTTAAAGAAAAAAGACATACATAATAAACAATATCTACATCTTCACATTAGCTTGGATAATTGAGTAGCCCTGCTCACTCAGATATGTATATGCTTAGAAGTAATTTCCTTAACCCAGCCTCCTTTGGTCTAAAATGGCTTGTATAAAACCATTGGTACTGCAGATATCCATTGTAGTCTGCAGGTGAGACTGGTCCCATTCGGTCCCATGGTAGGGCCGGCCCTGGGTGAGAGTGTACTGCAGACTGAAATCTTACATCTTTTCAATGAAGTTTCCATCCTTTATAGCTGACATTGTGATTGTGTCATCAGGAAAAGCCCTGATTGGATCCCGAACATCTGTGGACCTGAGCTGTCAGTGGCAGCCGGGATTAAGAGTCACCAGCTGCGCAAAGTTTTGGCTGCTGGCTCTCAAGGGGAGGCAGCGTTTTTTTTAAGTATCCCTAGCACAATGCTGGGAAATGCTATTAAACAGAGTACAGGTGAGAAGTGGTTAAAGACAGTTATGTCTACAAAACAAAACAGTAATTCTTCAGAATAAAATGGTGTAGTGCTTTTAAAATACAGAGGAACAAATGCACAAAAACAGGCAATGTTAACGGAGAACAGGAGTAGATAATGGAGAAAATGAATTCCAGAAATAGCTCTGGAAAATAAAATATGGAATAAACAATGGAGAAAAAAACATAAAACGTTTAAAGCTTTACAAACATATTTTGTGAAATCTATTAGTCACTGTGTTACATGGAGTTAAAACAGAACTCAAGCCAAAATGTATTTTTCCTTTTTTATAGCACAGGGTAAGGTTTGACTTTTGTAGATTTTTATTGCTAATTCAACAAACCATAGAACACAGACATCCATAGGTAAGCCTTGAGAAGGGTGGATGCGTGGCATTACAGTCAAACTGTACAAAATCCAGTAGTGAAGGAAAACCAGCACTCTTACAAGTACAGTAGATTCTGAAGGATAATTTACTAACATCCTATATGTCAGGGATATGCAATTAGCGGACCTCCAGCTGTTGCAAAACTACAAGTCCCATCATGCCTCTGCCTCTGGGTGTCATGCTTGTGGCTGTCAGAGTCTTGCTATGCCTCTTGGGATTTGTAGTTCTGCAATATCTGGAGGTCCGCTAATTGCATATCCCTGCTATAGGTTATATTAAAAAAAAAGAGTTAGGCCAATGTTTGAAGAGCACAGTGGTCCTCTTTTTAAAGGTGACAGACAGAGACTGTTACCTTAAAGAAAGAGTGCCACCATGCTTTTGAGACTGCACTCTGGAAGTGTTGGTTGAACTTTTTTTGCTGATATGGAACTTCAGTAAATCCTCCTTCAAAATCTTCTTGATGTGCTGGCTTTCTCTTCATTGCCAGGTTTATATTGCTTGCAATGTCCCCCTTCACAGCCTCTCCTGGTAAAGACACAGGAAGTGGGTGGAAATCTCCAAAAAGTAAGGGAAAATCCCACCTTTCATAGTTCTCACCAGAACAGGTGTCCACTTTCCCCTTCTTTTTTCAGTTTATTGAACAGATATAACTTTAAGATCCAAAATTAAGGGCAGAATTCACTAAGGGTTATCGCATGCGTTATGACGATCATGTGACCACTTAACGCATGCGATAATGAAAATGTTAATTCACTGTTGCTCATTTGCAGTATTTAGCACAAACACCAAAAACGCTCATTAAATACCGCATAAGAAGGCATTAAAGTAAATTTACAAAAGGAAATAAATAAATAAATGCATGCGGTTATTAAGTACTGGTCAAAGCTTTTGGTAACTATGGCAATGGTCAGACACCCCCAGTGATTGGTTTAAAAAAGTAGTCAGGAAAGTGCAAGCTGGAGCAGGTGTCTGCTAGATTTTAGTGAGGAGTTGTTTCTGGAGGCTGGCAGACCGCATGTCATATAGGATGGAGCAGTTTGAATCCAGTCTTCTGGAATTTAAAGCAATGCAGAAGAGGAGGAGAAGATATCAAGGGGTTTGGACTTTAAAGGAGACGTTACAAAAACATCTCCATCCCTGTATCTGTTAATATAGAAGAAGAGGCTTGGGACTTTAGATGAGGCATGAGGTGAGCAGTTATGGAAATCACACAGTAAAAAGTAATTATTCTCTAAAATCATACAAAACAGCACACGTTGCAGGGTGTATAGTGTCTGAAAGAACATACAAACGATAGCCGGGCAAAGGCCATACAATTAATGCAAACGTGACAAAAAGTAATTGTAACAGAGGGCTATTCTCTGTTGGATATAGAGGGCTACCCTCTATGGTGAAATAAACACTGGACCTGTAGATAATGAAAAACCATATAACATAATAAATAAAGAACACAATGCAGCTACGCCAGGGTGCAACATAAAAACCATCCTCCATGGTGAATGAGTAATAACATGGATAAATGACAGATCGTGCATCCATACAGAGCCCAATGCGTTTCTGTGGAGGCGTAGTCCACTTCATCAGGGGCGGATGCTATAGTACTCTACAGAAAAAACAAACACATTTAATATCAGGTACCCATGATATTAAATAGACATAAAAAATAGTAAAGGAAAATTCATGGTATAATCAATCATGTACTTACATGGTAACTATATATCTGGCCATAAACTTCCTTTTAAAGGAAACAAACTTTAAGGAGCGCACACTGCTTGGTCAATTCTCCATTGCTGATACCATGCAGAAGTTCAGGCTATCTAAGCCACTTATCAGAGAGCTCTATACCCAACTCATTGGGTACCTTGAGCCCTCAACACAGAGAAGCCATGCCATACCAGCCATGACTAAATTGCTGGCTGCCTTACACTTTTTTGGAAAAGCATCATACCAGATGGAAGCTGGAGAGATAGTGGGAATTTTCATGCATGCGATAACTTACCGCACATTTCATGCAGTATTTAAGGTATACTTCGGAAAGATAACGAATGCAAGTTTCTTTGTGAATTACACAGGTGTTTTTTTTCCGGAACATTGTGCATTATTTTACCGCAGTGAATTGTGCCCTAAGAGTTTATAGAACATTTTTTTGTTAAGAGTCTGGAGAGACAATTTAGGCCTCATACACACGGACGTTTTTTGACGCCGGCGTTTTCTGGCGGTTTTTGCAGCTCTCCATGTTAGTCAATGGCCCCATAAAAACGTTGGCGTTTTTGAGCTGTAGATGGCGTCGGCGTTAGTGAGCTGAAAGTAGAACCCACAGCCATCGCGTTCTGAGGCTGTAACATTTGGCAAAACGCCAAGAAACGGCAACTAACGCATCCACTAATATTGTACCGGCGTTAACCGGCGTTTTTTGACGCCAACGTTTTTAGGTTGAAAAATAGCAGAGGGATGATTTTTAAAAAAAAAACGCCTATCGACGCCGATGCTCACTAACGCCGATGCATAACATCGAAAAACGACGATTTTTTTTATTTGATGTCAGGCCCGACGTTTTGTTTATTTTTTAAGAAACGTCCCTGTGTATGAGGCCTTGAAGGTCATCTCCTCCCAAAAAAAGTAAGACTGGTGACAAGTTAAACTGGAAAAAGGAAAGGTTAGGAACGGTCTGTTTTGTTTTTCTATTTCTTCCTGGGTCTCTGGGAGATTTCCTTTCATTTCTTATCTCAAAAACATGAGAAGAAGGGAACAAAAATCTCCCCAAAGTAAGGGGAAACCCATAATTTGATAGCTGTCAATGTAAACGGTGTCATTTTTGGAAGAAATAGTCATAAAGACAAATAGAGAGGGTGGATCTCCATAGTTAGGACAAAGAATGCAGTTAAAACCTTAAGAGGTTCTAACCCTTAACTAATACTTTAAAAGAAAAGTTTTTGCTAGAGCTCTACTTTATATCACAGACTGGCTCCTTCTATCCCTTGGAGGACTCCAGTGAAGATATCAGAATTTCCATTATGAGCAGCACTACATAGCCAAGTGTTGGTGTCACACTTCTCTGACAGGCTCTCCAAAACAAGAGGATAAATAAATACATCTGGAACTATTCATTATTGACCTTGTGGAAAAGTAAGTACATATTTCCAGCTGTTACTATAACATTTAGCTTAAAGTTATTTCTGGTGTGACTTTCACATATTTATTTGTTTTCTCTTCTATACTTTTATTAATGCATTTCAAACCACATTTACAAATGCTCCCTCTAGTGGTCATATGGATACAAGGGAACATAAGTAGAATCTCAGATGAGCTTCATGGAGTCAGTTTTTAGTGCTGTCAGATCTGACTTGCACTGCCAGAGAGAAGTAATAAAAAACATGCTACTAATCAAGAGGTAGAACCTGCATATGTAATAAGCAAATATGGCAATATGACATGTGTATCCGTTACATTTAGCTGATCGCATCAATATACACACATGCCAGAGCAATGCCTCCACATGTAGTTTTAATCAAGGGTGCATTTGATAGAGCATTTGATAGGGCGTCAATGCAGGAGAAGAAAAAAGGTGTCATCTCAAAACAGGATGTTCCTGACCAAAACTGAGCAACACCCTCCTGACAGAATCACCAGGTATTCTTTAACCACTTCAATACCATGCACTTAGAACACTTCCTGCCCAGACCAATTTTCAGTTTTCAGTGCTGTTGCGATTTGAATGAGAATTGCGCGGTCGTGCGACGTTGTACCCAAACAAAATGTTTATCATTTTGTTCCCACAAATAGAGCTTTCTTTTGGTGATATTTGATCACCTCTGCGGTTTTTATTTTTTGCGCTATAACAAAAAAAAGACCGAAAATTTTGAAAAAAAACAAAAACATTTTTCTTTGTTTCTGTCAAAAAAATTTGTATAAGTACATTTTCTCCTTCACTGACGGGCACTGATGTGGCTACACTGATGGGCACTGATGAGGCTACACTGACGGGCACTGATGAGGCAGTACAGATTGGCACTGATGAGGTGGCACTGATAAGGTTGCACTGATGGGGCAAATATGCAGCACTGATGGGCGGCACTGACAAGCAACACTGACGGGCACTGATACGTGGCACTGATATGCGACACTGATGGACACTCCTAGGCGGCGCTGATAAGTGGCACTGGGCACTGATAGGGGGCACTTTTAGGTGGCACAGGTGGGCACTTTTAGGTGGCACAGGTGGGCACTGATAGGTGGCACAGGTGGGCACTTATAGGTAGCAGTGGTGGGCACTGCAACAAGCACTGTTAGGGATGGCACTGGCAGGCATCATACATGGGCACAGTGCCATCCCTACAGTGAATAATATTGCCCTTACCTGGTGGTCTAGTGGGGGCTCCCTAGTGGTCCTGGGCGGCCTCTGTGCACCTTCCCTGGTGGTCCTGGGCGGCCTCATTGTGATGCCTGGGAGGGGGGCTCCCTGTTGGTCCTGATCTGGCTCCCTGGTGGTCCAGTGGGGGTGATCCTGAGGGTGGCTGCGCTGATAAACATTCAGCGCAGCCCCCCCCCCCTGTCAGGAGAGCAGCCGATTGGCTCTCCGCTGCTCAGGTCTGCAGACCTGAACAGAGGAAAAGCCGGTAAATGGCTCTTCCTATTTACACTGTGATCAGCCGTGATTGGTCACGGCTGATCACATGGTAAAAGGCTTTGGATCGAAGCCTTTTACCTTGGACGGCAATGTGGTGGGTCAGACTGACCCACGGCACCACCAATCGCCGCGATTATCCTGAGGACGTCAATAGACGTCCAGTCAGGATAATGAGCCACCCGCCCGGACGTCATTTGTCAATGCGCCGGGCGGAAGAGGTTAAATTAAAGCTACACATTAAAAATAAACAAAAGCTACTAAAATTGCACTAACCACTTCCCGCCCGCTGTATCAATAAATGGCGGCAGACGGGATCACCTCTTTTTCTGGGCTGACCTCATATGACGTCTTGCCACAATTGTGCGCCTGTGGGGACTCACAGCGCTGCATTCTCGGGTGTGCTGTGTCCCTGTGAAAACGGTGCGACCGCGATCTCGGTAAAGATCTGTGGCCGTGGCTCTTTGCCCATGTGATCAGCTGTGTCCAATCACGTGTAAAGAAGAAGATGCCATTTATTGGCTCTCCTTATACTGACAGAGTGTGAGGAGAGGAGAGCTGATCAGCGGCACCTCCTCACAGGGGAGACCTGTATAGGTAATCAAGGCCCAGATTACAGTGCAGCCCCAACAGTGCCCATCAGTGATGCCACTCTGTGCCCATTTGTGCTGCCAACCTGTACCCATCAGTGACACCAGTCTGTGCCCATTAGTGATGCCAATTAGTGCCGCCTATCCGTGCCACCTATCATTGCCCATAAGTGCCGCCTATAAGTGCCCATCAGTGCTGAATATTAGTGCCTCCTCATCAGTGCCACCTCATCAGTGCCCATCAGTGCTGTCTCATCAGCACACATCAGTGAAGGAGAAAAATTACTTTTTTACAAAATAAGAAAAAGTTTTGTTTTTTTTTCAAATTTTCTGTCTTTTTGTGTTTGATTTAGCAAAAAATAAAAAACCAAGCAGTGATTAAATACCACCAAAAGAAAACTCTATTTGTGGGAAGAAGTTGATAAAAATTAATTTGGGTACAGTGTTGCATGACCGCGCAATTGTCATTCAAAGTGTCACAGTGCTCAAAGCTGAAAATTGGCCCGGGCAGGGAGGAGGTGAAAGTACCTTCTATTGAGGTGGTTAAAGTACAAACAAAAACATCTGTATGACAGCTTAAACAAGTTCCAAATCCAGTTACTAAGTAATCCACTAGAATTATATATAAAAAAAATACCCAAGAAACTTCCTTTACCTTCACTGAGTGAGCCACAGCCTTCTTCATGTGTGTCTCACACGCTCCCCCCTCCCAGACACTGTAGCTCAGAGCAATGTGCTTTCAGCAAGAGGCAATTCTGTCAATCCAGAAGGCAGTGGGTAGGTCGAGGTGTGGCCAGGTGCTCATTTACTAGTTACAGAATTGTGAATCAGCAGTGACAATGCTGATAACCGTGGCTCCGGCAACATCTCATCCCAAAGTGTTGCACGCAGACACAGACTACATGAGAGTGGCAACTCTGCTCTGAATTCAGAAGCAGTGCAGCATTGTTGCCACACCATCATTGGACGCTTCATGAAGTAGACTTCACCGGGAGGATCAACAGGTATTTGTGAAACTTTGCATGGGGACCAGGAAAGGTATAGAAGATGGACTTATGATTAAGTGCTGTAGCGCATTTTTTTAATAGGAGGCTGTTGCTCTGTTTAACGTTTTAAGGCTTTTGTTACATTTTAGTAAAAGAGTTTGTATACTTTATTTTGTATTTCTTTCAATGTTTTTATTTGAAATATCCAAACCTAGTTACAGATAAGACCACTACATTGAAATCAAACACCAAAGACATCTTACAAATTTAACAGAAAGAGCAACAAGTACATCTAACAGGGGAAAATACAAGCGTCAATTAGAACACATATTGTAAAATATATAAATAATAAAAAACCTATGATCGTAGTATAAACATAGTAGGTCCTCCTCGGGGGGTATCCGGGTAGGGATACCCCAAGACCAATAGGTAAATAAAGGAAAAGAAACAAAAAAAAAGAAAACAAAAAAGAAACAAAAAACCCGTACTACAGGTACTATCTTAGGTAGGTAGCACACCAACCCACTGGAGCTCTAGAACCTTATTCTAATATATAATTTTAACCACGTGAAGACCGCCCACCGCATATATACTGTGGCAGGGCGGCTCTATTGCACAAAACAATGTACCTGTACGTTGTTTCATGCAATAGATACTGTGGGCATGCGCCCATTAGACAGAGGGGGAGCCACCCGTGTTCGCTCAACAGAGAGAGAGGCAGAACGGGGATCTGCCTATATAAACAAGACAGATCCCCGTTCTGACAGGGAAGTACACAGAGATCTTCTGTTTCTAGTAATCAGGAACAGGAATCTTTGTGTTCTTCCTGTCAGTCCACCCCCACACAGTTAGAAAACACTTGAACACATTTAACCCTTTGATTGCCCCTCATGTTAACCCCTTCCCTGACAGTGTCATTTATACAGTGATCAGTGCATTTTTTTTTTAGCACTGATCACTGTATTGGTGTCACTGATCCCCAAAAAGTGTCACTTAGGGTCAGATTTGTCCACGTAATGTTGCAGTCCTGCTAAAAATCGCTATCACCGTCATTATCAGTAAAAACAATAAAAAATAAATAAAAGTCCATAAATCTATCCCATAGTTTCTGTAGTTTGTAGGCGCTATAACTTTTGCGCAAATCAATCAATATACGCTTATTGGGATTTTTTTTTTACCAAAAATATGTAGAAGAATACATATTGACCTAAATTGATGAAGATTTTTTTTACTGTTTTTTTTGGATATGTATTATATCAGAAAGTAAAAAAAAGTGTTTTTTTTTTTTCAAAATTGTCTGCATTTTTTTGTTTATAGCGCAAAAAATAAAAACCGCAGAGGTGATCAAATACTACCAAAAGAAAGCTCTATTTGTGGGGAAAAAAGGACACACATTTTATTTATGTACAGCATCACATGACCGCGCAATTGTCAGTTAAAATAATGCAGTGCCGTATAGCAAAAAATGGCCTGGTCATTAAGGGGGTAAAACCTTCCGGGGTTAAAACAGTAGTAAAGGTCGAAAGAGGACAAATCCCCACAATCAAGGCAGGAAAAACATTGCAGTGTACTTGTAAAATGGTATTGCCTTGATGGGTAAACTTATATAATGCCAGTGGGGATTGTTATGTATAGAGATATGGAATCAAAGGATGACTCCTGGAAGCTGGGAATTCCACCCTCAAAGAAAATAATGATTCAGAGAGACGGAATCCGTAGGGTGGACTTCCGGCCCATTCCCCTGATGTACAATCATGTAACTGGATAGTACCTGTTTATCTTAAAAGAAAATGCCCTTATCTGAGATACTTGTAGGTTAAAGTAACCTCAGCTAGAGAGAAAAGAAAAAGGAAAAAGGGAGAGCTGCAGACAGGTTGGAAAAAATTCAGGCTCCAGGGGGCATGGGAGAGCAAAGGAAAAAGTTGTGGTTTACAGAGGCTGTTGTACATAAATTTTCCACGGTTCCCTGACCACTTCACATTTTTGGGAAGTATCTCTACTTTGTATTTCCTGTTTAGTAAAACAATGATTGGTCACATCACACCTGCACATCCTAGTATCTATGGCCATCTTAAAAGTGTTACTTTCAACTGTTTAGGCGCAGAATTAATTTTTTTACCCATCTTCACAAGAAAAGCAAAAAAAGAAAAAAAATACAGAAAAATAATTAAAACAAGCCTTCCAAAAATGTCTTAATTACACTGGAGTCTACAAAAATTTGAAACTCAATTAGTCTGCAAAGCAGAATTGACAAAATCCTTTTCATGTCGATGTAATTGCAATTTGAGTATATATTATTGTCTTCAATGAATAAAGCCTGCCTTGATTACTGTTTTGTACTGCGCTCCCCGTGGGCGAACATCAGGAATAGGCAGCACTTGTACATAGTTAATTCCATATGTGTCCAGCATGTTTCCCTGTTGATAAGAATTGCTAGTGACATTCGCTTGGTGCGCAGATGAATTGTTTACTGTAGGGTTTCCCTTTAAAATCTTGCCAATAAACAGGGATATTTGGTTTACAGCATCTTTTGCTTTAGAAGAAAAAAAATAATTATTAAATTCAGGCATGTTTCAAAATTACACAAGGGATAATGTCATATCCAAAAGCATTTTAACCTCCAAACATTTTTTTTTTATGTTTTCTGTTAGATGTCATGCCAATGAATGTCTAATAAACTAACACAAATCATTGATCATTTTTAATAATAATCCACTGGTCATAGAAACAAAGACAATAAGAAATGGCAATTAAAAAACATTTAGGTCTAGAAAACACCAAGGTCTTTGAACTCCGAACATTATTTTTGGAGCCAATATTCTGATGCAAGACTTTTCAACATGGGAATTAAACATCCGTGCCCCTTCAAAATGTTACCTATCTCTAATGCTGGCCATAAACAAGTAGATATTTGTTCCCACGTTCATACTGAAGTTTAGAAAAATTGTTTATAAGAGCATTTGATCTTGCCATCAAGTCTATTAATTTTGTTTGAAAGCCCTTAAAATTTCATCCAGACCCGCTACTACAATAGAACTCATATTAAACAGGTTTTAACTGTGGTTAGAAAATGCACATTACAGCATAGACATTTTTTCCTGAATGAAAACCACATTCATATTTGGAATTTCACTTGTTTGTCACTACGGTCAAAAACGATTGTCAGTTTGATCCCACTAACCATAGGAAAATTACCCAGACATTCCAAAAACAAAAATTTTTGTTCAGTCTGATTTTACTTAGTTACAAACAAAAGTACATACAGATAGCAAATATGGAGATTGGAATGTAGTAAAAGATCTCCAGTGTAAAAATTAAATTACACAGATTACAATAGAAATTCAAATACATGAAATACAAAAAAAAGGAGAAGAAAGGGGGCATAGCACCCACTTTGGCATTAGTCTTGTTTACATAAGATAGGTAAGACTTTGTAATGTAGACTAATAATCAAATACTTGTGAATGAGGAGTATGCTGAAGGGATCTCACAAGCAAGGTACACATCAGTGATGCTTTTGCATAATGAATGGATTGGGATCACATAAGGAATAACAAAGATTAGGAAGGAGGTATAGGGGCTGGAAAGAATAAGGTAGGCATGAAAATGACAGGGATGGGATACACTCTGCCGTGGCTAAGTAAGGATGGAATCAGAATCACTCTTAGACCACGATAAAAACTCAGATGAGTAGCGGGACATTGACCATGCAGTCCAGGTGAGAAAAAACGGGTCTTCCTTTCCTGCGCCAACAGTTGTTCTAGGTTTGTTATAGAGTCCACCTCATTGGCCCATTCCCCTAGGGAAGCCATAGTGGTTGATTTCCAGTGGCCGTGGATAACTGCCCTGGCAGCAGCCAGGAAGTGTCGCAAGACATCTCTTTTTTGCGGATTTGAAGGGTCCAAGGAGCATGGAAAGGAGGGTTACTTCGGGAGAAGGTTGATTAGAGGTGGCCCTCAGTTTACAGTATAAATCCAAAAATTTGATGCCAAAATACGGGGGCAATCCCACCAGATAAGTAGCATGGTGCCTTTGGAGGCACGGAAACACCAGCAAGTGTCAGGTATTGATGGATTGAAGTGATAGAAAACTAACAGGCATTTGTACCATCTGATTACCAATTTAAACCCTGGCTTCTTTATTTAAACCCTTGGTTCTTGGTGGCTAGGGAAAGTTTATGGGTTAGGATAAAGCACTTTTGTCAGCCAGAGAGGGAAATAGTGTGGTGAAGCTCTGCTTCACAAACCTGCATATAAGGTGCGAGTTAAAAAAAAATGCATTAAGTGAAGAGTTAAATTGGAAAACCACATGGCTTGGAGGGTCCTCCTGCAAAAATATATATTAAAATTCCTTCAGCTTGACAAGAATGTCTGATATTGTAGGGATATAGAACAGATATATGGCACGACTTGTTGCCTCTGTAGCCACTGTGTTAGGTTGTGTAAAGGCATTCTGGAAGAAGAAGCCGTTGTTCAGGACGGATCTGCCTGAAGAACTTGGGCGATTCTCCTATGCTCTCATCTGCACCAGGTCCCAAACTGTACTACGTGTAAAGCCAGTGGGAAAGCCGGGGTCCCCCAAAAAAAAAAAGGGGTCATAGATCCCATATATTCAGGTAGGTTAAGGGCAGATGTCATGTGCTTCCACAAGTGAATTGTCTGTTGAGTGAGATCACTAGGGATAGAGACACCCTTACAATAGGTAGATGGGGTCCATGGGAGGGAGCAGAGATCAATAGGGTTTATGTGGCCTTCCAATTGAACCCATAGCTTAGAAGAAGAATGGAGGAACCAGTCTAGGATTCAGGTAAGTACTACTGCCTTGTGATAAAGAGAGGCATCTGGGACTCCTGCCCCACCTCTATTTTTCATAAGGGATATCCTTCCAAAATGTATTCGAGGTCCAGATAAACGCAGAGAGAATCCGGCAGAATTTCTGAAAATAGGTGAGGAGACGAATTGGGATCATTTGGAACAAGTAAAGTAGGGGAGGACATCCATCTTCAAAGGCATTCACCCTACATAGCCACGAGAGACATCTGGTGGCATAGGATGAAACACTTGGGTTTTAAGTAGCAGTCAGAGGAAGTTTAAAGGATAAAACAGAGATGCATCTGTTGGTATCTGTATCCCTGTGTATACGAATAGAGGTGGAGCCTGTCTTAAAAGGAAAGGTAGATGAAAGTTGTTGCAGAAGAGTCACTGGTAGGGAGATATTAGTTCTAATTTATTGTAATTCACTTTAAAATTACTGACAACCTCAAATCTTTAGAATCGCAGTAATATTGAGGGCAGAGAGGTATGTGGCTGCGTCATGAATAAAAGCAGATTGTCTGCAAATAAGGCAAGTTTGGTGTGAAGAGGGCTCACCGAGACACCCCCTATGTTTGGGTTGCGTCGCAAAGCTATAGCCAGGTGTTCCTGGGTGAAAACATACAAAATGGGGATAGGGTTGTCACCCCTATCGAGTTCCATTATGGATAGAAAATGCAGGAGACAAGGAGGCATTTATCCTAATCCTAGCCGATGGAAAACAATTGATTGAATGCCTTTTCTGCATCGACTGTTAGGAGACATAGAGGGATGTCATGAATGCGGGCAAAATTAGTCAGAAGGGTTTTCGGTGTGTTATTCCTAGCTTCTCGTCAACTTACAAAGCCAACCTAATCCAGGTGAATTAAATGGGGCAGCAATGGTTGCAATCTATTAGTGAATACCTTAGCAAGGATTTTCAAGTTGATGCCAATCAGGGATATAAGCCTATAGTTCGTACAGAAGGATGGAACCCTTAGCAGGCTTTGGGGTGAAGGATACGTGCGCATCAAGTGTTTGTGGAGGGAACACTGAACCCTCCGACAGGGAATTGAAAAGGAGTTAGAAGAGGTGTGAAAAGTTGGAAGAATTTGGGCATGAAGCCATCAAAGCCTGGACTCTTACCAGCTGGGATACCTGCAATAGCTTTTGCAACTTCATCCTCAGACAGGGGAGCCACAGATCACCGATTGTGTCATTGTCTAAGGTAGCGAGTGCAGTTTGCAATGTAAGACACCTTCTCGTCTTCCAATGTGGTGGCGGACTCGGTGGAGTGAAGAGGGTGTGGAGAGGGAATATCATAAAGGGATTGTAAAAATCCCTGAACGCCCTAGTTGTTTCAGAGGGTGAGTTGATTGCGTCTCCATGAGATGCCCTGGAGGCAAGAGATAAAGGTGGAGGAGTGTTTCGGATGGAGGGAGTGATAACAAAAATTTTAAAATGAAATTCTACTAGTGTATGGCCAGCTAAAAACTTAACATAACTCCCCCCCCCCTCCCTCCAACACTAAGGACCTACTCATGCATATGTGGGTATAGGTGTGAATGGACCCCAAGGCTGGATTCAAACTGTTTCATGTCTGGTAAGGTAAATAACAGATGTGGATAGGCCCATTTCGTTTTCCTTTCAGAACACACAAAACGGTAGGGCAGAGATGTGAACCATCCACATTGGAAAGAATGGGATTTCTTAAAGCAGGATATTTTCATGCACTAAAATTTAAAGGGTAAATCCACTTTCGTGGGGGAAAAAAATAGCAAATAAAGAAAAAATAATTGAGTGCATATAATTGCGATACAAGTCATATTGTAATTGAATATTATTAAAAGTTACTTTTCCTTTTCAATCTGCAGCTGCTGTAATTTTCTGACAATGCAGTGCAATATGGCTGCCTGGAGTTGTTCTGTACACAGTATGAGTATTGACCACTCCCCAGAAACATAATTTCCTGCTTGTGTGATTGGCTCACCAATTTTCCTAGAAGGCTGCCTAAGATACAAGTCAGATTTCAGGCATCTCCTGCAACAAAAATGTCATTTTTGGAGAGATACTTTCAATAGAAACACATCTAAAGGGATGCCCGTCAGCTTTCCTCATTAATAGCCTGCAGCTGCACACCCGACAGATATAATTATGAAACCACTCCCATTAGACCCACTTAGTACAGAGGCACAGAAAAACACAGATTTCTTCAGAATAACAAAAGGTAGGAATCTGCATCAAAGTTTGTTATAACCCTTGTAATGTACATAGATCACCCAGAGGGGAATGTTTTTTTCTCAACAAAAGTGGAGTTACGCTTTAACCGTTTCCCAACCGGCTACAGCATTTTTACTGCGGCAATGTGGAGCTATTCCGCGAATCGTCGTATATAAATGTTGATTTGCACGTGCGCTGCTAGGGGGCTCTGGAGAAGTGTGCCCCCGGCTCAGGTAGACCTGATGTCTGCTGGCGAGCTGCGATGACCTGCCAGAGGGAAAGAACAGGGAACCACCAATGTAAACACAGTGGTTCCCTTCTTGTCAGGCGGCATGTAAGAGATCTACTGATCCCTGTCACTGGGATCGGTTAGATCTCTTATGCCCATGGTAGCCCAGCCCCCTAACAGTTAGAACACGCCTACGGAACACAGTTAACCCCTAGATCTCCCCCTGCAGGTTAACCCCTTCACGTCCAATGACATTTATAAAGTAATCAGTGGATATTTAAATTTCTGATCACTGTATAAATGTCATTGGTCCCAAAAAAGTGTCAAAAATGTCCATGTCCGCCCCAATATCAAAGTCCCGATAAAAAATTGCAGATTGCCGCCATTACTAGTAAAAAAAAAAACAAAAAAAAAAACATGTAAAAACGCCAGAAATTAATTCTCATGGTTTGTAAACGCAGCAACTTTTGCGCAAACCAATCAATAAACGCCGATTGCAATTTTTTTTACCAAAAATATGAGGAAGAATATAAATCGATGAAAATGAATAAATTCGTTTTTTATATTTTTTTTTTTGATTTGTATTTTAGCAAAAAGTAAGAAATATTTTTTATTTTTTTTTGCAAACTTGTCGCTCTTTTTTTGTTTATAGCAGTGATCAGAAATGACGCAGAGGTGACCAAATACTACCAAAAGAAAGCTTTGTGGAAAAAAAGGACGCAAATTTTGTTTGGTTACAATGTCGCATGACCGTGCAATTGACGGTTAAAGCAACACAGTGCCGAATCGCAAAAAGTGCTCTGGTCCTACAGTGGGAAATCCTTCCGGGGGGTGAAGTGGTTAAAGTGACTATAAATCATCTTTAATAAGTAGCAAATATGTCATATTTACTTGCTCTGCTCATTGGTTTTGCACAGAGCCCAATCCTTCTATTTTCAGGTCCTCCACCAGTGCTCCTGGCTCCTCCTGCCTTACGAGTGCCCCATAGCAAGCCACTTGCTATAGGGGCACTTGTGTGGGCTTGACCCCAAAGGCCACACTGTGTGCATCTATTTACAAACACAGCGTGACTCAGCCCCACTGGGGAGGGGATGGGGAGAGGAGGAGAGGCTGCAGCTGTTGGAACATGCTACATGTTCCACCCAAAAGTTGACCTTATCCTTCAAATTGTTAGTCAAGTCCATCTAAATCTGATTTAACATTACCCTCCCCCCAAATTGACAATGCTGCTGTCCAAAGGTGTCTCCATTGCTTCTCCATAGAGTGAAGACACCCGTAGGCTGGGTTCACACTGCAGCAATGCGGAAACCCTGGGAATCGACTGCGGATTCCCGCATCGCTAGCCTCCCGGTGGCAGTTCACACGGCCCTATGCGAACTGGGAGGTGTCAATACATTATTAAATGACACCCCCTTTTCAATTCGCATATCGCCGTACGATCTGCAAACTCGCACAGGAATCGGGTCCCATGGTCTGAACCACCATGCGATCCATTTCTGACCCTGCAAACAAAAAGGGTCCTGTGCGAATTTGATCCGATTGCGATGCAATCTCAGCCATACTATCTCTATGGCTGAGATCGCATTGCAAAGAGATTGCATGTGACTCACACTGCAGTGCTGTGCGAATCACATCCGATCTCTCAAATCGGATCAGTGTGAACCAAGGCTAAGACAGAAAGTGCCTTACTGGATGGATCACCACATGAAAATAAAGGGGAAAAAAAGAAAGGAAAACAGATGCAGCTGCCACATTTAAGGATTGGAAAGCTGTAATATGTTACATTTTTGCTTTTGGGTATAATACCACTATAACTCAACACTCAAATATAAACTATTACACCCTTACCCTAAGCTCAACTTAAGTAGACATAGTAGTCAAACTATAAAATCACATGTACCTGTACCCGTATGACTGGATTCTCTGATTTTCGAAGAACCAGCTGGAAAATGTTGTAATTTCCTTTTAATCCTTCTATTAGAACCACTGCATAGGAATAGTCCTTCAAAGTGGTACTAAACTCTGTTCTACCACTTATACCTACAGGTAAGCCTATAATAAAGCTTACCTATAGTTACTGTGAATATCTCCTAAACTTGCACCGTTTAGGAGATATTGAGAGTACATGCAGCCCCCCACCACGCATGCACGGGAGTGACGTCATTGCGCCCGGCCACTCATGTAGCCAGAGGCCGCAAACCTGGAAGGAGGACCAGGGGAAGATGGAAGCCCTCTCATCTGTGATATCACAGCGATGGATGGCTTTTGTTTTACGAGTCTTTCATAATGTGCTAGTATGTGACGCATACTAGCACATTATAACATAGCCTTGCGGGGGATTTTTTATTTTTTGATCTTCAACTGAGGTTTACTGCCGTTTTAAGCTGGCCATAGCTGGGTAGAATTTTAAACAAATTCTAGGAAGAATGTTTTCAGAAGCTTAGTTCATTTCTATAATCATTAGTGGGTCAAATCGACCTTCGTTTTCAAACAGTGATGAGAGAATTCCCAAGAGTAGGATGGAAATTCTTCTTGATAAAACTAATTTCTAACAGTGTATGTGGTTTTCATTCAGTCCATTCATTCCAAAATCAAATGTTAAAAGAACAAAAACCTTTCAAATGATATTCAAACGTTCTGAGAAATTTTTGTATGAATTTTCCTAAGAATATTTGTTCGAAATTCTATCCATCTATGGCCAGCTTTAGATTAATAGCAGATTGCTTTACCTATAGGGCCTAAGGGAAAAGGTGTAAAAGCCCCTCCCTGCATCCTTCAGCACTTTCTAGCAGGATGCAGGAGGTACCCAAACTCCCAGCTGTATTTAATATTAAAAAAAAAGACACACATGACATGAGTAGGATAGATAGCCTCCATCATAGCTCAAAAATGCTTAACCATCCCCTCCAACCCCCCATCTAATACGATAAAATACACGACAGGTTTGTTGGAGTAAAATGGCCATCACAGCCTTTTTATTTAACAAAATTAAATAACTTCCATAAATAACATACCTCACATAACAAACAGCCAAAAAATTGAGCAACTAAAGCCTCGTACACACGGGACGACGATCGTATACAACAGGTCGTACTAACGACCGTTGTATGCGATATCGATCGTTCGTACGCGCGATTAGAACAGTCGAACATACGACGGTCGTACAAGGGAGTTGTATGAGCAAACTAGAAAACTTGGTCGTACCAAAAAGCGGTTATACGACCATTGTATCGTGTGTACAAAGAAGTTGGTACAACAAGTTGTATTGTGCAAAACACGCATGCTCCAATGTCAAGAATGGCCGGATGCTAATTACATGCACCTGAACATTCTTCTGTGCTCGTACGATCGTGTAGTGCAGTCAGTATGCAAGTTACATTATGCAACATACGATTTGTGACGATCATACGTACGATCGTCATCCCGTGTGTACGAGGCTTTAAGCTTGGTGGTCTTTAAGGGCAACAACATTCCACCTGGTCACTGCAACAACCTTTTTAAAACTTAGGCCCCCAGCTGCAGCACACCGGCTCGGAGACCATCCTCATCATCTGCAGTGACCTCCCTTTACACATTCCGAGTTAAACCCATCGTTAGCCGGAATGTACCCGAGAACCCCATACCACTGGTCCCGCCACACTATACTCCAGAATTTGTTTCCTCCTCCAAAGACCCACCACTGCCAAGCTGCCATGACAGCCACCTGTTGAAAAACAAAACCACAAACCATAGGGAGGGTGGGTGGGAAGCTTCTTCTCCAGAATGGGTTCCTACTTCTCGCCTCTCCCCCTGACTTCCTGCGATCATTCCACGGCCAAACCACCCCCTTCCCATTAAATTAAAGGGACCTATCCTCCACAATCTTTTCCCTTTCCATGCTGTCCTACTATCCACCCTGTCATGTTGTCCCTACGCTCATCTTTTTCTTTTATTTGCTCCGGGACTCCCTGTACATTGCATTCCTTGTAGGACATCTATCATGTCAACTTGCCTTGAAACATCTATTTTTACTCTGAAAGGAATAAACTAGAGGTTTTTAGGCTACCAAAGGGCAGAAAAGAGATGACAGACTGGGCGAAGATGCCTAGGGGTTCTGCAAGAAGATGCCCACCAAGGGAACACTCATCAAAGTCAAGATGATTTTCAGCCCCCCCCCCCCCCACTGCTACCCCGATCACCTCCCCTTTCCTATACCCGTGAACATAAACATGCTTGCCAGGAGCACACTCGGAAGATCTGCTACCTCAAAGGCTCTCTTACATCTAAGGTCATTCTGGGCTTTTTTAAATTGTGACTGCAAATATCTAAACATGTTGTACCTTGATTAGTGTATTAGAAACAAATTCAATAAAATCCTGTACGTCCCTGTGAATGTACACCTCATTCACTATCATGCAGCCTTGAGACAGAAAGTACAGCTCTGCTGTAACAGGCAATGAAATTTACCTTTCTCACTGCCGCTATTTTCCTTCCTTTTATGAACATTACCATTTATAGAGTGAACTGCTGTCGAGGCTCAAAGGGGCCTCACAAACAAACCCTTTCAAAGTAAATGGACCACTGGAAGGTATTACAGCACTCCTGCCTACTCTTATATAGGATAAAAGGATAAAGGTACTGAATATCCTGGAGGACAATACAAGCCATATTTGCTTTAAATGTCAGGGGAACATAAGATAAAAATGAACAGAAGGCAAAAGAACAATGTGTTATACTGAGTCAGATAAGGCTTCCTAAATGAAATCCAGCATTCCATATTGTAATAGAAAAAACAAGATATCATTAGGTGAACTACAGTATATACATTGCAGGGATGATAGGGGACTGAGCTAATAAGTTTAAACTACAGTTGTATCTGTGTCAATAAACGAAATAGTCATTTTCAGTGATGGCTTCCAGTTGGGTTGGGGATATGATTATATGCCAAAGGTGCACTTTGGGAGGTCATTTACTATTTCTAACACAATGTTGTGAATTTGTCCTTAAAGTGGAAGTCCAAGCTCCTGCAAAAAAAAAAAAAGGTAAGTCAGCAGCTACAAATACTGTAGCTGCTGACTTCTAATATTAGGACACTTACCTGTCCAGGAATCCTGGATGTCTTCACCCTAGCCGATTTTTTGATAAGCTATTGGGTGCTGCTGCCACCATCTCCACTAAGGGAAACCGGCAGTGAAGCCGTGCGGCTTCACAGCCGGTTCCCTACTGTGCATGGGCAAAGTGTGCTACACTCTCTAATTGGGCCGGCTGCGGGGGGAAAGTGGAGGGGGGGGGGGGAGACCAAAGGTACCCGCACCCCCCCCTCTCCTCCAAAAGGTGCCAAATGTGGTAGTGGAGGTGGGGAGGAAGCAGATAAGTGGAGCTTCCCCTTTTGGGTGGAGCCTGCTTTAACCACTTGCTTACTGAGCACTTAAACCCCCTTCCTGCCCAGGTCAATATTCAGCTTTCAGCGCTGTCACTCTTTGAATGACAAGTGTGTGGTCATGAAATATTTATACTGCTGATGAGAAAAGGTATTCAGAAGTTTATATTTACTGAAATAATTGCAATTTCCACGTTCTGTGTACTGTGGGAGACCAGATATAGTGAATGCAGGGTCCTGGGTTTAGTAACACTTCAAGTCCCATCCTTTTTGCACACTACTCATAGCCAGAATCACATGTTTCACATTGCAAAAGGGGAGTATGCTAGGACAGATAGTGGCGCTTGGCCGCAGAATCCTAGTAGTAGCACCCTGAGTGATGCTTGGCTGCTGTGTCATTACAAGCAGCATCCTGACGCAGGTTTTGAGATAGCCTTGCCTCCACCAAAATGGCTGCCTCTTCACACACAGCCACAGAGTAGAACATGGTGCAGGTTGAAAATGGGGAAAAGATCATGTGAAAAGAGCCTATAAATCATTAGTCATTGACCCCTTGCTTCCCTCTTTTGGCCACAGCGTCCATGGATGGATGAATCTTCTACTGTAGCTATTGTGTACCACCTGATGTAGCCCTTTGGTACTTACTGTGCGGCCCTTGGGGCCCCAGCAATTAACAAGACTACAAGGTTATTTGCATAAGTTGATAATAATATAGAAGTTATCAGTGTCCAATTATTGATCTCTGTAGCCCCCCTGATGCCCAATCTTCAGCTTCATGATGCACGTTGGCACTTCAGGCCCCTGCAGACAGTAATGTGTGTTTTGGTGCTTGCTGAAGCCAGTGAAGGAAATATTTTCTTTAGACTTCTAGTTACTTTTTCTGGTGCTGTCCTTCCATTTTCTGTTGTTGTTTATTTCACTCTTCTACTTTAATGGCTTTTTTCTAAGCGTGGTACAAGTCATTTTTAAGGGGGGCATTATATTCACTATACGGCTCTGTGGTGCTCTCAGGGGCCACACTTGAGGCCCCTTATATCCAAGAAGTTGACCAGCGCTGTTCTACATCATAGGCAGCTGCCCTCTTGCCCTACAGTAGTTATAACGCTGAATAATCCCAATATATCTTCTTAAACAGCAAGGTGTGTGTTGAAAGACATTCCCAGCCAGCATGTGGGCGGTTGCAGCTATGAAATCCCGCTATTCTTAAACCATGATGCATTAGAACTGATTGATGGAAACAGCCATTCAAGACAGGTAAAGAAAACATAAACAGATCAACCTCCAAGGCAACTAGAGATAATAAACAGCAAAGACTGAAAAAAAAAAAAAAAGTTTTTGCAAATATCTGTATTGTTTTAGCAAACACGAAAGTGAAAAAGCAACATGCACAAATATTCATGGTTACTATGGTAACACCTTTCTATGGGGCCATGTTTTAGATTGCTTGTGACCTAAGAGTAAATCTAAAAGTAAATATAGATGCAGTAAATGTAAAGTAGATTGTATAATGCTGTTTTCTGGATAAAACAGATCTTGGAATTATAAGAATAATACAGATTAAAAGTAAACTGTAGTAGTAGAGGCTAGGGGGCTATGGGCTAGGGGCTAATGGCTGAATTTAGACAGCTGGATATTCAGGATATTGATTCTGTAATTTGGACAATGTTTTTTACTTGCAAAATGTTAGTGGACTTCTGACATTTAAATTAACACCTACATTTATGTAAACTTCCCTTGTTCTCTTCCTATAAAAATTATATATAACTTGACATTTCAGCTTGTCAAACAGAAAAGGGGAAGTTAGCTGCTCATAGTAATTGGGAAACCTAGAGGGACTTTTGAATAGTGGAAGCTAGCAATATATTTAGCAAACCACAAAATGCTACGTGCAAAACTAGTTTAGTGTAACTTGCCCAGAGACACATACGTAGGGAGTTCTAAATATGTATATCTTTATCATTGGTTAAAAGAACCAGGAGAGGAAAAGCTGCAAAAGCTGGTATATATATATATATATATATATATATATATATATATATATATGTGTGTGTTGTAACCACCCATAAAGGGTCACTTGGCACTCTGGACATGAGTCCTGCTAAATCTATTTTGCTAGCAAAAATAAAAAGTTTGTTTTCCTGGTGTCCCGGATTCGTTCCTGTTATCTCCCGCTTTAAAACTTAATATATCTGATTCCTCACAAGACTTTTACTGGTGTCTCTGGAGTGAGCAGAGGGTTGTACCACGCTCCTGCAAGGTTGAGACACCCAGGTGTAGGCTATTGCATTTTGTTATGTAACCAGCACCAGACAAAGAGTACAGACATTCTTCTTGGACTGCTGGACTACAGAACAGGGCTGTTTTAATACATGGGCACTCCTGGGCAGTGCCCAGGGGCCCAAGGTGTATGAAGGGCCTCATGATAGTCTTGAATTACATAATACTTGCTAACTGTCCTCGATTTTCTGGGCCAATCTCGCTTTTTACTAAGCTGTCCCAGGATGGCTGCATCCTGAACAGCGTCCTGCACCTTCCTGATCCCCCTATACTGTGCCCTTTGCTTTGATTAGTCTTTGACTTATAAATGATTTCTTGTTGTTTAAAGTATTGAAAGTACTAATACATATATGTTTAATTCTATCAACTATTTATACTTTAATTCTTGAGAGTAGGTGCGTAAATTGGGGCCGGCTGGTAGGGGACCAGTGTATTTTTTTCCCAGGGGCCCATGATGCTATTAAGATAGCCCTGCTACAGAACACCTACCGTTATAGAGATAGGGGGTGCTCTGTAGTCCCAACACTTTTCCTGTCCCAGAATAAGAACTCTGCTTCTCCATAGATACAGTCTGGTGAGTGGGCACAGGAAGTGTGTTTTTGGCCCAATCATCATTCTGCCACTTAGGAGCATATTTCAACACATAGGATTTGGACACTTTGGGGTTGATTTACTAAAACTGGAGAGTGCAAAATTTGGAGTAGCTGTGCATGGTAGCCAATTACTTTATGTCAGTGCCAAATTGTACTATTGTGCATTATGATTTTACCAACACAGCTAGGGATGCACCGATACCATTTTTTTACAATGAGTACGAGTACCAATACTTTTTTTTAGTACTCGCCGATAGCAATTACCGAGACTTACCGCAACAGTTTTGTTTACACTTCAGCTGTCATCAATGGTACAAAGTATTGAAAAGTTATTTACAAATGAAATACATTTATTTTTCTTAAATGTTGCGCTTTTTTCAATGTGAAACATGTAAATATATGTTAAAAAGTGTAAAAATGTAAACAAACAAAGCAAACAAAAAAAAGGTTAACTATTAATAGTTTATAAAATAGAAGTGAAAAAAAATCATGAGGAAAATAATAATTAAATAGAGAAGGAGAAAAAAAAATTAACCGGTTCCCGACCGGCTCGCATACATTTACTGCTGCACAGTGGCAGCGTCCCCCGAATCACCGTCTATAAACGGTGGCTCGCACGTGCACAGTAGCATGCGGGGGCAAGCCTCGATTGCCTGGCAGAGAAGAAAAACGGGGAAGCGCCAATGTAAACACAGCGGTTCCCCGATCTGTCAGTGGGCATATAAGAGATCTGCTGATCTCTGTCACTGGGATCAGTTAGCTCTCTCATGCCCCTGGCAGCCCAGCCCCCTTACCGTTAGAACACGCCCAGGGAACACAGTTAACCCCTAGATCTCCCCCTGCAGGTTAACCCCCTTCTCTGCCAATGACATTTATACAGTAATCAGTGGATATTTAAATTTCTGATTGCTGTATAAATGTCATTGGTCCCAAAAAAGTGTCAAAAATGTCTGACATGTCCGCTGCAATATCCTGATAAAAATTGCAGATTGTCGCCATTACTAGTTAAAAAAAATGTAAAAATACCAGAAATTAATTCTCATGGTTTGTAAACATGGCAACTTTTGCACAAACCAATCAATAAACACAGAGCGCAATTTTTTTTTTACCAAAAATATGAGGAAGAATATAAATCGGCAAAAAACCAATGAATAGATTTGTTTTTTTATATATTTTTTTTGGATATGTATTTTAGCAAAAAGTAAGAAATATTTTTTTTTTTTTGCAAAATTGTTTATAGCGGTGATCAGAAATGATGCAGAGGTGATCAAATACCACAAAAGAAAGCTCTATTTGTGGGAAAAAAATTTCATTTGGGTACAACGTCGCACGACCGCGCAATTGTCAGTTAAAGCGACGCAGTGCTGAATCGCAAAAAGTGCACTGGTCCTAATGTGAAAAAACCTTCTGGTCCTTAAGTGGTTAATTAAGGTTGATTAGCGTATATTAAGGATTACTAAGGGTTAAACAGAGGAAAATTAAATACAAAACAAAAAAATAAAATGTTTTTTTTAACTTGACAGGTTGCTTTAACCACTTGACGACTGCTCACAGTACATTTACGTCATTACTGTGACACTGACTTCATCTGCAGATAGAAGTGCATCCCTTTGACCTGTAGATGAAGAAACAGAAAGATACATAAAAAAAAAAAAAAAAAAATCTTTTTTCTTTCCCTTCCGTTTCAGTGGCTGAGCAATGTTGTTGATAAACGCTGCCTTTTTTTTTTTACAGCTCCAATTGCCAGGACTTCATTTACACTTCAGCTGTCAACAGGGGAACCCCACTGACAGCTGAATGAGTCATTGGTTAACCACTTCCCGACCACCGTATGCAAAATGACGGCCGGGAAGTGGCTCAGTTATCCAGACTGGACGTCATATGACGTCCTCAGGATAACAAGCCGCCGCGCGCCCGGGGGGGCGCGCATCGCGGCGATCGGTGGTGTGGGAGGTCAGTCTGACCCCCCGCAATGCCGATATCGGTAAAGTGCTTCGATCCGAAGCACTTTACCATGTGACCAGCCGTGACCAATCACGGCTGGTCACAGTGTAATACAGGAAAGCCGTTTATCGGACCTGATGAGGGGAGCGCCGATCGGCTGCATCCCTGACAGGGAGGGTTTGTGCTGATGATTTATCAGCGCAGCCCTCCCTCGGATCGCCACCCTAGACCACCAGGGAGCCTGCCCAGGGACCACCAGGGATGTGCCCACCCAGGACCACCAGGGAGCCGATCTGGACCACCAGGGAGACCCCCCTAGACCACCAGGTAAGTGACATACTGCTCAGTGCCACCTTCACTCAGTGCCACCTTCAGATGCCACCCTAGACCACCAGGGAATGAGCCCCTATCAATGTATATGCCCACCAGTGCCCCTATCCGTGCCCACCAGTGCCCCTATCAATGCATACCAGTGCCACATATCAGTGCCCACCATTGCCACCTACCTGTGCCCACCTATCAGTGCCCATCAGTGCCACCTATCAGTGCCCAGTGCCGCCTATGAGTGCCAATCAGTGCTGTCTATTAATGCCCATCAGTGCCGCTTAGCAGTGCCCATCAGTGCTGTATATCAGTGGCACCTCTCAGTATCGCTTATCAGTGCCGCCTAACAGGGCTCATCATCGCTGCATATAAGTGCCTCATCATCAGTGCCACCTCATCAGTGCCACCTCATCAGTGCCAATCAGTACTGCCACATCAGTGCCCGTCAGTGTAGCCTCATCAGTGCCCACCAGTGATGGAGAAAATTTACTTATTTACAAAGTTTTGTGACAAAAATAGAGATTTTTTTTTCAAAATTTTCGGTCTTTTTTTATTTGTATCGCAAAAAATAAAAACCGCAGGGGTTATCAAATACCACCAAAAGAAAGCTCTATTTGTGGGAACAAAATGATAAAAAATCTGTTTGGGTACAGCGTCGCACGACCGCGAAATTGTCATTCAAAGCGCAACAGCACTGAAAACTGAAAATTGGTCTGGTAGTAAAGTGTTCTAAGTGCATAGTATTGAAGTGGTTACGGACGCGGTGGCCGGTGCCGCTGGTCGGCAATTGACGGCGACAGAGTGGCTCTGTAACGCGGATCGCCGTCATACGACGGCGGTCGCGAGATCGAGCCCAGTGAGCGCGCGCGCTGCCGGAGGCGCGCCCGCGCACTCACTGTGTCCGGGGAGGGCCAGGGAGCGGGTGCGGCGGAGTCGATGCCCCCCCCCGGAGTGAAAGAACGGAGGTCCGTGTAAGTAAACATGGACCTCCGTTCTGTGAGAGGGGGAAGGGCTGTGATCACAGCCTTCCTCTACACCGAAGGTGTGATCACTTCCCTTCTCCTGTTAGGGCAGTCCCCCCACAGTTAGAACACGCCCAGGGAACATAGTTAACCCTTAGAGCGCCCCCTGCAGGTTAACCCCTTCACTGCCAATGGCATTTACACAGTAATCAGTGCATTTTTATAGCACTGATCGCTGTATAAATGCCAATGGTCCCAAAAAAGTGTCAAAATGGTCCGACATGTCCGCTGAAATATCGCAGTACCGCTAAAAATCGCAGATCGCCGCCATTACTAGTAAAAATTAAAAAAAAAAAAAAACACCAAAAATTAATTCTCATCATCCGTAAACGTGACCACTTTTGCGCAAACCAATCAATAAACGCCGATTGCGATTTTTTTTATCACAAATATGAGGAAGAATATAAATCGGCAAAAAATGTTTTTTTATATTTTTTTTTTTTGGATTTGTATTTTAGCAAAAAGTAAGAAATTTGGGGTTTTTTGCAAAATTGTCGCTCTTCTTTTGTTTATAGCGGCGATCAAATACCACAAAAAAAACTCTATTTGTGGGAAAAAAAGGACGCAAATTTCGTTTGGGTACAATGTCGCACGACCGCGCAATTGTCAGTTAAAGCGACGCAGCACCGAATCACAAAAAGGGCTCCGGTCCTAAAGTGTGAAATCCTTCCGGGGCTAAAGTGGTTAAAAACCGATGATTGTTGCCTTTTTTTTTTACATTTCAGCTTTCAGGCTCGGTTCTTTCAGCTGTCAGTGGGATTCCCCCCGCTGACAGCTGAAAGAACTGAGCCTGAAAGTATCGGTTTCAGGTATCAGAGCATTTGTACAAGTACTGATACTCGTGTAAATGCTTAGTATTGACACAGATACCAGTACCGGTATGAGTGCATCCCTACATACAGCTATTTATATTTTATTCAAATTGTAGTAATGCTAACAGAGGGTAATCATGGTTGTACTGCCTGTATGGGTTGCTGTTTTTTTTCTGCACACACTGCAACAGTAGTGTTTACTGGATTTACTAATACTTGAATTAAAATGATTTGAACTCTTTGGTCATATGGTATGGTTGCTTTTGTTTACTCCTAGATCTCAGGATTTTATTGTTCCCATGAGGGAGATTTTTTTTTTCCTTTCTGTTCAATTGGCAGGTACCAGAAAAGGAAGAGAAACTTCCTCTCCAGGGATAATAACATTTAAAATCTGAAAAAAATAACAACAGAATCATAGATGACATTTAAAGGATGTGTAAAGACAATTATGTTTCCTTTAGTTTTGGGAGAGTGGGAAGGGGTTTTTGTTGCTGTGTCCTGCTAAGGAGTTTCACACTCTCATTTGTCCTGGTGACCACTATCTCTGGTAAAGAAAGTGATGGTATAATCAACATTTTAGAGGAACAGCGGGGTCAGGGGAACCTCCAAGTGATGGGAGCATTTCTTCTGTTGGCAATTGTCTAAGAGGGAACTTTTCCTCACTTTAGAGAAAATTACTTTTACTTACTGCTTGGTTTAGGAGGGGGAAATGAAAGGAAATCTCACTGATGGAATGCAGACAAAAAAGACGGGAGTCTAAAGCAATCCCCATTTTACTCCCCCAAATGGGGTAAAAAAGACCGGAGTCTAAACCAATCCCCATTTTACCCCCCAAATGTCGTAAAAAAGACCGGAGTCTAAACCAATCCCCCCCCCCAAAAAAAGTTTTAACTTTACACACACTTCGGAACCTGATATTCTATTCATTCCCCGCTCTATAGAAAAAAAAAAAAGGAGAATAATAGACTAGAGTTAGGATCTACACCTATGTAGATTTGATTTACAAAAGGCAAAAAGACTGTTTTTTTTGCAAGGCAATTATTCCCAGAGATTAGTGAATGGGGTGAAGCTCTTTGCACATCCATCACCAATCATGTGAATGTAAGATATATTTTTATTATTACCGTTACATTTGATTGGGTATTCTTTGCAAAGTTAAATTGCACCAACGTCCCATGCAAGGTGAACAGCCTATTTGCCTTTAGTAAATCAACCCCTATACCTCTGCTCCTGTTGGTTAAAAAAAAAAAAATCCTCTTCATGTCAGCTGGAAGCATTGAGCCAATCACAGAAGCAGGAAATTAGATTCCTGGGAGCATTCTGTACACTTACAGGGTACAGAACATCCTCTGAGGAGGCATGGCCTGACGTCAGCGGAGAAAGTCGCAGCTCTGCAGAGCTCCGTGAAGAAGATCCGCCATCCTTCTCCACGGTCCCCCGAACGATGGCTATCCCTGCTCAGAGGGTCACCTAACATCAACCTCGTCAGATTGATCCCACTGTCGTGGGGTTCCGAGGCCTGCTTGAGGACCAGAGAGGGTTCCACCGCCATCCGCCACAGAGAATCCGCCGTCATCTTTGCAGCCTTCACCCGCCACCAGCCTGACAGACTGCCCCGACACACAGGCCAGCCGCCGCCGCACACGGAGCCTGTAAGTGGGGGTAAGGGGCCTTGGACTGCTCAGGACGAGCGTAGGAGCCCAAACTCCCCCCCCCCGCACGGCAGATTCCGACAAATACAGGCCGCGGCCTGCCTGGTCACATAGGCCACACAGAATGTTCACCCTACAGGAGCCCCTGCTCTCACTGGCGAACACCGCCCAGCCCTCTGGCCTGAAACCAAGGCTATCCCCTATCCCCCTAGAGAATCAAAGGGGGCTAGTACCTAATGAGCTCCAAGTGCACAGGCAGCAACAGCCGCGGCTGCAGCCTACAGACACAGCCTCACAGACTATCTTCTACCCGGAGCCAGGCTGTGCATTACCCCCAGCACCTACAACTCTCCACAAGATTACAAACAGATAACCTTTGCTACCCCTGTAACTTGTAAGAGATGTCTGACTAAAATCAGAGCATACACTTAGGGGGGTCACTTAGCTTATATTTCAAGAGACACTTTGATTTTCCGAACTGACGCTCATCATAGGCACGTCCTCACGACCATCCTCAGTCTCCAGATCCCACTCCCCTCGCAAAACAAACGGGGGTCTAAGCCAAAGCATCCCAGCAATGTTTCAAACTCAAAGAAACTGCATGACAACCTACCAGGGTTCCCCAGTGCCTCATACTCCTAATACAGGCCAGGTCACAACTCCCTCACCTGCACAGTTGTCACCCAATAGCAATAACATCATCTTGACAGCGCAACAGCAGCCAAGCTTGAGCGATTTGCGCTCAGTAGCCACGGACATCAAAGACACTCTGACAGCCGCAATCTCTGAGCTCAGGGTAGATATTCAAACCATAACAGGTAGACTGTCTGAAGTGGAAAAAATGACTGTTCAACAGTCCACAATCATCCGCCATACCGCCCAGACAGTTGACCCCCATACTATGCAGCTTAGAGAGCTCAATTGCCATCTGGAAGACCTTGATAACCGGGGCAGAAGGCACAACCTAAGATTGAGCGGAATCCCAGAAACGGTCGAACCTGACCAACTGCAAACCACAGTAACCAATATTTTTAATGGCCTGCTAGATAGACGATCAACAACGCCCATACACATGGAGCGTATCCACAGAGCCTTACGGCCGAAAGGGAGAGAATCAGACCTACCCAGAGACATAATATGCCACATTATTGATTACAAATTGAAGGAAGACATTCCACAAAAGGCCCGGAATAAAACCCGTCTACACTACCAAGAAAAAGAAATCCACCTCTTTCAAGACCTCTCCAAAATCACGCTACAACACTGCAGGGCCTTGTGCCCCCTGCCGGAGGTGCTACAAGACAGACAAATTCAAAGTAGATGGAAATTCCCATTCGCTTTATCAGCATCTCATCAAGGCTGGCAGGCGCTCCTAAGAGTCCCTGAAGATCTGCCGTCTTTTTTTGAAACTTTAGCCATTCCCCCAGTGGAAGTACAGAACATCCTCTGTTGCTATGGCCATAAGGTAGCAACATCTGCATATGTCTTTTTTTTTTCTTTATGGCTGGCAGAAGATTTAAATGGAAAGGTCATTTTAATAATGTTACATTACAAAATTACTTGTGTAGAAATTATGTATATATATTTTTACACAGCAGAGTTTTCCTTTAATTATAAACCCAAGCATATTAAATCATTTAGTTAAGATTGAAAAAAAAATTAGCGCAATAGCGCAATCAGATTAATTTGCTATGAAGATTACATAAGTGCTAAACTAATTACATTATTTATCATAATAGAGAATAGCTGACAGCCATTCTGTAGCTATGTTTTTTTTTCCCCCAGGAATATCCCAATTCAATTACTGCCATGAAGCCAAGGCCTGTGTCTATAAGATATCAGTGATTAGTTAATGTTTTTGAGGGCTTAGCAGTGTTAAGCTGGCCGTAGATGGGTACAATTTTGAACGGAAATTCTTGGGAGAAAGAGGGTTCCAAGAAAGTTTGTTTGTCTTTTTAATCAATAGTGGGTCAAATTGACATTCAATTTCGACTGCAGTGACAAAAGAATTTGAACGAGCAGGATTGGAAATTTTTCTCGAACTAATTCATTTCTAACAGTTTATGTGGTTGTGTATGGTAATGTTCATTTTGTTATAAGCAAACCAAATTTTTCAAACGACAAGCAAATGTTCTTAGAATTTTCATTCAAATCTTCCTAAGAATGCTTGCTTCACATTCTCTCCATTTATGGCCAGCTTTACAGTGCACCTTGTTAATAACATGATTGTCATCATGGGAGTGCCGCAATCACAGCAGTCTAGTCTATCCTTCCCAGAGTGTTAAACGCCTCTGGGCTTCAGGACCCAGCCCAGAACTTATTAAGAGAGTCCTACATAGATAAACCCCTGACCATGTGACCACATACAGTATATAACATCCACAATCCTACCGGCCAGTGCATCACTATATATACTGCATATATATATTCATAATTTTTATAGTGCAACTGTATCTTAAAAAAGAATTCCAGGTGTGGCATTTTTAAATATAATTACAATGGTCTAGCTTGGACCAATGTAACTATGCATATGCCATACCTGTGGAATCCCTCGAGGCTCTAGAACAGGATTTCTCAACCTTTACTTTGGAGAAAACCTTGGCAAAAAGATTGAGATCTAAGGAACCCCTGAAATAGTTTTCATATCTACACCTCATGAAACAACGATGGGGCTCAGAGTTGTTGATATAACAATTATTTTTAGAAATAGCATTAAATAATATATAATAGAGTAAGGCCGCTTTCGCACTAGTGGAAATGATCAGGTCCGTCTGTCAATTTTTCAGGCAGAACTGATCAGACCACCCATTGCTCTCTATGGGGCAGTGGATCCGCTGACAACCGCCGGGGATCCGATACGATAAAAATAGACATATGGCGATAGGTTCGCCATCCGTCCAGCATATAATATCGGATGATAATCGGGTGGAAATGGACATGCAGTTTCCATCCGAATGCCCCATAGAGGAGAGCGGTCTGTGTCCGTTCCGCTATCCAGACCTGTCATCCGCCTGCTAAGTGGGAATCAGTGGAGAGATTCTCAATTCTGAGTTGAACTTGATATATGCAGTCACAGTGTACAGGGGGAATCAGGTGGGATACAGGGGGTCAGCACAGCGCAGCACAGGTCGTCAGCAGGGCAGAGCACAGGGGATCAGCATGGCAAAGTACAGGGAGTCAACAAATCATAGTACGGGGAGCCAGGAAGGCACAGGGCAGTTTAGGGGGCAGCAAGGCACATTACATGGTTGCAGCAGCAAGGCACACTATATGAGGGCTGCAGGACACACCACATGGGGAGCAGCAGCAGGGCACATTACATGGGAGATGGCAATAGATCACAGTGCATGGGGGATAGCAGGGCATCTTACATGGGGGAGCAGCAGCAGTAGCAGTAAGGCCTCATGCAAACAGACATTTATCAAAGAGGCACAAAAGGGCGCACTGGCCTAGCGCATTATCCTTGATGGTAGAGTTTATTTAAAAACATAAAAACATACTCACAAACAGCTTTGTGCAATGGGCAAAAACAGTATGGACATGGGTTCCACCGTCAACTGTCTCCGACTGGTGGCCTGGATGGAATGGCTAACGCATTTCAAGGCCGTAGCCTCTTCATCAGAGCCTCTTAAACAGACATTTATCAACTTACAAGTACTCAAGAATAAAATTCCCTGGTTCTTTCCCACTCTCGTGGGGCTATACATGCTGCATACAGCCATCAATGCAGGTGAATGGCTATATGTGAGTGTACTCGTTTAAACATCAATTGCTTTTGCATCAGAATGTACCTGTGCATGTGCATACAGTGTATTTCCGCTTGGAAAAAATGCTGTATACGCGTGAGCAGGTAAAAGCAGAAGCAATTCACTTGTTCTGGCAGCGGTAAACAGAGCGTGCAAATTCCCATATGTGGGTAATTGACAGGGATTTTACTCTTGAGGACTTGTTGACCTTTAAAGTGATTGTAAAGTCTCAATTTTTTTCTATTAAAAGAACAAACATGTTGTACTTACCTCCTCTGTGCAGTGGTTTTGCACAAAGCAGCCTGGATCCTCCCTGGCTGTAGCTCCTGGCCCCTTCCTCTCCTGATTGGCTATCTGAGTTTGATTGACAACAGCGGGAGTCAATGGTGCCGCTGCTGTGTCTCAGCCAGTCAGGAGAGAGAGTCCTGGACTGACAAGTCATTGGGGACATCGCTGGATAGAGATGGGGCTCAGTTAAGTATTAGGGGGCTGCTTCGCACAGAAGGCTTTTTTATCTTAATGCATAGAATGCATGAAGATAAAAAAACCTTCTGACTTTACAACCACTTTAAGCTTTGTTCTAAATATGCATTAAAAATGGCAGGTCAGAAAGACCTGTAATTTGAGTGCACTGATAAGCTGTTCTATGATGACACCAACCACAGGATACTAAAGTGAACCCAAACTTCTACCTGCACTTCCAGTACTTGTAGAAATAATCAGTCAAGTTTGCACCCCCCCCCCCCCCGGTCAAGTCCAAGTGCCCAGCAATACATTTTTAGACAAGCTCATGGCTGGTAATGTGGCAGTAAGCTTGTTTTAAACCTTTTAATGCTATGACATGTCCTTACAAGGCCACCTTTAACAGGAAAGGAGCACTTGATTCACCTTGGTGGACCAGTGAACTGTGGTGAACAGATATCTGCTCATTGGCAATTTGCTCTGTAACCTGCATACTATGGTATAATCCAACCATTTGACTTGTTACTAGCTGGAACATAAGGTCCCCATCTGTCTGAGGAGGGTGGTAAAGACAGACTGGATTGCACGTGAGCACATATAGCACAAGGCCATGTGTGCTTACCAAGTTAATGAATGCTTGAAGTTCTCTTTTTCATATACAGTATAAAAATGTAACAATAGTAAAATGATAAGAAGTTTAAATTATTTTCAGAACTGTGTGCATTATGCAAGGCATGTTTTTCCCCTTTTAAAATTATAATATTTTCCAGATAAATCCCCATAGTTGCGCTTTGACATGTATTAATGTGGGAGCAGGTAACCAGAGACGCTTCTATGTGGACGGAATTACACAAAGCATTACGTGTGTTTTCATTGGAAAAGGAGCTACGAGCCTAAATTGTTAAACACTGTACAACACGTAATCTTCCAAAGACCGCTAGAGATCCATAACAGCATAGTGTCAAATGCTATCAAAATTGTATTCTTCTAAAAATTCTTTACTCTTTCCCTACATTCTATAAAACAGATATTCAACTGATGGATTCAATTTAAAGCTTTAACCGATTTTTTTTTTCAGTTCACTATAAAATAGGGAAGGGATATTTTTTTTAACTACATTTTTTTTAAATTTAAAATTTTATTTAAATTCAGAAACTCAACAAGAGGTAAGAAAAAATATCTCCAAAATGAGGGGAATCCTCCCATGGTGACCTAACATGTACGGTTATGCTCATTCAATCAATCATTTAAAGTGCAACTAAAGGCAAAACCTTTTTTTAGTTTTGGATAGAGTGGAGATGGATTAGAACACCTGTCTTATTCCTGTCTGTGCCCCCATTAGGAAGATTCCCCCTCTTTATTTGTCCTGTTTAGGCCTCTTTCAGGATTGGATCCGCCTGCTCAGCAGGGTATCTCTCCGCTGATCCCCGCTGAGCAGGCTGATGACTGGTCGTTCGCTCTGCTATGTGGAACGGACAAAGACACAGCCGGCTCTCCTCTATGGGGCCATCTGATGGAAACAGACTTTATGTCCATTTCCATCCGATCTGATGGACGGATGGTGAACGTGTCACCATACGTCTATTTTTAGCGGATTTTATCGGATCGGATGCCTGGCGGGTGTTAGCAGACATGTGTCCACCACTCCGTAGAGAACAATAAGTGGTTGGATCGGGTCCGCCTGAAAAACTGACTGGCGGACCCGATGGATCCCCTGGAGTGAAAGGGGCCTTCTTACTGTTATAGAAAGTGACAGTAAAAACCATGGGATTCCCTCACTTCCTGTTCGGACTATGGGATAGGAAATGAAAGGGAACCTCCCCAATGGGACACAGAAGACAAAGCACAATACTAGCAAGGTTTGTATCCCTCCAGTAGGCTAGGTTCACATTTTCACTTGTTCTGTGTACAGCATTTGTGTGGGTACAGCATCCCTTTAATTTTAAAAAGCTGTTATACCTGCATTTCCTGCAGGAAAAAGGTCCCAAACCTTTTACAACGCAACTGCACGGACATCGCATGGTGCTTTGGCACCATGGGCTTCCACATGCTGGAAACTGCAATGGGCCTTTCAGTGTGAAGGGGTGCCATTAGGAGTCCAGCCTTACTCTAATCCAAAATGAAAAAAAAAACCCTTCAGTTCTACTTTAAAGTAAAATTCCAGGCTTATACTTACCTATTCTTAGGGCACTCCTGATCGGCTCCCAGCAGAGATTTTAGTGGGGAGGAGGGAAAGCCGACAACAGATGCACATGGTAAGCCTAGTCTTCTCCCCTTAAGTTAGCCACTGCAGAGATCCTGTGAATGGACCTGAGTGCCCTCAGAATAGGGAACAGTAGCGTCGCCCCCCTATTCTACATATCAGGGCGCCGGACTATGGATTCCAATTGGGGGGGGTGCTTTTTTGAAGCATGTGATTACAGCCTTCATAATATTGTGGGCTAGGGGGGCGCTAAGCACTGTGCCATAACCTCAACCAGTTGTGTTACGATAGTGAATTCATTTTTGCTATTTTCACTATAGTTTCTCCCCGCCAATCAGGAGGCAGGTCGTGAGACCTGTTTCCCGATTGGCCAAAGCGCCAGGCGATCCTATTGGATGCCTAGCGCTTAGGAGAAACAGGGAGGGGCACACAGCGGAAAAGGCCGCAGGAGGAGTTGACACCAGATCCCGCACCCTGTGAGAGGAGGAGAGGACACCACAGTCCGCCAGCCTCGAGTCTGTGCCTGACCGCTGACAGCCCAGGCAGGTGTGGGGGATTTGTCAGTGCCGTGCTGTCAGCCTCCCAAAGGGGGGTTGTTGGTGATTGTTTGTCGCCCCCCCCCAAAAGGAATTCCCACCAGCCGCCACTGATAGGGAAGTATAAGCATCTTCCTTTCACAGGGCAATTAGAGTAGGATTTAGAAGGGGATGGGAGCTGGTTTAAGCATAGTTAGCAATAGTCTGGAATTCTAGTTTAACCACTTCAGGCCCGGAAGAATTTTCCAGGTTAGGACCAGAGCACTTTCTGCGATTCGGCGCTGCGTTGCTTTAACTGGCAATTGCCCGGTCGTGCGACGTTGTACCCAAACAAAATTTGCGTCCTTTTTTTCCCCACAAATAGAGCTTTCTTTTGGTAGTATTTGATCGCCCCTGCGTCATTTCTGATCACCGCTATAAACAAAAGAGCGACCATTTTGCAAAAAACCCAAATTTCTTACTTTTTGCTAAAATACAAATCCAAAAAAAATATAAAAAAACATTTTTTTCACCGGTTTTGGCCGACTTATATTCTTCCTCATATTTGTGATAAAAAAAAATCGCAATCGGCGTTTATTGATTGGTTTGCGCAAAAGTGGCCACGCTTACGGATGGTGAGAATTAATTTCTGGGGTTTTTATTTTTTTGTTATTTTTTACTAGTAATGGCGGCGATCTGCGATTTTTAGCGGTACTGCAATATTGCAGAGGACATTTCGGACATTTTTGACACTTTTTTGGGACCAATGACATTTATTCAGCGATCAGAAATTTAAATGTCCACTGATTATTGTATAAATGTTATTGGCAGTGAAGGGGTTAACCTGCAGTGGGAGATCTAGGGGTTAACTATGTTCCCTGGGTGTGTTCTAACTGTGGGGGGGGTTGGGCTACCATGGGCATGAGAGATCTAATTGATCCCAGTGACAGGGATCAGTAGATCTCCCATGCCCCCACTAACAGAGCAGGGAACCGCTGTGTTTACATCGGCGGTTCCCCGTTCTTTGCCTGTGGCCGCTCATCGCAGCTCGCCGGTGGACATCAGGTCCGCCCGAGCCGCGGGCACACTCCTCAGGAGTGTGGTGGGCGCGCGCGTGCCCCCCCTAGAGGCCACTCGCAGATCGGCGATTCGCGCCCAGCGTCCACACTGCCGCCGTAAATAGACGGTAGGCAGTGTGGAACTGGTTAAACAACCAAACTGGTGAAGGTGAACAAAAAGTTGCGAACCAAAGACTCTCCATTTGATCAATTTAAAGAACTTTCAATCAATTTTAGCTTTGGAATTTCAGTTTCAGTGCCTGATCCATGGAACAAATCCCTGCATATGTTCAAGAATTGATCGTAACTCAGACTGACTAAAAGGATCATTTTTATTAGATTGTTTACATTTTTAAACTAATGGATCAAATGTTTGATATTTTCAGTTGGTCAACTGCTTCATGTCAGCCCCCCTTAAAGGGACCACAACCGAAACAATGGGGACACTTACCCACCATCCAGAACCTATCCCTGGCTTCCCATACAATGCACATTAACCACTTCAATGCCGGACGTTTATACCCCTTCCTGCCCAGACCAATTTTCAGCTTTCAGCACTCCCACACTTTGAATGACAATTACTCTCTCATGCTACACTGCACCCAAACAAATTTTTTATCATTTTTTTCACACAAATAGAGCTTTCTTTTGGTGGTATTTAAGAACCTCTGGGTTTTTTATTTTTTTGCGATATAATTGAAAAAAGTGCGAAAATTTTGAAAAAAAACATAAAAAAACTTTTTTTTTAGTTTCTGTGTTAAAATTTTGCAAATAAGTAATTTTTGTTCATAAATTTGGGGCAAAACCTATACTGCTACCTATCTTTGGTAAAAATAACCCAAATAAGTGTATATTATTTGGTCTGTGTGAAAGTTACAGAGTCTACAAACTATGGTGCAAATCATTGAAAATTGATCACACCTGATGCACTGATGGCCTAATCTAATTTCTTGAGGCCCTGAAATGTCAGGAAAGTACAAATACCCCCCAAATGACCCCATTTTGAAAATTTGACATTCCAATGTATTTAGTAAGAGGCATGGAGAGTTTTTTGAAGTTGTACTTTTTTCCCACAATTCTTGGGAAAATTAAGAAATTATTTTTTTTTTTTTTTGCACAACATTGTCATAATAACAAGTTATTTCTCACACACAGCATATGCATACTTCCAATTACACCCCAAAATACATTCTGCTACTCTCCCCGAGTATGGCGATACCACATGTGTGATACTTTTTCACAGCCTGGCCACATAGAGAGGTCCAACATGCAGGGAGCACCGTCATGCATTCTAGGAGCAGAATTTTCACATCTCATTTCCTAACGACCTATTACACTTTTGAAGGCCCTGGAGCACCAGGACAATGGAATTACCCACAAAATGACCCCATTTTGGAAAGCAAACACCCCAACGTACAATCTATGAGGCATTATGAGTCTTTTGATAGGTTAATTTTTTTCCACAAGTCTTCGAAAAACATGGAAAGAAAATGAAAACGCTTTTATTTTTACACAAAGTGGTCAATTTATAAGATATTTCTAACACAAGACATGCACAAAGTAAAAATTACCCCCCAAAATATATTCTGCTACTCATCCTGAGTATGGCGCTACCACGTGTGAGACTTTTACACAGCCTGGCTACATAGAGAGGTCCAACATGCCGTCAGGCATTCTAGGAGCAGAAATTTCACATCTAATTTCCTAAAGACCCATTAAATTTTGAAGGCCCTGGAGCACCAGGACGATGGAATTACCCACAAAATGACCCCATTTTGGAAAGCAAACACCCCAACTTATAATCTATGAGGCATTATGAGTCTTTTGAATTGTTCATGTTTTTTCACAAGTCTTCGAAAAACGTGGATTTACACAAAGTGGTCAATTTATAAGATATTTCTAACACATAGCATGCACATAGCAAAAATTACCCCCCAAAATATATTCTGCTACTCGTCCCAAGTATGGCGATACCACAAGTGTGAGACTTTTTCACACCCTGGCCACATACAGAGGCCGAACATGCAGGGAGCACCGTCAGGCGTTCTAGGAGCATAAATTACAGATAAAATTTCATTCATACCTATCACACTTTTGAAGGCCCCGGGGCACAGGATAGTGGAATTACCCCCAAAAATGACCCCATTTTGGAAAGCAAACACCCGAGGTATATTCTGTGAGGCATGGGCTGCAGATAGGTACTTGGGTACTCTAATGGGCTGCAGATAGGTACTCAGGTATTCTGATGGGCTGCAGATAGGTACTTGGATAATCTGATAGATTGGTGAAAGGTACTTGGGTACTCTGATGGGTTGGCGACAGGTACTCGGGTAATCTGAAGGATGGGTGACAGGTACTCGGGTACTCTGATGGGCTGGTGACAGGTACTCAGGTGGGCAGGTGACAGGTACTCGGGCACTCAGGTGGGCAGGTGACAGGTACTCGGGTATGCTGATGGGCTGGCAACAGGCACTTGGGTACTCAGATGGGCAGGTGACATGTACTCGGGTACTTTGCCGGACTGGTGACAGGTACTGGTTCTCTTATGTGCAGGTGACAGGTACTCGGGTACTCTTATGGGCTGGTTACAGGTACTTGGGTACTCAGATGGGCTGGTGACAGGTACTCTGGTACACTGATTGGCTGGTGACAGGTACTCTGATGGGCTGCTGACAAGTACTCGGGTACTCTGATGGGCTGGTGACAGGTAATAGGATACTCTGATAGGCAGGTGACAGGTACTCTGATGGGCAGGTGACAGGTACTCGGGTACTCTGATGGGCAGGTGACAGGTACTCGGGTACTCTGATGGGCAGGTGACAGGTGCTCGGGTACTCTGATGATCTGGTGACAGGTACTCTGGTACTGTGATGGTCTGGCAACAGGTACTCTCTGATGGGTTGGTGACAGGTACTTGGGTACTCAGATGGGATGGTGACAGGTACTCGGGTACTCTGATGGACAGGTGACAGGTACTCGGGTACTCTGATGGACAGGTGACAGGTACTCGGCCACTTTGATGGGAAGGTGACAGGTACTCAGATGGGCAGGTGACAGGTACTCGGGTACTCTGATGGTCTGGTGACAGGTACTCGGGTACTTTGATGGGCAGGTTATAGGTACACGAGTGGCATGCACGGGAAGATCGGTAGTGACCGGCTGTGATTGGACACAGCCGGTCACGTGGTAAAGAGCGTGGGGGGGCATGACCCCCTGGCAGACGAGCCATTTGTGATCGCCCCACTGTGGGCCCCCAGGGGCCCGCAGTAGCGGCGAGAAGCGGCCAACGTTATATGACATCGGCCCGGATCGACGAGCAGTTCCTGCCGACGTCATTTCACAATGATTCGGTTGGGAACTGGTTAAGAATTACATGGCCATTCCATTTAAGAAGTTAAATCAATCAGTGCATAGCTCATTGCTATTTGCAAAACACTCCGTGAGAGTAGCAAGCAATGCAAAGTAACCTAGGAATGGAAGAGAGGGTGCCCTGTACTGTACTCCAAGATAGAGAATTACAGGTAAGTCAAATTCCTCTTACCTTAATCATACAGTACATGGCACAGGCAAAGTATTCATAGGGGTGCGCAAAACCAATATCTCTGCAGTGATCAATAGAAAAATATGTGTGTGAAAAAATAAAGTAAACTCATATTAATAGACCATAATGAATAATGTGCATCAAATAAATGGTGAAATAACAGTCCCATAACATATAATTCACTTACCCATGACAAAAAAGTAAACTTCAAAGAGAAATATATAAAAGTCCAACTGCGAAATCTTGAAAATTACCTACATGTAAGAATCCCAAACCACCTCACTGACAAGTGTGCCAGTTCCCTTACCAAATAGATATGATCTCCAAATGATAAGACATCAACAGAACAGAAATCATCCAATTAGGGGGCCACCACTCAGAATACCAGTAACTCCACCCCTCCACAATCCTTAGGACCAGATCAGTACGGATCGCTTCTGTGTTCATTCACCAATGAAGCATAGCATAGCAAATTGTGTTTACTATTCTTCAGTTTGTAAATGAATAGGAATCTCTATACAGATTCCTACTCATTTATCAACAGTGCAGCTGAGGCTGCAGAGACAGGGACACTGTCTTCAGTCCCTTTATCTGTTTATAAAAGAGACATTAGAGGTCTGTTAAGACCAGTGATATCTTACCAAAGCCTCACCCCCCGCCCCAAAGAAAGAAAAATATTAAAAATAAAATTGTACCTGTTAACCTCCCATGCCTCTGAAGCCCAATCCTGCTTCAGAGGCTACTGAACGGCAACGAGGAAGTGATCCGATGCCACCTCACCACCTGTTTTAAACCCATTTTTCTATTTTTAGCGAAAATATTGTTTTGATAAACATTTGTGCAAATATCACTGGGCCTTAAAAATCATGTGCTTTCAGAAAATTTATATTTTTTTTGGGGGGGGGGGGGGGGTCCACAAACTCTGAAAGCTGTAAGGGAATAATAAAAAAGCAATGGAAAATTTGCCAAAATGGTGTGGTGCACCTGCAAAATTTGGAAAGATACAGTGGGGAAAATAATTATTTGATCCCATGCAGATTTTGTAAGTTTGCCCACTTTGCCCACTAAAGAAGTGAAATGTCTATTTTTTATCATATACAAGAAAAAATGAAAGGTAATGGCGCTGACTAGGCTAAAAACACAGATGGAGTATCAGACCTGCAATTCATTCCCCCTAGCGTAAATAATATGCCAATATTTATATGAACAAGCAACAATGTGCAATGTATAAACCATTCAGTGACATGAAATCAGTGGAACATATCGCTTTGCATTGATAATGTGCCAATGACCAAAAAGAAAAATAATAATACAAATAATAAACAGATTGTGCAACATAAATGTCAGTCAGTGGCATGTGATATATAACTGTGCAAAGTCCATAAATATATCCCGGCAGCAGTGAGTCCTTCCTTTTAGGTTGTGAAAATTCCACCAGTGCTCCATCACTTATATAGGTGGCAACTCACCAGAAAATTTTGACCCCTTCTTACAGGTAGGTCAACATGCGCGTTTAAATTTGTGGGTGCCTCAATACTCCAGAACCTCCAGTCCTCTCCACCTGGATATCATACGAATTCTAAAACATAAATGACTACGGAGGAGGCCATAATGGAAGTCTCATAGTGTAGTATTGTTCATTAAAAACATTTCACAAATAAAATATAAGAATAAAACTCACATTTTTCGGTGTCAGAGAACCCGGCACTGAGTGTAACAGCAAAACATGTGCGAACGGATCTGATGCTGGTGCTGGTTGCCTAGATCTCGTCGGCGATTGCGTGCGCACAAAGCCTCGATTTGGTGTCTACCGGGTTATGGACAATCTACCCGGAAGTGCTATTGTATTAACGTCTCCGACATATGTTTCGCCACATGGCGTCTTCAGGGCGTTCCTTTGGTTTAAATTATTTTTATCATAGGTATATTTTAAATGATAGACAGAATATAAACCAAAAAACCCGGAAAAAACATGATACAAATGTTTTAAATTGAGTTGCAGTTCAGTGAGTAAAATAAGTATTTGATCCCCTACCAACCAACAATAATTCTGGCTCCCACAGACTGGCTACAGTATGTGATCATGTGGTACACAGATTAGTCCTGTCAATTTAAGAAGGTCCTCCTAAATGACAACTCGTAATGTGTATAAAAGACACCTGCCCACAGAACCTCTTTCTTCCATTGAGCCTAGGTTTACATTGTCAAATCGCATGCCAAATTGGCGGCAATTGCTGGCAATGGCACCATCCAAATCGGTGCGATGCCGCAGTTTCTGTACTACTTTTGGTGACTTCGGGGTGAGATTTCCATAGACATCTATGCAGAAACCCGCACAGATGTCTCTGAAATCGCCCCCGAAGTTGGGACTGACATGCAGGAATGAAATTGTGCGAGTTCAGCTGAACTTGCACAATTTCATTCCCGCTGTCAGTGTGAACCCAGGCTGAAACCTCATTATCATGGGCAAGATCAAAGAGCTGTCAAAGGACATCAGGGAAAAATTTGTAGACCTGTACAAGGCTGGAAAGGACTACAAGACCATCAGCAAGAAACTTGGTAAGAAGGAGGCAACTGTTGGAGCGATTATTCGCCAATGGATCAAATAATTATTTCCCCACTGTATAGAGTAGTTGGCTAACTGTCCACTATGAACCTGTGAGATCTTTATTGGAATAAATATTATCTGTGACTAATGTGTAGTTCATCCATTATGGGTACAAACACTTGATCCTGAGAGACAACAGATGGCTCTGAGACACTAGTTGGGGTTTTCCTGATTATTGCTTTCAAGATTACAACAGTGGCTGATCCCCATACGGTCCTATGCTGCCCATATATGAAGAGATTTTCTTTCCTACAACCTGCAAGGTTGCAGGAAAGAAAATAGCTTGATTCAGGGGCAGTCTCATCCGAGAGAACACACAGTGATTATTGCCAGAAATGTGAATACACAGCAGATTATTGCCAATTACCAGTCCCTGCTGAACCGGCTTAGATTCCAACCATTTATGGCAGGCTTTAGAGATAGACGCAGCATTATATAACTGATATTTCTAGATTTCTTGTACCGAGGCTGTGTTTTTTTGCTTATACTAATTTTTCATGAATTGCATTATTGCACTTCTCCCTGTAATGTCATCACTGTATTTTTAGATGCAAATATGGAAAAATGAACCCCAAAATTTGGGACTTTAGCGGAAACCAACCTCCCAAAGGAGCAAAGATCAAAACCAGTTTGGATCAAAAAACAATATGTTTTATTAGCGTAGATTAAAAAGTTGCGATAGTCAGACCTGAACAGATAGGTCTGCCATCAAGGGGATAACAATGGTGATGATACTAGACACTGACAGGGGTTACATCGTGAAAAACATACACAATTGACAGACTAAAAACATAAACAGCAAAAAGGACCACTTGCATCGCCACAATCTGGCGGGGAAGCCCAACGCTTTTCGATAGTTCTTCTTCAGGGGAGAAGTGGTCACAATTAAAACCTCAGCTGAAAGAGGTGGCAAAATTGAAGGTCAATATAAATGTCTTACAGTCATTCCCTCCCGTCTCAGTCCAACATGAGCAAAAGGCGGGATGGATATCCGTTTGATCCTAAGAAATTGGAGAGAGTATCCAAGGTGCAGATATTGGAGATGGCCCCTGAAAAGGCAAGGGACCAAGGACTCTAGTTGTCTAGCGATCCCTTGGGTATTGAAAGGTGGTCCAGAAAATATCAATAATATTGGTATAAGTCACAGAGAAAGACAGGCGCAATGGGGGCCGGGTGGGATGGCAGAATGTACTGAGGATATGTCAGTTGTCAAATATAGGAAAACCGTCTATGGTCAGAGGGGTATGCACAATTGCTGATCTTTTGTCTTGCCATGAACTGCTGTGGGGCCAGGTGTGCTGAGCAGACTGACTTTCCAGATCCCTTTTGTGGTACCCACTTTTGTGGGTTAGGGCTCTTGATATTGGTCCTTGACCCTACCCTCGATGGGTGGATCTAGCTGGTCCCCCTTGGCATATATCCCAACCTTTTGAGCCGGACATGTGCATACCCCTCTGACCATAGATGGTTTTCCTATATTTGACAACTGACATATCCTCAGTACATACTGCCATCCCACCCGGCCCCCATTGCACCTGTCTTTCTCTGTGACTTATACCAATATTATTGATATTTTCTGGACCACCTTTCAATACCCAAGGGATCGCTAGACAACTGGAGTCCTTGGTCCCTTGCCTTTTCAGGGGCCATCTCCAATATCTGCACCTTGGATACGCTCTCCAATTTCTTAGGATCAAACGGATATCCAACCCGCCTTTTGCTCATGTTGGACTGAGACGGGAGGGAATGACTGTTCGACATTTATATTGACCTTCAATTTTGCCACCTCTTTCAGCTGAGGTTTTAATTGTGACCACTTCTCCCCTGAAGAACTATCGAAACGCATTGGACTTCCCCGCCACATTGTGGCGATGCAAGTGGTCCTTTTCGCTGTTTATGTTTTTAGTCTGTCAATTGTGTATGTTTTTCACGATGTAACCCCTGTCAGTGTCTAGTATCATCACCATTGTTATCCCCTTGATGGCAGACCTATCTGTTCACGCAACTTTTAATCTACTCTAATAAAATATATTGTTTTTTGATCCAAACTGGTTTTGATCTTTGCTCCTTCGGGAGGTTGGTTTCTGCTAAAGTCCCAAATTTGGGGGTTCCCTTTTCCATATTCATGTCTATTAGGGATGTTGGAAACACGTAGATCATATTCATGTGGAATGCACCACCAAATCAAGTATTTTTAGATGCGGAATTCTCAATTAAATCTGGTTTTACCACTTCAGCCCCGGAAGGATTTCCCATGTTAGGACCAGAGCACTTTTTGTGATTCGGCACTGCATCACTTTAACTGACACCACTGACTCATCCTGTGAGACTGGGACACCAGTCAGATTGTATCCACACTTTTTATTCCTAGCACCTGGATTGAGGTGTTATTGCATGTGAGTGTTTATCTGCTTATTTTATGAATAAATCGCTATAGAGAGCATTAGATTGTGTCTCTTTTTGTACCTTCCTATGGTTATACTGCATGGGAGAAGTTACTGTGGAAGATAGAAGACTGGAGGTTTATACTAAGTGATGTGACCTCTGGGAGGTCGTATCTGTGAGGTGAGAAGTTGGTGTTATCGGTGGTGGGCAGCACTAGTGTCACATGTTGCTGAGATCTTAGATGCACCTTGCCTTCACGGTGGCTTTTCCTTATTTATGCACCTGAGTGGATCTTAGCCCTGAAGATGTGTTCCATGCGCAATAAGTGTTTGTGACGCTAGAGGGCAGGAATCCAGATTATTATAAAAGGACTTGGTTGCAGTTTTATATGTGTTTCATGCACCTTGTGTTTTAATTATGCATGCTTAGGCACTCGCACATTTCATCATTGGTCTTATTTATTTGGGTTTATAATTTTACCTTAAGTGTTGAGCAGCCTTTTATTATTTAGAGTCTGTTTTGAATAGATCAGCGCTGAATTTATTTGCATTTGCTACTGTGTAATCACTGGCTACCCATTGTTCATATGTACATGTCGCACCTAAGTACAGTAGTGGTGGCAGCCAATAGGGTCGATGCATGCTGGAGAAATGTTAATATTAACACAAACTTTTACCAGTGTACAGTGTAACAATATGGCTAAATGCATGGCCAGGAACACAAATATTTCTAGTTTTGGTTTAAAGGCTATGGACCAAAACAGAGCAATGTAAGGTACCACATAGAATATGCAGCCATGGCCAAACGTTTTGAGAATGACAAAAAATATTAATTTTCACAAATTCTGCTGCCTAAGTTTTTATGATGGCAATTTTCATATATTCCAGAATGTTATGAAGAGTGATCAGATGAATTGCAATTAATTGCAAAGTCCCGCTTTGCCAGAAAAATTAAATGAATCCCATAAAAAACATTTCCGCTGCATTTGTGAAGGCATCAAGGTGCCCAAGAAAGTCCAGCAAGCGCCAGGACCATCTCCTCGAGTTCATTCAGCTGCGGGATCGGGGTACCACCAGTGCAGAGCTTGCTCAGGAATGGCAGCAGTCAGGTGTGAGGACATCGGCACCCACAGTGAGGAAAAGGCTTTTGGAGGATAGCCTGGTGTCAAGAAGGGTAGCAAAGAAGCCACATCAGGGACAGACTGATATTCTGCAAAAGGTACAGGGATTAGACTGCTGAGGACTGGGGTAAAGTCATTTTCTCTGATGAATCCCCTTTCTGATGGTTTGCTCCATCCAGAAAAAACCTTGTCCGGAGAAAAAAAGGTGAGTGCTACCATCAGTCCAGTGTCATGCCCACAGTAAAGTGTCCTGAAACCATTCATTTGTGGGGTTGCTTCTCAGCCACGGGAGTGGCACACTCACAATTTTGTCTAAACAGCCATTAATAAAGAATGGTACAAAGACATCTGAGAGCAACTTCTCCCAACCATTCAAGAACAGTTTGCTGATGAACAATGCCTTTTCCAGCATGATGGAGCACCTTGCCATAAGGCAAAAGTGATAACGTGGCTTGGGGAACAAAACATCGGAATTTTGGGTCCATGACCAGGAAACTCCCCAGACCTTAATCCCATTGAGAGATTGTGGTCAATCCTCAAGAGGCAGATGAACAACCCCCCCCCCCCCCCCCACACACACACACACACATTCTGGCAAACTCCAAGCATTGATTATGCAAGAATAGGCTGCCATCAGTCAGGATGTGGCCCAGAATTTGATTGACAGCATGCCAGGGAGAATTGCAGAGGTCTTGGAAAAGAAGTCAGCACTGCAAATTTTGACTCTTTGCATAAAGTTAATGTAATTGTCAGTAAAAGCCTTTGACACTTATGACATGCTTGTAATTATACTTCAGTATACCATAGTAACATCTGACAAAAAGATCTAAAAACACTGAAGTAGCAGACTTTGTGAAAATTAATATTTGTGTCATTCTCAAAACTTTTGGCCAAGGCTGTAATACTGCTGTGTTCAGACCTGTATAAATTATGGATCCGAGTACAGAATATTGTACGTTCATGTATATGAGCCATAAGTGAATAGTACAGCTTTAATGTCTTTTATTTGGCCAGATAAAGAGAAAGAACAATCAGCATTTTATTTCACACACTCCAGCAAAACTGCCCTCAATCACATGCATACAGCACCCGGAGTCACAGAACAGGCTGGTACTTTTTGTTTTATTAGGGGATTAAACGTGGATGGAGATTGGGGATGTTATGGGATGCCCAGAGAATTAACTGATCATTTACACGGGACCACTATATACAGCTCAGTATATACCCCACTTCTTGTCCTCCAGCACTTTACTTGCTCCAGTTACACTTCTTCCTCCAGCACTTTGCTTTCTTCTCTAATCTCCAGTTCCTCTCTCCTGCACATTACTTGTTCCAGGCCCAGAAGGAAATTTACTAGGCCTTCTCCATTCCTTCAGATACACTGATGTGCTAGCCAGCCTGATGGACTACTACTCCCAGCCCATCCTCTTGCTCCAGGCCCTGTCAGCTACTCCAGCTGCATTGGCATTCTTCACTGCCTCCATGACTCCACAGTCCCTTACTGACTCCTGCATCCTTCCCAGATTGTCTCTCACCCCCAACCCGCTCCCGCATGCCTCTACAGCTTCCCAGGGTGTGTGCCACTCACCGACCACCTGGTGGACTCCTTGCTGAGCTTCCCCAGTTGCACTGTCTGTTGCTCTCCTGCTCCCCTGTGCTGCTCCAGGATCTCCCTTTCCTCCTGGTTGCACCCGAGCCCAGGCCTCAAGGTCACCCCCCCCCAGACTGGGGGCTCCCTCCCGGGTGAGGCCTCCGCAACCTCATTCCAGCTCTTCCACCCAAACTCCTACCCTGATTGGGCTGACTCAGAGTATTTAAGAAGGCCTGCCCCCTGCCAATCCAGCTTGGGGATTGGTCAGGGCTCCTTAGAACACTTCAGATGGTTACACCTCCTTCCCAGCTCTCTGCCCAGAAACCTTCCACCAGCTTCTGGAAAGAAATGGGAGTTTCTGGTGACCTCATCTGTGAATCACTCAATCCTACCTGAGCCACTCCCAGCCTAGAAACAAAAACAAATCAGGCCTGCCCACCAGTCAGGCCTGACTAAATTTTCCTCACCTGCCAATTAATCTATCCACACTAGCTCCCACTTACCAGGGGGCGCTATATACACATGGTTTGAATTTCAAAGTGTTAAAAAGAACTAGACAAAGCTCTTAAAAACAAGCACTATTTTTTGTGATTATATATTGAATGTTATGGGGATTTTTACATTTCCCTGGAAATCTAAAAAAATAAATAGAATTTTTGAGTCAAATAACTGTACCCCCACCCTCCTCTTGTTACCACTTGGCTTCATTATACTTTCATTAAGCTAACCAACGCCTGTTTTGTCATTGAGAATGTGTGATGTTGGCTGCATTGGTTTGAGATACACAGTTCAAAGGCTGAGGTCTCAGTTTTATTTTGCTTGAACGGCATACAGAATATTTAAACAAGTCCATCCCTTGTACTACACATAGAATAAATTCCAATGACTGAAGACCCTAGAGTGATGATTTCCCTTAATATTAGTCCTCCGTGGAAGGAAATATTGGTGATGTGTGCCAAGGTTGGCAAGGTCACTGCCGATCACACTCGTATTAGTCATTGCATTGAGTGGGCAGCACTGCTATCTCTAAGGGATAGTCATTTAGTGCAAGCAACATCACAACAGCTGCTTGTACCTACCATTAATAAAGGACCACTACAACTAAAACACAAGCACTGTCAATTTAAAGAAATGTGTATAACCCAGTTATAGATGTATATTTATAGAGGACTTAAAATTCATGAAACAACAGTACACAATTTAGGATTACCAGATCACACTACTATTTCAAGTTAAAAAAAAGTAGTTTTTATGCTATTACTAAAAAAATAAAAAGTAACTTATGTGGAACTCTGCGGAGCCAGAGTGGAGTGACATGATCCCATTGAGTGTCTGCTCGCAGCCGGTTATGTGGCTGGGACCAACAGCACTACTAAAGCCTCGTACACACGGGACGAGGATCGTATGTACGATCGTCGCAAATCGTATGTTGGCTGTTGTATCTAGCATACTGACTGCACTACACGATCGTACGAGCACAGAAGAACGTTCAGGTGCATGTAATTAGCATCCGGCCGTTCCTGACTTCGGAGCATACATGTTTTACACAATACAACTTGTTGTACCAACTGCTCTGTATACACGATACAACGGTCGTATGAGCGCTTGTTGGTACGACCAAGTTTTCTAGTCTGCCCATACAAATCCCTTGTACGACCGTTGTATGTTCAACTGTTCTAAGCGCGCATACGAACGATCGACATCGCATACAACAGTTAGTAGGACCTGTTGTATGCGATCGTCGTCCCGTGTGTACGAGGCTTAAGGGGTTGAGAGGTTGTTACCTCGGGATGAGACACTCATATTTGTAAGTGCAATTGCTTTTATACTATTTTATTATAGATATTTTACACTATGGCACTTTTCTATATTCTTTCCTGTGAAATATCCTCTGAGGAAAAGATGGTCTTATGATTGTTTAACCCTGTCTAACCTGGTTTACCGCGAGGAGACCGGAGTCATGTTATCTTGAGAGTCCTATATAAAATCCATCTGAGTTTTAACTCTTTGTTTACTGGACCAAATTTATTAGATTTTAAGAATCCCTGCTGGTGAGCCTTTTTCTGTGTGGAGGTTACGTGGTGAGAACAACGCTGAGAAAATCATATTCATTTTTTTTGTACTGTACCTTAACCTCCCTGGCGGTATGATTATGTGATATTTTTGCATCTAAAAGAGTTACATTGCTTTGCATAGAAATTTGGTGTTTTATATTGTAGGCCTGTAATTATTAGGAATAACTCACTTAAATCTAAAAACAAGAGTCTAGTAGACATCCCGGGTATGATAAAGTTTAAAACACAAAATCATAAATTATAATATAAGAAATAACTATAAATAATTATCAAAAATAATAACGTAATAGTAATAAAATGTATTCAATAATGTAATCAAATCAAAAACACTGAAATTTGCTCAGTTGCAGAATTGTCGCTGTCGTCACTTTCAGTGTCTGATGATAAATTTCCCCAAAAATCAGTATCACTCAATTCTGCAAATGATTTACTATCGCTGTTTTCTAGCTGATCAAAAAACACTTTTGACATAAAGGGACACTTTATGGATGCCATGGACTTTCTCAAGTTTCTAGGCAGAAAGAATGGCATATATAATATAAAAGTGCATGCAGGGAACTGGACAAAGCACTAGGGACAAAAGGGATGTGAAATGATTTCATACAGTAATGTAATCTTACAGATTACAGTGTACTGTAGGTTTACTATGTGTTCACTATTTGAATTTGCCGGTGGTCTCCGCCAACGTGCGATGCGACGCTCGCAGGGAACGGAGCCCGGCACACAGAGGCATCGGGTGGAAGACACAGTGGGGGCACATCCCTGGATCCAGAGGACAAGGTAAGTAATGCTGCCTGGATCCAGCGGTGCGATCCCGAGTCTGGCTCGGGGTTACCGCTCTTGGTACAGAAAATTCACCCCGAGCCACACTCGGGAATACTGCCAGGGGGGTTAAGCACGGTGACACTTTCTGTTTGGTGGACATAGGTATTTGTAGCACTTAGCACTTTATTCCAATATATGTATTTCAAGAGATCACTGACTTTATGATTTTTTTAATGAACTTTTTCACAGACTTGAACAGGAAGGGGCCATCCCCAAACTATTCCTAAAAAGTTGGGAGCATGAAATTGTCCAAAATATCTTGGTATACTGATGCCTTAAGAGACTTCACTGGAACTAAAGGGCCAAGCCCAACCCCTGAAATTATTTTGACCAGTGCACAAAGCAAGGTTCATAAAGGCATGGTTGAGCGAGTTTGGGGTGAAGAAACTTGACTGGCCTGCGCAGAGTCCTGACCTCAACCTGATAGAACACCTTTGGGATGAGTTAGAGCGGAGACTGCGAGCCAGGCCTTCTCATCCAACATCAGTGTCTGACCTCACAAATGCACTTTTGGAAGAATGGTCAAACACTACCATAGGCACCATCCTAAACCTTGTGGACAGCTTTCCCAGAAAAGCTGAAGCTGTTATAGCTGCAAGTTGGCCAACTCAATATTGAACCCTATGGACAGTATAGTGTATACACATTTTTTTTTTGGTAACCTGCTGGGGTACTCACTGGAGGATAGTCGTGTCTGTCGTGAGCAGTCAGTGGGCTCTTCAAATGTTTTTGCTCTCTCACTTCATATAAACTTATATCAAAGTTCCTGCGATTCTTGGATGCCCCTTTTTTCACATTAGTCTATCATTGGTCCTCTTCTGGTTCAAATGACACCCACTGTCAGGACTGAAATATGGAGCTGTCACAGCACTCTCCACAGCTGTTATTCTTCACTTCTCCACTCAAATAGTCTGCAGCGAGTGGCAGTGCTATGCCTGACCTGCTTACTTATTCCTGATTATTTATCAGGATAGCAGCCTGGGAGGTTACACCTTTAAAAATATTGACAAAATCAATGACAACTTCCATATTTCTATCTTCACAGGTTATTTTGAGCTGCACCGGGGCAGAAAGTGACCTAAGTGCTAAAGGAACTCTAAGAAGCCAGGCTGCATAAGTTTATAGTATATAACTACAGAACAAAGCATACTGTAACAATACATCACATATATTGTAAATAGTAAGGCATTTGGGATTGATTTTGGGGCATATCCGGTGTACTCTAGACACATAGGAAGGATGTAATACCTGCACATTCTGCATCATTAGGTTCTAATAAGTAGAACTATTTCACATTTCCATCTTTAACAGAATTAGAACAGCGCCTTAAGCAATATGTACTGACCAAATATTTTTGTACTTTATAACTTTGTTCTCTGATTGATTAAGTTTGTACGTTTTCTTCCATCCGTCTTACCCAGTGGGCTGAAACATAACATACTGTGACAGGTGTAATATAAACCAGAAGTGTGCCCATCGTAACAGTCACCTTTTGCCCTTCATTAGCACAAAAACGAAAAACATAATGTGTCTCATTTTTGATCTCAAAAGGAACAAAGAAGCAGTTGAACCAAAGACTCAATATAATGCAAATATATTCTGGTGTCCGGTTCAAATCTGGACCTGGAGGGGTTGAAAAACAGACACCCGCAAAGACCAAATAAAGAACAAAGGGAAACTTACTTGCACTAATTCAGGGCTGTATACAGATATAATGTTGCCCTGGGCACACATGATGGCACGTTTCATCACAGGATCCATCCCTTCTGCCACCAACCATATTACATGATTATCAAAGTTATAAAATAGTTTTTCGTAAGGGTACTAAGTAAAAATACAGCAACAAGAGACCACAGAAAAAATGACAAATGTACATGATTCAAAGTAGTTCAGCCAGGGTGGAGATATGTTGAAGAAAATAGAAAAGTAGCACTGGACCCATAAGGTTATCTTATTGGTATTGCTATCTTAAAGAATTTAAGTTGATGTAAATAATTTGGTTCCTGGGCAGGCAAACTCTACACCCTAGAGCAGCCTTTCTCAACCCTTTTAACACAGAGGAACCCTTGAAATAACATGATGGTCTCAAGGAACCCCTGCTAAAAATTACAATATCTACAACTCATGATACATTAGTGTGATGCTCAGTGGGAAGAATGCTTCTTACACTTATGGACATTGGAAAGGATTACCCTTACTTAAAATCCAGAAACTTTATCCCTTCAAGGAGGAAGAAGTCAAGCACCTAGAGTCAGCACCCCTGGTGGATGCAGCATTATGGAGGCTGGTCATATATGTGACCCTTTCTTTAGAATACGTGATCTCCCTTAAAGATCCCCTGGAAAGACAAATTGATTCCGATCTCAAACGGATCTACCTAACGGCGGGCATGGCCTGCAAACTGGCCCAGGTGGCAATGTCTAAAGCCATGGAAATCTGGTCTGACCATTTGAATGAGACCCTTAGGGCTCTTTCACACGAGCAGATGGTTCGGGTCCGCCTGTCAGTTTTTCAGGCGGACCCCAACGGGCGCTCCATTGTTCTCTATGGAGCGACGGATGTCAGCGGTGACATGTCTGCTGACACCCGATCCGCTCCGATCCGCCAAAAACAGACGGATGGAAACCCTATTTTCCATCCGCCTGGCAGATCAGATCGGATGAACACGGACAGACGGTCCGTGTTCATCCGATCCTCCATAGAGGAGAATGGAGCTCTGTTCTGTCATCCACCGGCTCAGCGGGGATAAACAGATGGATCCCCGCTGAGCAGTGGAGCCCGTCGTGAAAGGGGCCTTAGAGGATTCTCCACTGAAGTGGCTAGGAGTTTGCCTATCCAGGAACTCAGACTGGCATCCGCCTTTCTGGGGGAGGCTTCTATTGACATCATCCGCCTGGTGGCTCGGGTTATGCTGTCGGCGGTTACCGCCCTATGGCTCCGGCCATGGCTGGCTGACCCAGCTTCTAAGCAAGCTTGGTGCCGGATTCCTTTTGAGGGTACTTCCCTCTTCAGCAACAACCTGGATAACGCCATAACCCAGGCCACAGGAGGCAAGTCGGGGTTCCTCCCTCAGGAGGGCGTCTACAGGGCCTTCCCAAGGCAACAAAATGCCGAACGGGCCAGGGAAGCACGCAGCTACAAGCCTGTATGCGAATTTGTGAGATCTTGGAGATCCAGGCAGTCTTCTGGCAAGAAACACATAAAAGGCGGCTCCACTGGCAACCGGGAGCCCTTGAAGTCCTTTTGAGTTTGGGCCCGCTCAGACATGATCTATAGATCTGACTCATCTTAACTGCTTCATCAGAAAAGAAAAATTCAAGATGGTGGCAGCAGAGTTTCAGCAGTTACTTCGGTTTGCAATAAGCCAGCTACATTTACAGTTCACCTGTCTCCCATTTGGGCTAACAACTTCTCTGCATGTCTTCTCCAAAGCCTTGTTAGCTGTCGTGGCTCTGCTGAGAGTTAAGGGGATTCGTCTTTATCACTACGTAGATGATCTCCTCCTTCTGGCGCAAGACAGGAGTCAACTTCTAGAACACAGGGGCCTGGTCATCGCCACCCTTCAAGATTTCGGGTGGCTCCTAAATCTAATGAAGGGTTAACTGGAGACCCCACAATCCCTTGTGTTTCTCGGAGCCCACTTCGACATGGTGAAATGCACCATCCCTCTTCCCGAGGAGAAGGTGTCCGTGGTCCGAGACAAGATTTGCCTGGCACTCTCGTCATCTCATCTCCCTGCCCTCCAATGTCTGAAGGTGTTCGGCACCATCGTGGCCACAATTCCAATGGTGAAGTGGGCACAGTGGCGATTGCGACCTTTTTAGAGGAGGTTTCTCCAACAATGGATCAGACAAGAACCAGGGCATCTACATTATTCCGGCCATGAAAGTGTGCCTCTTTTGATGGCTTCAGCGAGAAAATCTCTACAGATGTCACTTGATTGTTCCCATCACATGGGTCACCATAACATCAGGCGCCAGCAACAAAGGCTGGGGCGCACATTGCCTGGAGGAAGTGGCGGGCAGGTGGGACTTCCCCTCTCGGGGGATAGCGTCCAACATTCTGGAACTCTGGGCTACGTTCCAAGTATTACTAGCCTTTCGTCACCTAACAATAAGTACGTCTGTGATGCTCAGGTTGGAAAACACAACCACGGTGGCCTATATAAGGAGGCAGGGTGGAACCCGCAGCGGGTCCTTGCTACGGGAGGTGGAGCCAATCATGAGCTGGGCTCAGAAGGACTTGACCAACATTTGGGCAGTATACATACCCGGGATCCAGAGTGGGCTCTCCACAAACAGGTATTCGAGTGGCACTTGACCCTGGGGGTGGCTCCAGAGGTCAACCTCTTCACCTCTCCATGCAACAACAAGTTGCCAAAGTACTACTCGAGGTTCCAGGACCCTCAGGCCTACGGGGTAGATGCCCTGATGGATCAATGGAGGTTCCGCAGAGCTTATGCCTTTCCTCCAGTGCCTGTGATCCTCCAGTTCCTTCGAAGACTCAGGACAGAGAGTAGATGCGGGTGCAATAATCCTCTTCTGGCCCAACAGGCCATGGTTTGCTCTCTTGACACTCCTCAGCTATTGGGACCCAGTTCCCCTGCCACTCAGACCAGAGGTTCTGACTCCCCTGTCAATCTCACCTGCTCCTCAGGGTTTGGTTTTTGAGAGGGGAAGGCTTGAGGCACTAGGTTGCCCAGAGAAGGCCATCCCCTACCCTCCTGAATGCTAGAAAAAGCAGCACCAACAGGTTCTACGAGCAAATTTGGGCTAGATTCTCGGACCACGTCTTCCAGGTCCAACTTGTGGAGTGCCCCTGCAGTCCAGGACATTCTAAGCTTCCTGCAGTCGGGCCTAGATCTTACCCTGTCTTGTCAGCTTCCTTCGGGTGCAGGTATCGGCCATCTCAGCATTCACAGGCATTTCTTTGGACAAGGAACCCATCCGCCAGTTCTTCAAAGGGGCAATTAGACTTAGGCCCCAGAGAAAGCCGAGGTTCTCCAAGTGAGATCTCCCTCTTGTCCTTGCTTTCCTTTGCCAGCTCGGATCAGTTCTTGGCAAACCCTTCTCGATTAAAGAACTTACTGTGAAGACCACCTTTTTGGTAGCCATCACATCAACAAAAAGAGTATCCGAAATCCAGAAACTGAGTTCAAAAGAGCCTTTGCTAACTTTCTTTCCTGATTGACCACAATTTTCCATGAAAATCAAGAGATCGTGCTCCCCACCTTCAGATCAGCAGATAATCCCCTTGATATGGGGCACACTCTGGGACAATATCTGGAAGCCACGGCTCCCTTTCATATAGATTATCTCTTCATACTCCTTCACGGGAAGAACAAGTGAATGTGGGTCTCAATCAGATCAATTGCTGCTTGGATCGTTCAGGCTATTCAATGGGATTGACTCCCCCAGAGGCAGTGATGGCGCATTCAACACGAAGCATTTCAACATCTCGGCCAGCTTCTCGCCATGTTGCTCCTGAAGTAATCTGCAAGGTGACTCCCTGATCTACTATCAACACGTTTATGTCCCATTACTGTGTTGAACCAACTGCCCTATCTTCTGTTAATTTTGGTTTACAATTACTCTCGGTTGATGGTATGCAGCGAGTTTTTCTCACACATATGGTGCCATGGAGTTTGTCTGGAAAACAGAAAATTTCCTATAAAATACTTACCATAATTTTGCTTTCCTCACAGACTCCATGGCAGCAGGAGTCCCCTCCCAATGTCTGGAGTAGGCTAGTTACGGAACATGGCCACTGGCTTGGAGCAAAGATTTATGGGAGAGGGGTCCTATAGGGTAGTTATGGAGGCGGGGCTAACACCCATGTATGCTGTCATGGGGTCTATCAGGAATGAAAAATTACGGTAGGTATTTGATAGGAAATTTTCCGTTTTCATTTTTGGATGGAGGGCAGAGGGATTAGAACACATCAGGTTTTTACTACTATCTTTGCCCCCATTAGGGAGATTCACCCTCTCTATTTGTCCTATTTACTATTATCATTGAAAAGTGAAAGTAAAAGAAAATACCAAATTTTGGATTGTCCCCAGAAAAGTAATAGAGGGGAAATCTTCCAATGTTCCAATATTTTGGGTGAGATTCCCCCCAAGTGGGACACAGATGGCAAAAATAAACCTTACAGGCGTTATAACTATCACTTACTCTGTCCAAAATGAAAGAAAGCGTTTTGTCTATAGTTGTACTTTAAAGTTGCTATGCACTGTGAGTAGGCAGTGTTGTGTCACATAATTGACAGAGCCTGCCTTCTAAACTACAGAGGAGCTAAAGAGAAGAAAGAGTTAGTACAGGAACCACTGATTGCAGGCAATAAAGTACCATGGGACATGTAGTCCTTAGAAATGGAAAGCAAACAGCATAGGAGAAGCTGCAAAGCATGCAGGGAATCCAGGAAGTTATGGAAAGAGATGGCCAGCAGACAGGCAGCACTTACAACACGAAAGAAGATTTTTCAACTAAGCTTATAATGGATTGTCACAATAACTACTTGATTGTTTGTATTGCTATTAGAATGCTGATGTTATAAAATGAAAGTGTGCTGTGACTATATATATCTCATTATGTTGAAGTGATGCTAACAAACAAGCATAATTAGAAACTAGCAAGGGAAGCAACAATGGCATACTTCTATTATGAGGCTCATACTTTCTTTCTAAGGCTAGAGATGAATATAGTATCCACTAATGAACTGTTTTGCAAACAAAACAGTGTGAAGTCCTCTAACATGGAGCTGTCATGGGTATAAATAGCCACCCCCTTCATTCAGCAACCTTGCTGAGGTTGTGATCCAGAACTCAGCATGTTTCCAGCTTCAAACGAGCCACTAACAGCTCAAACAAGGACAATCAGCTGCAGTTAGCGGAACAGCAGCAAGGAATTTGATTATATGCCCTCATACACACGGGCATTTTTTAACGCCACGTTTTTTGGCGTTTTTTGCAGCTCTCCATGTTATTCAATGGCCCTCTAAAATTGCTGACGTTTTTGAGCAGTAGAGGGCGTCGGTGTTAGTGAGCTGTAGGTAGAACGCGGGACCAGTGTGTTCCGAAGCTGCAGCGTCATGGCGTGTTTGACGCAGAGCCGGCAAAGCGCTCAATAACGTTTCTTAACGTTGTATACACAGCGTTAAGGCATTCTATTCAAAATCAATGGTTCCCTATTCTATTTGAATAGAAGCCGCACCACAAGTCGGATCACGATGATCCGACTTGAGGCGCGACTTGTGTGCTAGGCGTCTTAAAGGGGACCCCCCGCCAAAAATTTGCGTGGGGTTCCCCCCCAAGAGCATACCAGGCTCTTCGATCTGGCATGGATTTTAAGAGGAACCCCCACGCCGAAAAAACGGCGTAGGGTCCCCCTAAAAATCCATACCAGACCCTTATCCGAGCACGCAGCCTGGCAGGCCAGGAAAGGGGGTGGGGACAAGTGAGTGACCCCCCCCCCCCCTCCTGGACTGTACCAGGCCGCATGCCCTCAACATGGGGAGTATGGGTGCTTTGGGGCAGGGGGGACAAGAGCCTCTTCCCGACAACCCTGGCCATTGGTTGTCGGGGTCTGTGGGCAGAGGCTTATCGGAATCTGGAAGTCCCCTTTAATAAAGGGGCCCCCAGATGCCAGCCCCCCCACCCTAGGTAAATGAGTATGGGGTACACCGTACCCCTACCCATTTACCTGGAAAAAAAAGTGTACCAAAAAAACACACTACGCAGCTTTTTAAAATATTTAATTAACCCCTACAGATCCGCGCTATTGCCGAAGTACGGCTCCAGCGCGGATCTGAAATGCCGGGACGACGTCCATGGACGTCGTCCCCTGTGCACGCTCCCGGCGTCCGCTCGAGACCCACAATCGCCTGACAGAGCCACAGAACGGGGAGCTGCCGATGTAAACATGGCGGTTCTCCATTCTGTGACAGAGGACATACCAGATCTACTGATCCCTGTCACTGGGATCAGTTAGATCTGTTATGTCCCGGCCAGCCCC